>OY288287.1:4750951-5100951 GCA_958450335.1 Hibiscus tridactylites | reverse complement strand
AATGACCTGTAACCGATTTGACCCGACCTGACAGAGCCCGACCTGAAACCCAACTGTTGACCTGTTTTTACATCCCTAGGTGCACCCTCTGCTATCAGGTGTTGCTGTAGCAAAGGCACGTGTTGGTCCTTTCTCTTGGTAACCCTCTACGCCAAGACTACAACACCCCATTGATACGAGGCCTTAGACCATCAGCTGTTACTTCGCCTTGTTAAATACAAGCAATGTGAAAATGAAAAGGTGGTGATACTTTTTTACGAGAAATACACACACGAATGGCATCCAGAGAGAAAAACACGAATTCCTACGAAAATATGAAAAAAAAAAACCTTAAACTCAAAAGAAAACCTCAACCTCTCGAGAATACGGTGGGAACGATCAATGAGCGATCCTCGACAAATAATAAGCGCGCGAAGAGAAAGACTACAACATAGATCAAGAGCAACGCCATTAGACGGTGGGAACAATGACGACAAAGGTAGATTTTTTAGAGTTGTTCGTGTAGATCTATGGGATTTGAGGACGTATTAGGTTAAGTGGACTTAGGATACGAGTTTAGTCGACGAAAAGATTATTTAGGTAATTTAAATTCTCTTCGACCATCGAAGGTAGAGGTTGGAGGTGGACCGACACTGATGTACATAGTCAACATGAAAGAGCTTGATCGGTTCTTGGGTTAATGTGGGATGAGAGCTGAGAGAATAAAAGAAAAGGGATCTGAAGACAAAAAAAGATAATGAGAGAAATGATAAAGATAAAAACTAAGGTTTTATAGGCTTTGTAAAATGGTGTTGTTTAGAGTTCTAGTGTCCCGAAACGATCATGTGACAGTCGAAGAAAGCGGCTTGTGATTGTTCCATGCCATTTGAGGCTCTAAACCAAAAAAAAAATATAGTTTGCGACGTCAAAATTTTCGGTATGAACCGATATTTTATTAAAATTAGATGTAGTTAAATAATGAGTGTTAATTTTTTTTAAAAGATCTAAATTATTTTTTAAATCGGTGTTGAAGAGAGACAGAAAATGGGAGGGAAAGGGTAGATTGAAATGAAAAAAAGGATTTAAATATCAAAAAATGGGTAAATGCAAAGTTGGGGTTCTAATAAATATAGGGTTTACATTGGGCCCTAAAACTTTTCCCGCTTTACAAAATGATTCTAAATTTTTTGATTTTGTTCAATTAAGCCATCAAATTTGATTTAATACTCAAGTTAGTCCTCAAAATTTATAAAAATATAGATTAGTCCCTCTACAAATTAGGATTTTTGAATTAGATTTTCCCTAATTCTAGAGATTTTAATTTGAGAAATTTTTGAGTTGTGATACTCAAACCGCCACAGGAAAGAATCTGTGTATAAAGTGGTCTCAGACATTTTAGGGGCCTAAGCAAAAACACAAAATAAAAAACAAACTCCTATAGAAAGAAAGTATATGACCCTTTTGAGGAGGCTCAAGGTGTGCAATCTTCATCTTTAGTGGTCTGGGCAACAATGTTGCTTTTCGAGGGTTGAAGCTTCATTTGGGAATAAGAAGTTGTTGGCTACTATGTTGATTTTTGGTGCAATTTATGTTTGTTCCGATAGAACGAATAGGCACGGCAAATCATCTTGTAAATGATGGTTTGAAAGGAAGCGAGCTGACCAAAGTCTCGTGTTGTTGTCAAAAGATGTTTAAATCATGGTGGTAAAGGTATCGAATTGTCATGGAGTTGCTTATTCTTTGTGTCCATACGACCTTGTTTTGCTAGGAAGGAGTATTGTTCGTTGCTTTTAATGTAGTGTGGCTTATTGGTTTCTCTTGGTTTAGCTCTTGTATCTGGTTGTGTTGTACTCTTTTCCTCTATTTAGGATTAAAGAGGTTTTTACACAATGTAGGTCTATAATTGTATGTTTAACCTTTAATTAATAAAATTGTTTTGGCGAACAAAAAAGAAAGAAAGAAAGTATATTCTATTACTTTGAAAAATTAATTTAATATTTCATTAATAAACCATTATTTTACAATTTTTTTGTTAAGAAAACACCTTAAATATAATTAAAACCATAAAAGACAAGCATTAACTTATAAGATTATCATTTAAAAAATTACGAAAGTGGTAAAAGTAAAAAATAAAGCCTGAGCGAGTGCTTATGTTGTTGCCCCTCCGTGAAGGCCCTGTTTTAGTATATGAGTTATTAGTAAATTAATTATATATGATAACTTTTAATCACTTACCTGATTTAATTTGATTTTTTTTACTTGAGTTTTTATTATTATTATTTTTTTTAATTTTAAGCTTAGATTTATATTAATTATTTTTTATGTTATGACAAGCAATTTTAAAAATTTATTCAATAAATAATTTTTTTATGTTAATACTTTTCTTATGCAACTCTCACCTGGGTGGGGCGGTGACAGTTTTGTATTCCCCACTCCATCCCCAACATTTGCAGTTACGGTTTCGTGGAATCCTCATTAAATTCTTTGAGGATTTTTTCGTTCCCATACCCTCTCTATGTGGATTCTCACGGTTTTTGGAGAATCCTTATCCCAAAAAAATTAAACAAAAATACTATTTTATTGACCAAAACAAATGGCGAATTCAATTCAAAATATAAAGTTTGGATACTTCGATTGGAAGCAATTATGAGATGATGAAGATTGAAGGAGTGTTGTGTTGGAGGAAGATTTAGACAAAGGTTTTAGCTTATATCTAACAACCAAGATAGAAACTTGTCGGGAAACTTAAGTATGCTTCGGTTTGAGAGAAAGTTGGAGTGATAATAATATTGTTAGTTTTTTTATTAAGATATACATTAGGGGTACATGGATAATTAAGTATATATATATATATATTAAAATCTAGTAAAATATCGAGATTCTTGATGATAATTTTTGGGATCCTCACGATTATTTATACAGTTACAGTTTGGTTATCCATACGGTTCAGATATATCATTCTCCGTCTCCATTTGAGCTTCAATGATAAAACTTTTCCCGTACCCGTTCTTATGGGTGAAGATTTCGGTTATTTCCCGTCCCCACCAGTTCAGATCCTCACGGTTTTCAAATATTCCCCACCCAATTCCCACCCTATATGTAACAAAATGTATTATATAAATTATAATACTTATAAATAAGTTATAGTATATTTATTTATTTTACATTATATTTAAGTTATATTACATTATATTTTTTTATATAAATTCTAAAATTACATATAGATATACAAAAAGTTGTACTTTATTACAAAGAATAATGTATGATGAAAAAAATATTAGAAAGAATAATGTGAGGTGCATATTAGCTTAGAACGAGAAATGGAGAATCGACCACGTTTTGGAGAGAGGATAAGAGAATGGCAACTTTGGACCAATTCTCTCCCTCCTCCACGCCCTTTCCTAGGCTGTGCGCCTATCTACCCTCACTCTCCCTATAACTAAAAATTAGACCGGTCAATTAAAAAATAATTACTCAAAGTATACATTTTTAGATTTTAGATGTCTAAAATATTTTATTATGTTACAATTTTAAGTATTTGATATTTAATTGTTTTAAAAAATTAGTTAACTAATCAAAACATGACACATGATATATGATATATTTATTTTATTTTCTTCAAAATTAAAAACTTAAAATAATTTTTTATGCAAAAACTTATTTTTTTTTTAAAATCCCAAAATTTTTAAATTTTTATAAAATAGTCCCAAAATCCCTAAAATTTTCCAAACACAAAACCCCAAATCGCTTCCCCTGCCGATCGTCGTTCCTAAGCACACCCCTTTGATCATCGGACCTAGGCGGTCATTTCACCCAATATGGCGTTGCTGAAAACACTAAACGGCGTGCCATCCGAACGTCGATTTCGCGTTCGACGTTTAACATTCGACTGACACGTTGTTCGGCGTTTCTGACGTCATGTTAGGAGAAGTGACCGCATAGGTCTGGCGACCAAAGAGATATGCTCAGGGGCGGCGATCGGTGGCGATTTGAGGGTTTGAGAAATTTTAGGGATTTGCGGGCTGTTTTGTAAAAAATTAAAAATTTTGGGATTTTTTAAAAATTTAAAATTTGGGTTTTTTCATCAAATTTTTTTAAAAATCAAATTATTGCCGCATGTCAAGCATTGATTGATTAACTAAATGTTTTTTAAACACCCATTAACGACAAAGCACCTAAAATTGCAACATTATAAACTTTAGGCACCTATTTTTAACAGAAAAAACACTTTAGGCTCCTAAAGTTCGAAAAAAATATACTTTGGGCACTTATTTTTTATTTAAACCTTTTCGGTGCCTTGAGTTTAACTTAACACACATGGACCAAACAATTTTGTATTTTTCTAATACTTTCATTTTAACCAATAATATTGATAAAGTTTAATTTCTTAATTGGCTTAATTACAAAATAAGTACTTAAATTATACTTCTTTTTTGTAATAGATACCTAAAGTATTTTTTTGACTGAAATAGATGTTTAATATTTCATTTTGGCCTGTTTTAAAGTCAATCTGTCAAAAAAAAAAATCAATCACCCATTTATAACTTGACACGTGGCTTGTATTTTATTTTTTAATTTTTAAAATAAATTAAAAAATATCTCAAAATTTTTAAAAATCACGAAACAATCCAAAATCCCTAAAACCTAAACCCAAATCTCAAAATTCACGCCATTGCCACCGCCGATAGCCTCGTCGGACTCCACCATCGTCGTCGCCGAAGGCCCCACCCATTTCCCCCAATCACTCATTGGCGGTAACGGGTGAGTGGCATGTCAATCGAACATCGAACAACGAATGCGAAAGACTCCCGTCGTTTGATGGTCGATTGACTTGCCTCTCGTCGGTTACTGATGATGCGTGGTTGGGAGATATGAGCGGTGGCGATAAATGGGCGAGGGCCTTCGATGATGACGATGGTGGGGTCTGGCGAGGCTATCACGACAATGGCGTGGATTTTGAGATTTAAGGGTTTGGAGTTTTAAGTATTTGGGACTATTTTGTGATTTTGAGAATTTTTAGATTTTTTTTTTAAAATTAATTTAAATTTTTTAGTTTTATTTAAAAAATAAAAAATTAAATTAAAAGAAACGTGTCAAATCCTGATTGGGTGATAAATATTTTTAACGTAGTTACCTTATAACATTAACGAAATAAAACTTTAGACACATATTTAAGACAAAAAATAAACATTAGGCACTTGTTTCAACAAAAAAAATATAGGCACCTATTGCAAAAAAATATAGCTTAGGCACCTATTTTATTATTAAGCCTTCTTAATTTTGAATTAAGAATACTATGAGATCTATTAATTGGTCGAATGACCAAAAATACTCATGTTGCCTCATCTTAAGATTTCAAATCTTTTCATTTGTCATGACAATGTAACTACATCTTTATTTAATAAAAAATAGGGTAAACTACTGCAGGGGTCACTTTCGTTTCCCGATTGTACAGATTTAGTCACCACTTTTGAAAAGTGCCAATAAGTGGTCATCTACGTTTTCGATGTGTAAAGACTTGGTCACTCCGACGTTATAGTCCGTTAGTTCCCTAACAGATTGTTGATGTGGCGGAATTAATTAATGAAAAATAAGGGTAAATTACTGCAATAGTCATTAAAATTTATCTAATGTACATTTTTTCTCCTCAATTTTAAAAAGTAAACATTATAGTCACTAATAAAAATGTTTCTTTATAATTTCACCCTTAAATTTTTAAAAATTCATTTTCAATCCTAAAACTTTACAATCAATTAGTACAATAATATTATAAATGCTTAGATGAAAAATAGGTGCCCAAAGTATACCATTTGAAACTTAGGTGCCCAAATTGCTCCTATTTAATAACTCGAACTTAAAAATTTAGTCCATTAACTACTAAAAAATTCGAGTTATTGGAATTTCTATTTTATAATTCAAACTTTATTTTGAATTTTTGAGTCGAGTTTATGAAATTATGAGTCGAATATTTTCACATCAAACCAAAAAATTTAATTTTTTCGAGTCAAGTCGAGTGTTGCACTTCCCTTCACTGATTACAACCCAGGGGGAATATGAAAGCAAAATATTCCTTCCAAAAACATCTCCAAAAATTAAATTTAGTTCAAGTTAAATACTCGCTCAAACATATGAATATTTACCTGGTCATCATTAATATAATTATTAGTTTTTATTAACACAAGATGATAATTTTATCCAAATTCAATAAGTTCGATTCGATCAATTTTATAGGATCGTATTTTGAAAAAATGGTTTTGGGATTGATTTTTTTTCTCTAAACAGTGGTTGGATTGGATACGAATCAGAATTTTAATTTTATTTTCGGTTCGAATTAAGATCGCGTAAATGTATTTTAAAAGGGGGGAGGATCGAAGTAATATTTTGTTGTGTTATTGTCGAGTCAGGGGAGATAATGAAGAAATTGTATTTTAAAAGTGTCATAAGGACAGAGAAAACATGTGTCACGAAGGCAAATATTCTTATTAAAATATAAAAGAACAAGAAAAGACATGAAATATAATAAATTTGATGATCAACAAATAATATTAAGATTGATAGTTAACCACCGGCTGAGAGGACAAAGATAAAAGGTTGCCGCGCTGCACTTAGGCTAGGAGAGAAAAATCAATTTTTAACTGAATTAGTGAAACCTTTATCTAATAATATTTAAAATTTGCTATCAAGATCGTATGATGTGTGTGATATACATATTTTATGACAAAAATGATAATTACAATTTATAAACTAAAAAATTAATACTAAAGTATAAATTTATTGAATTATCTTTTATATTATACTCAATCTAAGTACCGGTCAATTCGAGTTACTTGTTTATATTATTTATGGTTCAAATTATTTCGGAATATTTACCCAAATATTAGTTTTGGGGTTTTTTATTCCAAAACTAGGGATATTCTCAGATTAATTCCAAAACTAGGGATGTTTACTGTGCAAAATCAGAAAACATTGGGTGCACAACCCGTTTTTGAACAGTGTTTTCCAAGTTGGAACACTGTTCAAAATCGGATTCCTTCCCCCTTGAAGAAACCACGCTGCCACGTGGCGCATAGCTGGGCGTCCGGGCACTGTCCAAAATCGGACTGCCCACCCCCCGAGTTTGAACAGCGCACCGAATAATTTTCGGTGGGTGGCAGGCGGGTTCACGGGTGGCAGCTTTGAATCTGATTTTTTTTAATTGGGTGTGCAGGCTTTTAAATTTGAATCTGATTTTTTTAATTGGGTGAATGGGAGGTGTAGGTGTAGGTGTAGGTGCATGAGTTGACTGAATTTGAGGGGTTTGATTGGATGAATAAGAGGTCATATTTTTTTATTTTAATTTTGGATCGAATATAAAATAATAAGTAATTATTATTTGAATATTAAATATTATAAATATGAGATCTTAATTTTTATTTATATTGGAAAAAATATTTCACACTAATTATGTACTAAAATATAACTTAATTTGTAATCCAGTGATCAATCTTTTCAGACTGAAAAAAATATTCGAATAATTATTTTAATTAATATTTTTTAATTTGATTTAAAATATTTTTAATTGATATATGTGCAGGTGTAGGGTTTCAGTGATGTGAAATAATAGTGGTGTAGGTGTAGGGTTTCAGTGATGTGATATAGGTGCAAGTGTAGGTGCAGATGTAGGTTTCAGTGATGTGAAATAACAGTGATGTAGGTGCATGTGTAGGGTTTCAGTGATGTGATATAGGTGCAGGTGTAGGTGCAGATGTAGGTTTCAGTAATGTGAAATAATAGTGTTGTAGGTGCAAATGTAGGGTTTCAGTGATGTGATATAGGTGCAGGTGTAGGTTTCAGTGATGTGAAATAATAGTGGTGTAGGTGCAGGTGTATGTTAGTAAAAAAAATAATTGTTAAATAATTTTAAATTATGTAGGGGTAGTGTAGTTTTTTTTATTGTAAATCTGTTAGTGAATATTAAATTTCGTGTAGGGGTATTATATGGAAATATTCAAGTTGGATTTTATTTTAAATAGGTTCATTTAGTGTTGAAGAATGTAGTTTGATAGAAAACCGTTTAAGTTATATTTGAGTAAAGAGGGAGAAGAAGAAGAAGAAGAAGAAGAAGAAAGTTAGAAGAAAAAAATGTAAGTTGTTTTGAAATATTATTTTTTTATCTGTATATTTTTGATGTTATTTGAAAATTAATTGTAAAATATTTTTTCGAATATGCAGAGAAAATGAGCAACAACAGTTGTTTTGTGACTGTCCATTACAACAGACAAATGGTAAAATCTGATTTTGGTGTCGTATTTCATTCGGAGAGGCCTACGAAGATGAGAATTAACAAAGAAATCACACTTCGAGTATTGAAAGAGGAGATATCGGAAAAAATTGGAGCTCCGATTCATAGTTTGCAGTACCGGTGGATGACATGTTCGAATCCAGTCATACATTCCGCGATTGCTCTCGAAGATAATGAAGATGTGGAAGTTATGATCGCAGAGCATGAGTCAATGGGAATTCGAAATGTCGAGTTGTTTGCCACGATGCTTGATATTCCCGGCCCATCTAGAAATGCAACCGGGGAATCTAGTCAAATGGGTGTCGGTAATGAAATTGATATGTCCGGAGGCAGTTTTGTTGCAATGTTGGCAACTGGGACATCTAGTGGATTTCATGAAGGTGGGCATCAACATATGATCCATCGTACAGACCGACTGTTGATGTTGATGCTAATATTGCACTTGGATGTGGCCGATGGGGAGAATCATTAGAAGATTCCAGCGAAGATGAAGATATTGGGGATCCTGATTTGTTCCCAAATAACGATGGTTAAGCCCCTGACTTCGGTGTTGGAGAATTTGTTCCGACCGGGGGCGACATTACATTATACGAAGCTCCTGCTCATATGCACTCGGTGAATTTCGATGCGATGAGGGCGCCACAATTTCCAGATATTCTCCAAATAAGTTCTAGTCAGAATGGCAACTTGGCCGAGGGGCTGGAATTTAAGGCAAAGGATGAAGCTATTTTTGCAATTAAAGAGTATAATATCAGACAACATGTAGATTATGCGGTTGCGAAGTGTGTGAAGTACGGAGCAGGGTGCAACTAGAAGATTCGTGTAACGAAGCTTAAGAAGAGTGGTCATTGGGAGGTCACGAAGTACAAAGGCGATCACACATGTTTACGAACAGCCATCGACCAGGACCACAGGAAATTAGACTCCAGCGTAATAAGCCATCACATGATGAAGTTGGTCGAAGCAAATCCAAGGGTTCCAGTTTCAACCATTCAAGCAACCGTTGCACAACTATTTCAATATCAAATACAATATAAGAAGGGGTGGCGTGCAAGGGATAAGGCATTGAATTCAGTGTATGGTGATTATGACAGATCGTATAATGAGCTACCAGCGTTGTTGATGGCAATGACACAATTCATCCCAGGCACCATAGTCAAGTATCAAACAAAAGATGCGTACGACCGATAAGGGCAATTGCTTCAAGGGTATAAATTTTTCCATCGATTGTTCTAGGCTTTCAAGCCATGCATTGACGGCTTTCCGTATTGTAAGCGTATGATCCAAGTGGATGGAATGTGGCTTTACGAGAAATACTCTCACATACTACTGGTTGCCGTTATGCAAGATGGTGAGAACAATGTCATTCCGATTGCATTCACAGTTGTTGAAGGGGAAACTGCTGAAGCTTGAGATTTCTTTTTGACAAATTTGCGTGAGCATGTGGTCCGTCAAGACGGGGTTTGTATTATCTCTGATCGATGGATGGGTATCAAAGCAGCAATTAATCGAGAGGGAAGTCGTTGGACACCTCCCTATGCATACCCTGCATACTGTGTTCGTCACATCGGAAAGAATGCCGTTGAAAAATTCAAAAATCAGTACCTTCGTAGTGAGATTATGAACATGTGTAAGTATCATTCTTTCAAATTAAGTTATATATGTGTATGCAGTGATGTGTTTTGATTTATGTCGATGCTAAGTCAAACAATAATTATGGCACAGGGTATCAATTACTACGACCAGAATTGTTAAGTCAAACAATAATTATGGAACATGGTATCAATTACTACGGCCAGAATTTGAAAGGAAGATGGCGGGTTTAATGAAATATGGCGAGCGTGTTTAGAGTTGGGCCAACAACATCGAGAGAGAGAGATGGACCCAATCATATGATGAAGGTGGTAGACGATGCGGGCAAATGACTACCAACCTTGTGGAGTGCATTAATGGAGTACTCAAAGAGTCGCGTCATCTTCCAATAGCCAGCTTGGTAACCGAGACATACTACCGTTTGGCTAAGGTTTGAGCCGTCAAAGGGAAGAAGGTGCAGTCATTAATAAATAGGGACAACTATGGCCGGAGAAAATGGTTGAAAAAATGGATGCAAATGTGAATAGTGCAACCACGTTGGTGGTTCACTCATTCGACCGCCATAATAAGACATAGTGAAAATTCAATATTCAAATTCAATCAATACTCTAAGTTATTACACAAATAATCATAGAACATCTGCTCTGCCGCATCCATCATAATTGTGCAAATAATCATGCTGAGTGTGGGGATACAGAATAGGCTGGTGGAAGCCAAATTGCCTAAGTACCCTGTCGGCAAAGTGGAACTCGACAATCGCAAAGTGGATCAACGGTGTAACCGTACACCACATGTTAGAATCCTTCAACAGTTCATCTGGTACAAATACGCGATCATCGTAGTACGCCATCCAAATAAACTGCAAAAATAATAATTATTATAATAAGACCTAACTATAATGTAAAAAACTATTAATGTAAAAATATATAGTTAACCACATACCCGCTCCTGACAATACAAATCAATTTCCGCTCTAAACACTTTCAAGTTGTTGTTCGCCAATCCCGTGTGCGTTTTTTTTCTCGCACCATCTGCATACAATTCACAATTAATGTTTTAATTAATAAGAAAATAATTTAAAATTACCACAAAATTAAACTTACAATCAAGATAATTACCTGGCGACAAGAGGGAACTGTACCAGTGTTCGAGTAATCGGTGTCCAGAACGGAAGTCGCTGCCAAGCCCATGCTTGCAACAACAACAAACATCCACCAATACCTCAAACCTTACGACCATTATCTATTTTATCGCCCTTGCACAACTCACGATACAAGAACGCTAATATGGCCGATCCCTAACTATATTGAGCAGCTTCTCACGGGTACCTCAAAAAGCGTAGATACCGTGTATGTACAAGATTGCCAGATTTATCCAGCATCAATATACCGCCAATGAGCTGCAAAATATAAGCTCGACTGACATTATAAACCACATCAATCGAACTATATTCATTAAGA
Source organism: Hibiscus tridactylites (assembly GCA_958450335.1). NCBI lineage: Eukaryota > Viridiplantae > Streptophyta > Magnoliopsida > Malvales > Malvaceae > Hibiscus > Hibiscus tridactylites. The sequence continues at coordinate 5,089,638 of OY288287.1, read as the reverse complement.
TTGAATTCTTTTTGCAACCAACTCAGTTTCACGCGACTTCCTGACAAATTTGATTTGTCCGGCACCTTCCCGAGAAAATAACCGCAAAGTGCTTCAGGTCTAACTTCAGTCTGGTCGATCGAAGGTTCCCCAGTCAATGGTGCCCCGATCAATGGTGCCCCATTTACCGGCACCCCAATAAGCATGACCACGTCTTCAAGTGTGATCGTGCATTCCCCACACGACATATGGAACATATGGGTTTCCGGCCTCCAACGCTCAATCAGAGCAGCAATCAGCCCGGGCACCAACTTGTACCCTCAAAGGAATGTCGCATAATAAAATTCAGATTGTTGCAACCATTCAGTGATTCGATTGTGCGGAGGATTTTTTACCATGGTCAGGTGATGTTTAAATGTATCCTCAAAATCCTGTAATTAACACATCAATAAATAAAGAGATAAACCAAACAAAATATTATTAACATAATTGAATTGAATTTCTAATAAATCAATTATTAACAAAATTGTACCATCTCAGGAACCGGCAAACTACTAATGTGTTCATCCTGAAATCTCAATAGAGAAGCTTGCTCAGCCATCCTACATGATAAGTATGAATATATTATAACCCGACACTCAATTTTGTAAAATTCTACGCAATTAAAATTTTCATTCTAATACATTTATTACACAACTACTACTAAATAACTAAATAAATGCTTAGAATTTGAATTTCGTTGAATTTTACCGAATTTTTTTAATAGAAGACTAATAACATCCATATTTTTTAATACAATTTTAAGGTCACTAATTATTAAAAAAACTCTCAATTTCGTTAATATTTTTATTGCTCACACAACTAAATAACTAAATAAATGTTTAGAATTTAAATTTCGTTGAATTTTACCGAATTAAAAATAAAACTAGAATTTAAAATAATTTCTTCAAAATTACAAATAAAACTAGAATTAAAAAACTCTCAAATTCATTAAATTTCTTTGAAGTTTATAAATTAATTTTATCGAATTTATTTACTAATTTTCAACAACTCCTAAATAAAACAATTTCTTCAAAATTACAAATAAAATTTAAAAAAATCTTTTTTACTACTACTACTATTAATATATATTATTCACTAATTTCTCTTTAAAACTCTTCAACTTTAATTTTTTTTTCAAATTACTCACTAATTTACTACTTTCACTTCGTAACCTTCAATTTTAACATTTTTTTACAAACTATTCACTAATCTACTTAAAATAAAGGGTAAACTACATAAATGGTCCCCTGACTATACTCTAATTATCTTTTGCATCCCTCGACTATCATAAGTTACATACTGGTCCCCTGACTTTAAAAAGGTAACAAATTAGTCTCGTGCCGTTAAAAATTTAAGAGCTGATGACGTGGCAGTTAACCAAAGTTGGCATAATTAGACATTTAATCCTCAACTTTTACACTTTATTTTAAATTGGTCTTAATTATAAAAAGTTTAAATAACTTATTTAATTTATTTTTTTTTCAATTTTTTCTCATTATCTTCTTCCTCTTCCTCCCATAACCCTAACCATCCTCCATCAGTGTCATCATCTCTTGCTTCATTTTTCACCCAAAAAATAACTTTAAGTTGGCGAGAACGAAGCTAAACGATTCGAACAAACGCCTAAGGTACAACAAAGACCTGGCTTTGAGTTCAAGAGCGGTCTCTAAACGCAGCGACAAAGCCAATGTTGCGTCGAGAAGATTGAGAGCTGAAACTATCTCGTCTTATTCCTGCGTCGCGATAAGGTTCCTCGCATCCTTTACATACTTTTCTACAAGCTGCACAGAGCAAAGAACCCCATTTCAGCAAAACGAAGATCTCTGCAGAAAGCATGATTTTTTAAAATTTATTTTACCTTTCTATTGCGAACCCACCAATGTTTCTTCTGATCATTAACATCCAAACATAGAGAAACGACCATGATCGTTTTAATTCCTTACCGAAGAAGAACAAAAACATCAATCCATCATTAACATCGCCCTATCTCTCTCACTTTACTTCCTTGCTCCCAATGCATGCATATATATAAACGTGAGGAGAAATTTAGAGGAAGAAACAATGCGGAAGTGGGGGAGAGAGATGATGACACTGATGAAGTGCCAATTTATGTTGACTCTTGCAAATTTTGCCCTCCTAACTTTACCACATGAAACTAATCCTCTGAAAGCGGTTACACTACAACGAGACTCTATAAGCTAACCACTGAGCTTGAATCTTAATTACTCTCCTAACTTTCAATAATGAAATTCCCAGAACTTACCATAATAAAACACCACCAACCTCACATGGAAACTGATAGAAGCAGGGATAATGATACTCAGAAACATCAATCAAAGGAATCAAAAAGAGATCTTTATTGGATAAATTCACTGATAAAGGCAGTCTGTATGGAAAGGACCAAAATCCTAATACAAAGATGATAAAGAAATCAGAGATGAAAAACAAGGCTAGGACCCATTAGCATATTTATAACCAAATAGCTTTGAGGGGCCAGTTCTTTACAGTGCAACAGAAACTAAAAAAAGGGGAAGTAGGAGATCAGAGTGTGAAACCTCCCTACTCCAACAGATTCTTATATGGGTCTTAGGGCAAGTCAGTCCCCAAGTGGGACATAGCTGTAAGTTTATTCACCCCACGTGGCTTCCTAATCAAAATGAAGCAAGAGATGATGACACTGATGGAGGATGGCTGGGGTTATGGGAGGAAGAGGAAGAAGATAATGAGAAAAAATTGAAAAAAATTAAATAAGTTATTTAAACTTTTTAGAATTAAGACCAATTTAAAATAAAGTGTAAAAGTTGAGGATTAAATGTGTAATTGTGCCAACTTTGGTTAACTGACACGTCATCAGCTGTTAGATCTTTAACGGCACGAGACTAATCTGTTACCCTTTTAAAGTCAGGGGACCAATATGTAACTTCTGATAGTCGAGGGATGCAAAAGATAATTGGAGTATAGTCAGGGGACCATTTATGTAGTTTACCCTAAAATAAATACCCTAATTAGAATCGTTATATACATAAATTTTTAAAAAAGTCCTAAATTTAAACATTAATATTGTTTACCCTAAACCAAAACCAACTCCTAATCTAAGTTATTTTTTAAAAAAATTACAAATAAATTTAAAAAACATCTTTTTACCAATAACTCTTAAATTAAAAATATTTAATATTTTTTACTATGTCAACTCAACTCCTAAGTTTTTTCTAAATTACAAATAAATTTTAAAAATGATTTTTATTACTTTTTTATTCAACTCCAAATATACTCATTTTACTCCTAATATACTCCAAATATAAACATTTTCAACATTAATGCTATAAATTCTAACATAAAATTAACAACAATAGAAATATTCAAAAATTAAAATTTTCAAATATCAACTCCAAAATTTTAAAAAACAACAAATTAATCTCTTCATAAATTTATAAAATTTAACCACCAAATTAAAATTGCGTTATACTTACTATATTTCTTCAAATCTCTATTTCTCAAACTCTTCACAAAATTTCTTCTTCTCCTCTTCAACAACCTATTTAACACAAAAATTTCACTATTTCAAACATCAACTTCAAAATTCTAACATATATAAAATTAAAAAAACTAATCTGAAAAAATAAAAAAATGTAACTACAAAAAAATACATACATTACAAATATAAATTTAACATAATTTTCTCAAATAAAATATAAATACTCACAAATTTTCTTCATACTCTTTCTCTTCTATTTCTACCTTCTTTCTTCAACCTTCAACACAACCCCTATTAATTTGAAAAAATAAAAAATTTGGTAACTAGAAAAAATATATACATTACAAATATAAATATAAATTGAACATAATTTTCTCAAATAAAATATAAATACTCACCAAATTTCTTCAAAATCTTCCTCTTCTATCTTCTACCTTCTTTCTTCAACCTTCAACACAACCCCTATTTATCTTCAACTCACTTCAATTTCAACCACAAATTTATCACATCCCATTCACCCAATTAAAAAAAATTCAGACTTAAAAGCCTGCCACCCACACCTAATATATTCGGTGCACTGTTCAAAATCGGGGGGAGGGCAGTCCGACTTTGAACAGTGCCCGACTCTCCCAGCTAATGCCACGTGGCAGCGTTGCTTCTTTAAAGGGGGGATGGGGGGGGGGGGGGGGAGGCATCCGACTTTGAACAGTGATCCAACTTGAAAAACACTATTCAAAAACGGGCTGTGCACTGGTGGTGTTCTGAACAGTGAACATTAATGTTCCCTAGTTCCGAAAATAATTCTTCAACATCCCTACTTTTGAAATTAAAAATTTTAAAATAAATATTTGGGTCAATATTCCAAATTATTTCAATTTCTGAGTCATTTCAAATACGACTGATTTAAGTTTGTGTCAATTTTAGGTTTGATTGGATGAGTTCGGTTTTTCTTTTTCACATTCAAATTTTATTTATTTTTAAATAAAAACCATTCAAAATTAATTTAATTGTATTTTATTGAATAGTCTTATGTATTAATCAACGAAAGCAAAATAACCAATTTTCTTTTACACCACTTAATTTAACTTAACTCGATCGAATATTCCTTACACGTAATTGTATCACTTTCGATATTTTCATAATTAAAAAAAAGTTGTGTCGCGTTCAAAGAACGCAATAGCATATTCCTAATGCTCTCGCAACAAGGAAACCCTAACGTGCGATTACGGCAAAACATATATGAGAATCATGGTGGCCGGTCATCCATGTTGTTCCAGCAAGGGAGTGACAGACATCTCCTTCACCTTTGGACGTGGATAGGTCTCTCAAAAAGGGACAAAGTGATGAAGAAGGGGGTTATATACGAGTCTCATCTCAGACATGGATGCTGAGGGTAGGGTGTTGCCTGCTTCTGTTGATAACCATACGACTGATCTGACTCATACTGAGGAAAATAGTGAAATGGATGCCCAAGATGGTAAGGGTAAGGAATTGTATGCTAGTAAGGTTTTTGGTTTTCCAAAGAATGGTGCTGGAGCTGGTTCAGTTGTAGGTTTTAAAGAGGCAGAAGTGGTTGTTTTGCAAGAGGATGTGATTATGAACCGAACTGGGCTATCCTGTCAATTCACTTCTCTAACCGAGTGCATGATCAAATTGATAATAACATGAGCAATGTGATTATCATTTGTTTGCTAGGACAATCGATCGGCTACAAAGCCTTGCTTACTCGTATTCAGGCTATATGGAAACCGGTTGGTGAACTTTAATTAATTGACCTAGATAACAATTATTAATTAGTTCGTTTTTGTGCAGAAAAGGACGAAAGTATTAACGGAGGGACCATGGACAATATATGGTAGCTATTTAACGTTACAACCCTGGAGTAGATCTTTTTCTACATCGGAGAAGCATCCCTCACACATGATTGTTTGGATTCGCCTACCGGGTTTACCATACCGTTATTACACAAAAGATCTATTCCGATGCATAGCTTCGTTTATTGGTAGAGTCGTTAAAATTGATTACAACACGGACCCTAGGGGAAGGGGGAGATTTGCCCACCTTGCGGTGCTTGTTGATCTGAATAAACCTTTAATGTCGTGTACTTGTATCGATGGTTTTCACAAGAAACTTGAATATTAGGGATTGAACCAGATATGTTATACTTGTGGGGTTTATGGGCATTCCAAGGATTCTTGTACTCGTAATAAGGACTCGGCTATGGTCTATGGTAATGAGGATGAAGCGGTTTCATCTGAGTAGAATGCACCAGTCGAGGAAATATCTGCTAGCAACTAATTTAGACCCTGGATGTTGGTAGAAAACAGGCGACGTAGGGCAGGTCCAACGCTCCCATCTGGTACTTCTCGACCTAGGGCCCTTTCTGGTTACTGGTGAGCAGACAAAGGATAGTGAGACTATTCCAGTGCAACTAATTCTGAGTAGGAATGGTTTGGTGGGAGCACGTGCTAATGGTAGTAGTAAAGGTTTGACAAAGGAGATTCATAGGAATGCAACATATATGGCATATAATACGGAGAAGAAAACCAAGGTTGTGAAAAAGGTTGGGCAGGCCGCACCGGTGGTCCCTTTGGTGGCTGGGCAGGATGTGCAGGTCATAACTCATCCAACAAAGGCTCATTATGGTAAGCATAATGCTGTTACGATTGTTGATCATGGTGAGCACAAGTTTGTGGGTTCGGTTTTGAAGGGATCACGTGGATGGAATACGATTGGTAAAAGGTTGTTAGAGCCTACTCGTCGAGGCTTAAGGATTGGCAAGAAATCATATTCACGTATCACGTCTAAGATGTCTCATGGAGAATTGGTTCAACATTTATCCGAACACTTGAAGCTTCCAAGGCCTGTGGGATCTTTGCCACAGCAACTACAATACATTGACTCTGACCACTCCTCGTTGATGGTCCAGTCCTCGGATGAGAAAGATAACTCCTTGGCTAGTTTACACCCTCTGATGGTATGGATACGGGTGATGAACGAGCTGTATATTGGGGGTACTAACGAGCAGTAAGAATCAAATATCTTTGTTATTTAATCTTATGGATACATTCATGTTTTGGAATTGTTAGGATGTTGCTGGCCTGCCGTTTTGATGACATTTTAAGTCTTTTGTTCAGGAATTTCGTCATTTTCTGGTGGCTTTATTTGAACCCCGTGTAAGTGGTGGGATTGCAGACAAAGTTGTATCGATGTTAGGTTTCTCCAATTCCTTTCAGGTGAAGTCACATGGTTTTAGTGGTGGTGTCTGGTTATTTTGGAATGATTTGGTCAATGTTGACATTATGCAAATATCGAATCAATTTGAGAATGGAATGGTCTCTAACATCGCTGGGGGTACCAAGGTCCAATTCACAGTTGTTTATGCTAGTCCGTAGAGCTCTAAGTGTAAACATATCTAGCACAACTTGGAAAATTTTAACCCATGTGATGATATTCCATGGATTTTAAGTGGTGATTTTAACGTTATTTTATCTATAGATGAGGAAATGGTGGTGTTTCTCAACATGCATGTGGGAGCTGACTTTTTGTTCAGTCAAGGTTTGATAGTCTTGGGATTTCGTGGTACACCATTCACTTGGTCCTACGGTAATCTCTACCAGTGATTGGATAGGTGTGTGGTTAGTTCTGGGTGGTTGACTTTGTTCAGGGATGCATTCGTAACTCATTTGGATAGGCTAGGATTGGATCATCAGCCCCTTTTGGTTTCCCCATAGGAAGATAAACGAGACAATGGTAATCGTCCATTCCAATTTATTAATGCATGGCAATCTCATCCACAGTTTTAGGATTTTTTTAGCTCAGTTTGGTGTGGGGAACATCCTTGGGAAGTAAGGTCTCTAAATTTCAACTAGAAGTGAGTGCTTGGAATAAATATGTATTTGGTCATATAGGAACACGAAAGAAGCGAATCCGAGCATGTTTGCGAGTCATTGATATGACCCTTTCTTTTCGGCATTTAGAACACCTTACTCTTTTAGCTTCTCAATTGTGAGCTGAGTTTGAAACCATTCTCGAACAAGAAGAAAGGTTTTGGCGGCAAAATGCTCGATCAGATTGGGATTATGTTTGTATCGTTAGAAGATAAGGGTTATATTTGACAAGTGTTGTGAGAGATTAGAGTAACGCAACGGGAAATATTTGAGGATGCCGAAGAATTATAAAGGTTCAAGTATTTTCCTTGATTATGGGAACAAATTTCGAGGACGAAATTTCTTTTTGGTGAGGAGAGTTGTAACGACCCTTTTTTTGAGTTAGTGAATCGAGTCTCGAAACAAGGTTATGGGCCTTTATATTGGAAGACTAAGTTAAGGGCATTTAAGTTTGGGGCCATTATTTTGAGGGAGAAGGTTTTGAGTTTTAAATAGGTGTAGTTGGTGGAAAAAGGGAAGAAGAGAAGATTAGAAGAGATAAAAAGGAAGAAAAGGTGAAAAGTGGATGGTGGGAAAGAAAAGGAGAGGAAAGTTGAGGGAAGAGTTTCTAATCTCCGATCTATAGGGTTCTGGCCTTCCATTGTCGACACCTCCATCGACATTGTGTTCGTCTCGTCGAGACGAGTTCGACGGTGCCAGCGGCACCATCATCATAGTTACCGTCGGGGGAGGTGCGTGAGAGAAAGTTTTAGGTTGTTGAGTTTAGGGGATTAGAGTGCTCAAATCGAAGAACGGAGGCTACCATCGTGCTTATTGCGTCAAGAAAGTCGACTTGGGCATTCGCCGTCACCGTCCAGCCGCCGAAAGCCTCTACATGCGTCACCGACTACGCGTGGGCGACGCCCGACCGAAAGTGGGCAGCTTATCCAGCTACTGAACTAGGCAGTTTTTGGGTTGAGCCGAGCCAGCATGCCAAGCTGACCTAAGCCGCATCTTGAGCCGATACACAAAGTAGGCCCTTCGAGCCAAGCCAAGCCAGCCGCCAGTTGCGCCACCGTTGACCGGCGTTGACCACCGGTGACTTATTCTGGTGGATCCTACCTAGGGGTTTCTCGATGTTTTGAGTTCATTGGCATAGTCCGTTTAGCCAAATTCGAACCTGGTAAGTTGTTTTTACGCTTTTTATCCCATAAACTAGTTCGATAATGTGGAATGTCTTATGTATTCGTATTTGTTTTATTCGAGAAATTGGTGGACTCAAATATTGGAATCAAAAGATGATCGGAGGAGCTTGGATGAGGATTTATCGCTTTGGCTTAAGGTTAGTACACCTCTAACTCCAATTTCTTCATGAGCATCATAAATGTGAATTGTGTGTTAGTATCTACAAATTAGGTAGACGATGAATATGCATGTTTGGAGACCAATAATATGAGATTTGATATTTGTGTGAGATGCATGATGATGTTGTGAAAATGATGAGACTCACGGAGGCTTTAGAGGCCGTTTAGGGTCATTTGAGATACCCGTATGATTATTTGATGATTGATTTATTTGTTGATAAATTGTGATGCTTTGTATGCTTGTTCGAATGGATTGGCGTGATCTGATGGAAATTATGCTTAAAGGTTAAATACTCGATTAAGTGATTATGAAGCCAGTAATTAATATTAATTGGGTGAATGCGTTAGTAAAGAAAACCTAATGACTTTCATAAGCTGTAGGGATCGAATAAAGCATTGGAAAATTGTAATTCAAGAAAATGGTATAGACCCGTGTATAGGGTATCGGTATGAGCTTTAGTTGTACCGATATGCGATTGGGGACTGATCGGTACTGGTTGACCCGTACCGGTACTTGTGAAAATCTAGGATTTATAGTAAGCAATATCTGTATCGGTACACGTGTGAGTATCATTACCCGGGGGTACCATATCGATAGTCGTGTTCGAGTATCGGTACCCATTGAACGAAATGATTTATAATGATAATAATAAAAAGATGGAAATTAACATGAGATATTAATGAGATAATATGGATTAATGAGATAATTAATGAGGATAATTAATGTACTCTTTCATAATGTATTAACAAGTTGGTAAACTTAATTGGATGACTTGTTTTAATAGCAACCATAGGAGATCCTTAGTGGATCGAGTAATGTTGTGTGCTGTATGGTGATCCTGTCAACGTTGTATGTGGTTTAGACATTTGGTTGGTTGAGCCACCTTTGGTTGTTGCGATCCGAATACACAGAGAAAGAGTGTTGGAACACCATGGTTAGAGATGCCAATTGTACGTTCCCGTGGTTGTGTGACACCGGGCCTCACCTAGAGAGAGTGTATGTTCTTGAGGCTGTGTGACACTCGACCTCACTTAGAGTGTACGTTCTTGAGGCTGTTTGATATCGGGCCTCACTTAGATTGTACATTCCCGATGATGTGTGACACCGGGCCTCACTCCAAGTTTGTGGTATGTCTTTGTATGTTTTTGCTCAGATGATCTGGTGAGATCCCGAGTATGGTTGGGCCTTGTGGGCCATGCATGATGTTTTGCTATGTTGAGAGCATGAATTATAATAGAGTAGATGTGTAGATTGATAGTCGAATCATGGGTTCGAGGAGCACTATCAGTACGAGATTTCAGCATGTAGAGGTTTTCAGAGTACGTAGTTGTGTTTAGTGGGCTATGTATTCATAGGACCTTACGTGGTCGAGTCTATAACTCTTACTTTTGAAATTGTATTAATCAAATATAATGTTCAAATGTTTTAAATTAAATTGGAGCTCTTTTGTACCGTTTTGATTATTTATCTATATTTTCAACTGTTGGCTTTAAATGTTTTTGAGAAATACCTTGTTGGGCTAAACCAAGTTTGAGAAATTTTATAGTTTTTGGTTTGAGCTTGAGGCCCGAATGTGACGTATGGGTCGAGGGTGTTACATTCCGCTTCACCAAGTTTATAGGACTTTGCTTTGTGATTGACGCAAAACTTTGGGGTGCTTATACTAGACTCCTTTTTGCATGGGATACAAAATTTGGACAAGTGACTTTAGAAGTTGATTGTATGGGTGCTTTGCGGATTCTGAGAATGAATTACAATAGGCACATATGTTATCTGATTGAGTTGAGGAAGCGTGACTGGTGTGTACAATTCTAACATGTTTTTCGTTGTGGAAATAAAGTGGCGGACGCGTTGGCTAAATGTGCATCGTTTGATACTCTGGAACCTCCTATTTTCCTTACACCATCGAATTCGATTTCTAGCATCTTGCATGAGGATAGCTTGGTAGTTGATTCTGTTAATAGTTAAGTCTTGTTGGATGGATTAGTTCTGTTAGTTTATTGCTTTAACAATGGATTGTCTTGAATATTTTATATTATCACATATACTCTTTTTCTCTATCTAGGTTTAAAGAGATTTTTAATGAGACATGCGATAATATCTCCTATATATTGATTCTCTTGTTAATGGAATTATATTTTTCACCGAAAAACGAAAGCAATATAGCTTTTTATGATTTAATACATAATGTCACGGTCCGTTTGCGTGATAGGCAAGACCGTGACGAGATGCTTGCTGGTCGTGCTTAAAGTCGGGATGCGGGATAGCATTAAGGGTGTAGTACGTGCCGTACAGCCGTTCGGTCCTGGGGACAGGGCGTGCTGGTTAGGCACCACACTGGTCGGGAGCTGTCCCTGCTTCCCTGATGAGCCCATGGGAGGGCGAAACCAGTAAGCATCGAATGGAAAAGGCTGAGCCCCGGGCTTATGGGAGCCCTGGGTTGCCGCACGGGGGAGTTGTCCCTGCGTGAAGACTCTGACCCCGTGACAGATGGTATCAGAGCAGGTTCGTGTGCTAGCTGTGAGCTTACCAAGCGCTCCATGTGCTGCGCGTAGCGGGTCAAGTGGACGAGCGAAGCCTCACACCCGAGTGAAGTGGTGTCCGCGAGTGGGACCTCTAGAAAGAGACTGAGACGAGGTAGGGTAGGCAGGAAGCCACAGCGAAAGTTCGCCAAGCACTCGCAGAACCTCGGTAATGAGGGCGAGCAGGCAGGGAATTGCACACTCGATCTGGGTTGGTTCCTCATAGAAGTGGGAACGAGCTTTCTCCCCATGCACGAGGGCGTGCATGAATTGAGTGGGGGAGATTGTCACGGTCCGTTTGCGTGATAGGCAAGACCGTGACGAGATGCTTGCTGGTCGTGCTTAAAGTCGGGATGCGGGATAGCATTAAGGGTGTAGTACGTGCCGTACAGCCGTTCGGTCCTGGGGACAGGGCGTGCTGGTTAGGCACCACACTGGTCGGGAGCTGTCCCCGCTTCCCTGATGAGCCCATGGGAGGGTGAAACCAGTAAGCATCGAATGGAAAAGGCTGAGCCCCGGGCTTATGGGAGCCCTGAGTTGCCGCACGGGGGAGTTGTCCCTGCGTGAAGACTCTGACCCCGTGACAATAAGATGGCCCTGAACTTGATATTTTTGTCAAATAAATTTATAAGATTGAAAAACGTGACATAAGTTAATCCTAATAACATCTCATGAAATTTTGAAGCCAATTTAAAAAATTAGCACTCGAACTTAACACATTTTTGTCAAATTGGCCCATAAACTTTTCATTAATTTTTAATTATTTCCGAATTTTTATTTAATAAAAATTTTAAGATTATTTTAATACATTCCATTTAATAAAAACTCTCCCCTTTTCTTTTATTTTTAATAAAAATATAAATAATATTAACTGGTTTTAAAAATGAATTTATTATGTAATTTTTAATATTAATTAGTGTAACACTAGTTGATTTTAAAATTTTAAAATGTTATTTATATTTAAGACTATTTAGTTTTATTTATATTTTTTATTATTAATAATAAAGAAAGAGACATTTTTATTAAATAAAATATATTAAAAAATTATGTTAATTTTTTATTGAATGATATTTAATTTAATTATAATTAAAAAAACAAAACGTTTATGTACTATTTTGATAAAAGTATCCAAGTTCAGGGGTTGATTAATGTATCAAGCCTTAAAAATTTGATGAAGTTAGTTCTAAGGATTAACTTGTATTACGTTTTCCAACCTCAGATGCCATTTTGATAAAAATGCTAAGCTTAAGGATTAATTTGTGTATTAATCCTTATTTTACCATTGAATTTAGGGATAAAGTCAGATTTTTTTTAAAAGAGAAAAAATTAAAATTTATTTTTAAAGGTTAAAATATGTTGAGATAATCAATCAATGGTAGAAGGCCAAGAGGGGTGAATTGGCAAAAAAAAAAATTAAAGGAAGCAAATGGAAAATAAAAAAATTGATGACACAATTATTTATAGTGTTTCAAGTTTCTAACAAGTTCTACATCTACTACTTTAGCTCCCCACTAAGGATTTCAACCAATTCACTAATGAATTCTTCCCCTTTTCTAGGCTAAGGAGGCAACCGTCACAAATCGATCAAAACTTTCTACCCAAAGCTCGATCAAGGTTTACTCTTTTACAAGAAGTTGATAACAAACTAAAAATCTTCTCAAAGTAGATATGTTTTCTCAAATACAAGTTCACACAAACCCCAAACTTGAAACAAAAGAGTACAATTGAGAATACACAAGTTGGGTACAAGATATGACTATAAAAGCTCTTGGATGGTTGAGTTTTTGTTTGATTGCTTTAAACTTGTTCAATAGTTGTTACCCCTCATTGATTTCTAGCTGTTTGGGTGATTGAAGTCATCAATAGAGCCGTTGGAGACCATTTTTTCCGCAATAAATTTTGTTTGGTGACCAAGCGTATCGGTACACGAACAACCGTATCGGTACCTGTCAAAAGAAGAAAGAGCCATTGTGCGATAGTGTATCGATACGCGTAGAAACGCATCGAAACATGTATAGTGTAAAAACAGAGGCATATCGATATGGTAAAGGCCATATTAATACGGATTTTGCTCACTAAAACCTGTGGAAAAGTCTAGTGAAAAATGCATCGGCCCAGGGGCGTATTGGTAGGGGTGGACAACTTTTTAAAGATTGGTGATTCAGACAACTGACAAGGCAACGATAATATCATTAAATACAAATATTTGAAAATCTTTAGACCCCGTATCGAAATGGGTAAGACCGTATCGATACACTTAACTAAAAACACAAACCCAAATGAAGGCCGTATCAAAGCAGGTACAATCATATATGTAACACCCTAAACAATTGTTATAAAAAATGAATAAAATAAAATAAAAGAAGAAATAAATAAGTGGAGAATTTGCATCTAAGAGGAATTAAACCCTTAACATTTAGAGTAGTAAGCCCAAGCCTTAATTAATGGAGCCAAGGCCCACTACACAAGATTTGGTATATAACAGCGGTTTTCGTGGCATTTTTACAACAAATGTCGCGAATATTCTACTTATACCGGCATTTGGATGACAACCGCCACAAAATGGCCAATTTCGCATCGTTTACTAGTCAAACGCCATAATAGGTCTTGTTATAGCGGCGTTTTATTTTATAAACGTCGCAATAAGTATCCTATTAGTGGCGTTTGATTAAAAAATGTCGCAATAATTATTATGCTAGTGGCGTGTTTACTTGAAAACGCTGCAATGTATCTATTTTTAGCGGCGTTTGTTATGATAAACACCGGCAAAGATAAAATTTAGAAAACTCACATTTTTTATCTCAGACTTTTAATTTTCATATCCCCAAATTATCGGAAAAAAATCCCTAGCTTCTCCCGGCCTCTCCTCGCGCGCGTTGCTGTTCATCACCGGCGTTATTGGGCATTCGCCTCGCCGTCGACAATCTTTAAAGAAGACCGACGCCGATGAAATCTTTCAAGCTCCGGGTAACCCTTCTTGGTTTTTCTTTCTTCAATGATTTTTGCTCAAGCACATTAAAGTTTCATCAACAGTTATGAATATAGAACTTTTTTTCTACTTCAACAATCCCGATAAATAGAATTGTATTCATATATAGTTAATTACTAATTGAAAACTTGTGTATAATTTAACATCCATTGTTGTTTATATGTTTCATTTCTCATGGCAAATATAAAATAGGTGATGAGAAAAGAGAGGAGAAAAAGGACAAATTGATGAGAATTATATCATGGGTGATTCTTACCACGTCATCCATGGGACCAACCAATAGAAACCACTCACTTCATCATTATTTTCCATGTCATTAATCTAATAATAGAACAACTTCCAAAAAAATAGATTTTAAAATGACATGGAAAAACTTTAGTGAAGATTCATTGGTTGGAAAAAATGACATGAAAAAATCATGGTGAAGTGGGTGGTTTCCATTGGTTGGTCTCAAGGATAACGTGGTGGGAATCACCCATAGTATAATTTTTCCAAATTAAATGTTGTGGGATTCGAACCCACAACCTAAAGCTTTTTAAGTTGAGTACCCAACCATCCGAACTATAGAAGATCTTGTTGTTAAGCTCCCCCAGCTTTCTTTTATTTCTTATATGCTTTGGGTTAAATGAAATTAAATAAAATCGGTTAAACCCCCACCTACCTCACAGAATGCATGTTGAAACAAAAAGACAAAGTTTCTAGAACCATCTCTTTCACCTTCCCTCACCATAATTTTGCTTCGATCTACATCACCGCCACCGTGGTTAAGTCTGCCATTGAGCCCTCACCAATATCCATTTAACCACTCGCTGACCCGCCGTTGAAATCGTTGGGATTCAAGGGTTAAAGGTTCGACGAACCTAGAGTACAAAGTGTTCTGTTTCTCGTGTTTTTCGGCCGCCATGGTTGTCCTTTCTAAACGACAGCATTATCGTTGTCATCCCCAGACCGAGGCGAACAAAACCCTCTCGACTGATCGTTGTTTCGACACCGGCAAGGGCCTCATTAGAGTAGAGTGTATTCCGATCGTCTTGTTTGTTTTGAGTAAGCTTCAGTGTGTTTTCCAGCTTAGATTGATGAATTTCTGGTTTGGTTTAGGTTATTAATACACGAGCTTTGTTTTTCCAGAAGAGAAGTGACCATGGGAGTCACCGACGAAAAATTCGGTGTAACGCCGACAAGTTTGGTAAGAGGATAAGAGTGACATGGTTTGCCTCTGTATGGGCCTGAACCAGTTACACCGGTTCGAGCCCATTACCACCCATGCCTGATTCTTACTCGATCAGAGACTGAGTCCTACCCGTTCAACCCAATGACCCAAACCTGACCCGTTTAAATCGTACCCGACTCGAAGTGAGTCAACCTATTGACCGAGTCAACTCAGTGAGCCAACTCGCCTAAGTCAACCCAGTTGATTAATGACGCCTGCATTGACTCTGACCGCTGACGTCAGTGTTGAATTTGACTAATGACGTCAGCGTTGACTTTGACTGTTGACGTCAGCGTTAACTTTGACTAAAAAGTCAACTTTGTCCAAAAACCCTTATTTTATATTTTTTGACATTCTGAATCCGGTTTTAAAGCTCGTTTCACGAATTATAAGCCGAAAGCCTCTGAATCCGACCTTGAACTCGGTTGTGCTTATGTATTTAATTATTGAATTAAGAGCAATGTGATAAGGATTGAATTTGGAATTTGTGTATTTGAAGGTATTTGCATATCTTCGTATCCGAGATGTGGAGGACGTCAAATTCGGGTTCGAGAATGATCAAATGGAGTATCTTGGATCGACTATTGTAGCTCAGAGCTGAGGTAATACATTACTACCTCATGTTTGCTTTTATGGATATGTTGGTAATCGGTTGATGCATGCATAGTTGATGAAGTGTACTGTTAACTCTGCGCAAGTCAAATTCAATATGAAATATAAGTATGGTAATCTAGATAAGATCGAAATACTCAAACGAGAGGATTAATAAATCAGAAGGATCTAGAGTTTAATAAATAATTAATAAGACAAATAATCCCCAAAATCAATTAATAGTGTCAAAGGATTAAACGTCAAAAATAATTTGATATGAAATTACGAAAATACCCTTTAGGTATAAGAATGACAGAAACACCCCTGGAAATGAAAATGATCTAGGAATCCACACTAGATTAGGTAAAACAACTGATTCATCTAAAACCTCGAATTACTTGAAAATTTATGGTAACAAGATTTAAACCTTCGAGACTGTAAAGTGCTTGGTGTTCTTGAATTTTGAATGAATCTCCGAAGATAGATTTACGGAAAACTATTTGTAGGCCTGAATAAATCAAAATGGCGTAAAATGTTGAATTGATTGAGTAATTAAAGGATTGGAAATATTGATAATGTTGGATTGATCGGAATGATCGCAATGACTAAACAGACGGATGTGCCTTTGGGCATTAAAATTTTCCAAATTTACCAGAATAATGGATAAACCCTTGAGTTCTGAAATGAATGAATGTTTTGGAAGTATTGAATGTGCGTGAATGACCGAAACACCTTGGAGGACTTGAATGGTTGAAATACCCTTCTAACTTAAGATAAGTGGAAGATTAAAAAACTATGAAATTTCCAATATACCGTAAATGACCACAGATTCTTAAAATAATGGAAAAATACTGCATAAATACATGTTCAACCTTTCGAGACTTGTTCGGTGATAATATGTGATAATGATCTGTTCATATGTATAACACAACCAAAACTAAATATTGAACACAAATAAAGTATACTAATTTTAATTCTTGGAAAGTAATACATTGATGAGATGAGTATAGTGGAATGGTCGTGGAGGCCTAGCAAACCGTTAGCAATCTTCAGCGCCGCAAGTCACTGACTTACCTCACTGGGGTAAAACTGCGAAATTTCCTTGACAGTTAAAATAACCAAAATGCATTTTTGAGCAAAGTTGATAGGAACTCTAATGATATATTCAGAATCTTGATTGATATGATCTACCTGAATTCTTAAAAATTGTCCTGATATATCTGAATTCCCGCATAATCATGATATACTGTAAATACTGAATGGTCTTGAGGTATAATTCCTGAATAACTAGATGAAGTTGATACCTACCGAAATCCTTCAAATAAGGTTCGTGATTATAAAGTTAGTCTAGAATGGACTATAATTCAGTGATCATGTTATCTGAAGTAAAAACATGACTTCTGGTTCTCAATTTCTAATACAAGTATACCCAATTCACGGTTCATGATACTTTGGTTCTACTATTTAAACAAATGTTTGTATCCTGAACTTCTAACATATTGCTACTGAATACTAAAGTGACTGTTACTGTTCAAAACTGTCTATTACTACATATTGTGGTACTGCCTAGACTTATTCACTAGGGGTACTTGGGTTATGATATGAAGTCACTGATGGCTCAGCCCTGATCAAGTTGGTAAGTCCGCCTGTATTTAGTTCCTATGCTTCGGGTAGGGTTCGCATGTATTCGACTCCTACGCTTCGGCTAGGGTCCGCCCATATTAGGTTCCTAGCTTCGGCTAGGGTAATTCCGCCCGTGACCTAAAGTACCCCCTTAGGTCGGTACCTACGCCTATTGAGCCTAGGTTAATGCCCGTTTTCAGTTACCATGCTTTGGCTAGGGTAATTCTGCCCGGACCTAAGGTATTCCCTTCGAATCGTACCCAAGCCCAATGGGCTCAGGTTAATACATGTATATGATATTGTTTTAAGGAACTGTATAATGAAGCTCGATTGGAGGGTAGATAAGAAATTAAATTGAATCTTACTGTTGCTTGAACTATGTTCCCGTGAAGTAAAAAGTTTACTGCATTGATACAATTGTATGTTTTAACTTAGCATTGTTGAGACACACTAAACTTCATGGTTTAATTTAATTAGTCACTCTTCTGATCCGCTGGTTTATTAGGTTGCTCGCCTGATACTCAGTGATCGAATAAAGAACAACTTTATTACCTTCAGATATAACGTTTGTTTGGAATAATGAACCATAATTTGGATTTTGTTACCCGAAATACCATGGTAGCTTCATGCTCGACCACATATATGCATGTTGTCTATAGCATCCATTGGTAGTTTTGTATTACTAGGCTTTTCCAAGCTCACGTTGTTTTTGCCATCGCAGGTTAGAAGAGATTTATCATAGTTTAATGACCAATATCAATGTTTGGAGTTCTCTCGGTGTTACTTTTAGAGTACTGTACTAGTAAAACTAGTGGGCATGTACGTCATGTATTATTTTATGATAGAGTCTGTAAAAACACTTTCTAAAATTTATGTTACATGTTAAAATGATTTCCTGAAAGGGTATTTTAAACAAAAGTTGATTTTACAGTTTAATAAGTGTTTTAAGTAAAAATGTTTTTACTGTGGGTCGCTCTTGTGACCTTAATATGACTTCCTAGGATCTGTTGCAATGCGTATGCGGGTCTAGGGCGTTACATTTAGTGGTATCAGAGTTTAGAGTTGCGTCTTTCTGGGTAGATCGGCTGATCATCATTCATAGGGTGTTTGGTCTGTACATGCCCCTAGATCATAACCGTACTCCACCGAGCCGAGACTCTAATGTCGAATCGTTTCCTGTAATAAGTGCTTCTAACCATTCTATCCATAATAGCTCGATTTGTACTTGCAAGGAATTTCGGTAATGTTCGTCTATGATTTGGATTAATGTGATGAATTTGAATATGGATAAAGAACTTGAGAAGATTAATGTATATGAAATTAAAGATCTTATTCAGATTGTGAATAAATGTTTGATTATGTGAGGTAACCGATATAAGATTACATGTAAGGCTATTCAGTGATAATGATTATGGTTGAGAATATTTGGATGGAAATTTGATAAAAGTAATATGAATTTAAAAGATAGTTGTCCGTGAGCGTGACGAAAGTGTAAATTTTGTGGTGACTCTGTTATACCCGAAGGAAGCTGTTGCCTGGATATAACGCTGAAGGTAAGTGACTTCCGTTTAAAACCTTGGTTATTTTAATCAGCTTGAAGAAAGAATTTTTTTTCTTTTAAAATGTGGCACGATGTATCATTATATGTCATCCTTGACTAAAATTTGATGTTAGTTCCTAATTTTGGGAGGCCTTGTTGGAAGCCTGGAGTTCTCGTCTGCATTTCATGTACAATTTTCATATGTAAATTGATGGTCAACCTTGTAGAGTAATTCAGGTTCTAGAGAAAATACTTCATGGTTGGATGATTAATTTCTACGGTAATTGGGAGGATTTCTTCTCCTTGACTAAGACAGTTCATAATAAAAGTTATGAGACAAGTATTTTCTTGGCACCGTATGAAGTTCGGTATGGATTTGGGTCCAAAGGCAGTCCTAGTGACTGAGGACACTATCAGATTGATCCGTGATCGTCTATAAGTCCCAAGAGACAAGGATACTTTGATGGATAAGTTTCAATGCAATAATGGGTAAAAGAGCAGTTTTTACATTTCTCTGACTCTGGTAAATTTTGAGGACGAAATTTCTTTTTAGGAGGGGAGAGTTGCAACACCCTAAATAATTGGTATAAAAATGAATAAAATTAAATGAAAGAAGAAATAAAAAAGTGGAATTGAACCCTTAACCTTTGGAGTGGTAAGCCTAAGACTTAACCAATAAAGCCAAGGCCATTTCTGGATATAAGATGCATCAGTTTATTATTAAGTTGTTATTGATTATTTGTATAAAAAAGAAGAAAAAAAAGGAGAAAAAGAACAGATTGATGGTTGCGGAATTCGAACCCATAACCTAAAGCTTTTTAAGCTAAATACCTAGCCATGTGAACTATAGAAGCTCTTGATGTTAAGATCCCCCAGCTTTCTTTTATTTCTTATATGCTTCGGGTTAAATGAATTTAAATAAAACCGGTTAAACTCCCACATACCTCATGGAATGCATATTGAAAAAAAAAGACAAACTTTCCAGAACCATCTCTCTCACCCGACCTTTCACCTTCCCTCACCATCATTTTGCTTTGATCTACATCACCACCGCACCGTGGCCGCCACCGCCACCGTGGTTAAGTCCGCCATGGAGCCTTGACAAATATCCCTTTAACCACTCGCTGACCCGCCGTTGAAATCGCTGGGATTCAAGGGTTAAAGGTTAGACGAACCTAGAGTACAAAGTGTTCTGTTTCTCATGTTTTCCGGCCGCCATGGCCGTCCTTTGGAGACGCCATCACCACTATTTTCATCCCCTGACCGAGGCAAACAAAACCCCTCCGACCGATCATTGTTTTGACACCGGCAAGGACCTCATCAGAACAGTGCATATTTCGGCCGTCTTGTTCGTTTTGGGTAAGCTTTAGTGTGTTTTCAGGCTTATATTGATGAATTTCAGGTTTGGTTTAGGTTATTAATTCATGGGCTTTGTTTTTCCAGCAGAGAAGTGACCATGAGAGTCACCGGCGAAAAATCTGGTGTAACGCTAGCAAGTTTGGTGAGAGGATAAGAGTGACCCGATTTGCCTCTGAATCGGCCTAAACCATTTACACCGGTTTAAGCCCATTACCACCCAAGTCCGAATCGATCCAAGACTGATTCCTACTCGTCTAACCCGATGACCCGAACCTGACCCGTTTAACTCATACCCAACCCGAATTGAGTCAACCCGTTGACCAAGTTAGCATGTCCGAGTCAACTCGCTTGAGTCAACTCAGTAAGCTAACTCGCCCAAGTCAACCCAATTGATAGATGACATCAGTATGACATCAGTGTTGACTCCGATAGCTAACATCAGTGTTGAATTTGACGAATGATGTCAGCGTTGATTGCCGACGTTAGCGTTGACTTTGACCAAAAAGTCAACTCTTTTTTTTTCTTTCTAAAAACCCTTATTTTATGTTTTTCGACGTCTTGAATCCGTTTTTAAAGCTCGTTTCACGAGATTCTCACTCGAAAGCCTCTGAATCTGACCTTGAACCTTGAGTGTGCATATGTATTTAATTATTCAATTAAGAGCAATGTGAATAAGGACTGATTTTGGAATTTGTGTAATTGAAGGTATTTGCATATCTTCGTATCCGAGATGTTGAGGACGTCCGATTTGGGTTCGAGAATGATCAAATGGAGTATCTTGGATCGACCATTGTAGCTCAGAGCTCAGGTAATGCATTACTACCTCCTGTTTTCTTTATGGATATGTTTGTATTCGGTTGATGCATGTGTAGTTGATGAAGTATATTGTTAACTCTGCTCAAGTCAAATCTAATACGAAATATAATTATGGTAATCTAGATAAGATCGAAATACTCGAACGAGAGGATTAATAAAACGGAAAGATCTGGAGTTCAATAAATTATTAATAAGGCAGTTAATCCCTAAAATCAATTAATAGTGTCAAAGGATTAAACATAAAAAATAATTAGATATGAAATTACAAAAATACCCTTGAGGTATAAGAATGACTAAAACACCCCTAAAAATGAAAATGATCTAGGAATCCACACTAGATCAGGTAAAACAACTGATTCATCTAAAACCTCGAATTACTTGGAAAGTTATGGTAACAAGATTTAAACCTTCGAGACTGTAAAGTGCTTGGTGTTCTTGAATTCTGAATGAATCTCCAAAGATAGATTTACAGAAAACTATTTATAGGCCCGAATAAATCAAAGTGGCGTAAAATATTGAATTGATTGAATACTTAAAGGATTGGAAATATTGATAATATTGGATTGATCGGAATGATAGTAATGACTAAAAAGACGGATGTGCCCTTAGGCATTAAAATTTTCCAAATTTTAACAGAATGATGGATAAACCCTCAAGTTCTGAAATGAATGATTGTTTTGGAAGTATTGAATGACCGAAACACCATCGAGGACTTGAATGATTGAAATACCCTCCCAAATTAAGATAAGTGGAAGATTAAAAAAACTATGAAATTTCTAATAGACCGTAAATGACCGTAATGCCCATGTGGGTTTATGATTGATGAGATGAGTATAATGGAATGGTCTTGGAATCCTAGCAAACTGTTTGCAATCTTTAGCGCCGCAAGTCACTAACTTACTCCATCGGGTAAAACTACAAAATTGCCTTGACAGTTAAAATAACCAAAATGACTTTTTGAACAACGTTGATAGGAACTCTGCTGATATATTTAGAATCTTGTTTGATCCTGATCTACCCGAATTCTTAAAATTTGTCTTGATATATCTGGATTCTCGCAAAATCATGATATACTGAAAATACTGAATGGTCTTGAGGTATAATTCCTAAATACCTTGATGAAGTCGATACCTACCAAAATTCTTCAAATATGGTTCATGATTCTAAAGTTAGTCTAGAGTAGACTATAATTCAGTGATCCTGTTATTTGAAGTAAAAATATGACTTTTGGTTCTTGATTTCTGATACAAGTATACCCAATTCACGGTTCATGATACTTTGGTTCTACTATTTAAACAAATGTTTGTATCCTGAACTTCTAACATATTGCTACTGAATACTGAAGTGATTGTTACTGTTCAAAACTATTTTTTACTACATATTGTGGTACTAGGGTTATGATATGAAGTCACTGATGGCTCAACCCTCATCAAGCTGGTAAGACCGCCTGTATTCAATTCCTATGCTTCGGATAGGGTTCACACATATTCGACTCCTACGCTTCAGCTAGGGTCCGCCCGTATTAGGTTCCTAGCTTCGGCTAGGGTAATTCCTCCAGGGACCTAAGGTACCCCCTTAGGTCAGTATCTATGCTTATTGGGCGTAGGTTAATGCCCGTTTTCAGTTACTACGCTTTGGCTAGGGTAATTCCACCCGAACCTAAGGTATTCCCCTAGGATGGTACCCAAGCCCAATGGGCTCAGGTTAATGCCTGTATATGATACTGTTTTTTGGAACTGTATACTGAAGTTTGATTGGAGGGTAGATAAGAAATTAAATTGAACCTTACTGCTACTTGAACTATGTTCCCGTGAAGTAAAAAGTTTACCGCATTGATACAATTGTATGTTTTAACTTAGCACTTTTTGGACACACTAAACTTCCTGGTCTAATTTAATTAGTCACTATTTTGATCCCTTGAATTATTAGGCTTCTCGCTTGATACTCAGTGATCGAATAAAGAACAACTTTATTACCTTCAGATATAACATTTATTTGGAATAATGAACCATAATTTGGTTGTTACCCGAAATATCATGGTAGCTTCATGCTCGACCACATACCTACATGTTGCTTATAACATCCATTGGTAGTTTTGTATTACTGAGCTTTTCCAAGCTCACGTTTTTTTACCATCGCAGGTTAGAAGAGATTTATCATGGTTCAGTGACCGATATCAATGTTTGGAGTTCTCTCGGCATTACTTTTGGAGTACGGTACCTAAAATTTATGTTACATGTTAAAATGATTTTCTAAAAGGGCATTTTAAAAAGAAGTTGATTTTACAGTTTAATAAATTTTTTAAGTAAAAATGTTTTTATTGTGGATTGCTCTTGTGACATTAATGTGACTTCCTAAATCTGTTGCAATGCATAGGCGGGTCTAGGGGATTACATTATCGATATGATTTTGAAATAGAAATTCCAGTAGCTAAAAATCGTATTGAAACACCTAAGGGTGTATCGATACGCCTGGGCATTTTTGGTTAGTTTGAGTGGAAATCACTTAGAAAAATATTTGGGGTTTAAGTTTTTGAACTTGAAAATATTTTAGGTTCAAATCCTTTTCATTTTTGTGACCCTTTTAAGTACTTAAAAATTTATTTACTTTACCATTTAGTCCCTAAAATAATTTGTTATATCAAAATCAAATCTAGGTTTTACAATATCCCATTTTTGATATAGCAAAACCAAAGTAAATTTTTAAGTAGTTTTGAAAGATACGCCTCTTAATTTAAGATTAAAAGGCTCTTGACTTTGAAAAATTTAGCTACTAACTTCTCCCCCTTTTTGTTAGATCAAAATCAATAGGATATAAATAAAGCAAGATATAAACATTTAATGGTACTCCAAGCATTAAAAGACACAACATAGATATTCATTAGAATTCAAAGCATAATGCAAAGCAATATAATCAATCCAAACTTAAATCTTAAAAACATAAACCAAAGCAAATAAGCCAATGCATAAGAGTTCAAAAACAAAGAACATAGGTGCATAAATATAATCCTAAAATGACATAATATGATATGCAAGATGCCTAATGAGCGTCTTCATCGTCTCTATGTTCATCCTCATCATCTTCATCTTCATTATTGACATTGGTTCTATGAAATTGACGCCACACCCCATGAAAAGCCATAAGAGACATATCCATTGAATTTTGATGATATTCAAGGGATGTAACTCTTTCCTCCAAGGATGTGAAGTGAGTGTCAATGGTAGCAAAACCAGAGTTCATGGTAGTGTCCAAGAAGCGGTGCTAGTGTCCAAAGATTGAAACTTCCCATCAAGATAGGCCATGAGAGTATCTAGGGAAGGTGGAGCAACCTAAGCATACGGAACCAGAACCGCATGAGAAGCCTCAACTGGATAGGGTTGAGCCCCTTGAAGCAGATCTATAGCTCAAATCCATTCTCCATTATAGTAGGAAAACTTAGCACGGTGGATAGAACGCTTGTCGATCATATCGGTGAGAGGCATGACAACATAAAAGATCAATCAATATCCCAAGCTTGTGAAAAAATAACTCAAAGCGGCGCCATAAATGAAGGATGAAACAATGGTAGTATGGTGATGTTGTATGTAACACCCGGGTTTAGAGGTCGGGTGTTAGGAGAGTTAAATCGGGTTCGAGTCGTAGGCTCGTTTTAATTTAATTTGGGCTTGGTTTTAATTAAAAAGGGTCATGAGTTTTCATTAAGGGCAAAAATGTAATTTTCAAAATAAAGGAAAATGATGAGTAAAAAGGGGCTTTTGAGATGTCTTCATTATCTTCTTCCTTAAGCTTTTTCACGACACTAAAACCTCCCCCAACCCCATGTTACTATTCCATCAAAGTTCTTCACATTTTCAAGTGCTTTCAACAAGGTAAGAGCATTTTTGACTTCTCCTCATCATTCCTAACGTTTCCATGGTTTTAGTTTCTCTTAAACACCATTTTTGAAGTTTTCAAGTTTTAAAGAAAAGGAAGAAGCTTTAATGGGTTTTCATGTGGGTTTTGATTTGTAAAGTTAATTTATGTTTTAATCTTGCCCTAAAGAGTATTATAAGTGAAAATGGTGGGGTTTTGATGAAAATCCCGAAATAGGTTTTTGTGGGTGTTTTAAAGGGTTAAAAATATGGTTTTTTGAGGTAGTTTGGTGTAGGAGAGTGGGGGTGGTGTTATGGTGATACTTGAAGGTTGTTTTAGGTGTGTTTAGTGATGATTTGGGTGTTGGATTCAATGGGTTTCTACTGGGTTGAATGTAAGTTCGAAAATGGGGATTTTGTGTTAGTTTTGGGTTGGAAATGTAGAGAATTGGTCTTGTGGTTGAAATCTATTATGTGACAGTGGTTTTGTGGATTCTTTGTGTAGTAATATGTTGTTTTTGGTTGATTAGAATCAAGAGAAATCGTTGGAGAAGCTTCAGGCTCAATTCTGGGAAGTTTGGAGGCTTGATCAGCTTCCTTGGTTTGCTTAAGAGAGTTTGGTTAGTGGATTATTTAAAATGATTTTAAATTGGTTCAAGTGTGTGGTTGGAGTGTTAGATTGTGCTTGTTAGGCCAATCTAGTGTGAGGATTAAGTTGGTAGCTTAATCTCTTGGTTGACTTTATGAGTTCATGCTTATTGTGCATAAATGTGGACTTTTGTAGTTTGTGTTCACTATACATGTTGATATATATATTGATGTTGTTTATTGGTGATGATATGTGGTGTTGCATGATTGTGGAATCATGGTGAAACTTGTTTAGTATGTTGGCACTAGTTATAATTACCGGGTATAAATGATCGATCATTAGGATGAGTGTGCACACGGTAAGAGTCAAATTAGCGCATGGCCTTGGTGACATGTAGTCATCAAAGAGGAGTACGGTGAGGTAATATTTCATCAGAAATTGTTAGTATGTGATGATGAGTGTAATCCCATCCATGAAAGGAACGGTGATGTGTGTAATCCCACTGGAAGGTAATTGTTGTTGAGTACGTTGGGGCGAAAATCCCAACGGAAGTTATCCGCATATCTGAGTAGTATATAGTTGCCAATATACTTGTTTATGAGTGGTGGTTATGATAAGATATTTGTTATATATTTGTTTAGCATAACATGAGGTAAGATGCCATGTTCATGCATTCTCTTAATGTTTGGCTATGTTGTTATGTTAGCGTAAATGTATGCCTTGTTAATGTTTTGTGGATGTCAAGCTTGAACCCTACATTATTGTTGTTTTGTTTTAGAGCACCCTCACTAAGCTTCTAGCTTACGCTCTCGTTTTCGACAATGCAGATCATTAGTGTGGAGTTAGCAATGAGCAAGGAAAGGGCATCCAAGCGCGTTTGTGGTTGCTCAAGTATGGTTTTAGTAAATAATGTAGCAGTTTAGCAATGGGGATGCTACGTGTTGTAGGAGCGTGTATCTAGACACCTATGTGATGGCTTTATGTTGTTAATGCTTTTATGTTGTGGACTTGTAAACCATGTTTATATTGATGCCTAAGTGTTTGTATTGAAGGCTTATAACCATGTTTATGAATGCTTATGTGTTGCTTTGAAAGCATGTAAACCTTGTTATTCAATGCTCATGTGGATGTATGTCACCTTTGAATGAAATGGACATGTTATGTGTTTGATCATGCTTGTGGTAGGACGTAATGCCTATAGATTGTATGCTTGTTGTTGTTTCATGATTCTTGTTGTTTTGGGGTATGTTTGGGAACACTTGGAGATGCAGAAAACTGTTTTTAGGGTGACACAGAGTGCAAGCCTTTCGAAACGCTCGTGGTTGTTTCGGAACGGGTGCAGCTCCTTGGATACTCGTATCAGAACAAGGGTGGTGTCGTTTCGATTCGATTTGACATTGTGAGTGCCCGTTTCGGTACGTGTTTCGATACGGTTTGCCTTTGCGAGTGCCCGTTACGGAACCTGTTCTGGAACGTTTTGTTACTAGAGACCCCCGTACCGAAACAGAGTGGACCGTATCGGTACGGCCTGGTCTGGCTTTTTAAACTGGAGCCCGCGTATCGAAATGGGCAAGCCTGTTTCGAAACGCAGGCTCGTATTTGGGATATTTAGCATCTTTAAAGGTTCTCGGATGTCGTGTTTTAGTCCCGTTGGTTGTATGATTCCTTGTTAAGTTTTTATACATCGTATGTGTATGGTATTGGGTTCGTAAGCTTGCAAATGGACTAATATGTCACTTGGTAAATTTAAGTTACCTTACGTTCTGCTTGCATTGTTCCGTTATCGTTTTCCGCTGTCGTTTTACACTTAGGAATAAATGATACATTTAGACAAGATAATTTTAAAGAAATTTTCTAGGGTTGCTAATCGGAGTGGAACCTTAACGGGTTTCACCTCAGTTTTCCCCGTGTAACCTGTTCGGACCGGTCTATCTCCTAGACCGAGACGAGTGGGTTACATTTGTTTGTATCAGAGCCTGAGGTTTCTGCGACCTCGGGAAGGTAAGTAAGGTAAGTTTGAAGTGTTGTGTTGCGATATCTCGGTGTATGTTGTATGGTGAGCGTTTTGCCATGAATGCTTGTTGTTTGTTTGCTTGCATGGTGTTTGAAAGCATGTGCTAGTATAATTGTGGTGTTGAGGTGTAGTGTTGAGTTCCCATTGCTACTATTACTTATTTGAAATGATTTTAATTAAAGGAATACTTGAGCACATTGGACTCTTGCCTTTGCTAACTTAATCCTTGTGTGTTTGTTTGTTTGTAGTTGTTATCTTGCTAGCCGTAAGATGATACCTAGAGGCAGGCCTAGGATGGTTCATCTGGAACCAGGGGCAGCAGCTCTGGAGGTTGAGCCGGTTGTTGAGGCAGAGGCTCCTCCACCTCCTTCTTCTCCTCCTCGTCAAGAGGGAGGTGAGGCGAGAGCCGAGGGTGTAGGACCCTAGGTTGGCCAAGATCTGGCTGGTATAGATTTGGCTTCGGTAGTTCAGGAGATAGCCGGGGCTTTTCAAGAAGATGTGGCTAGGGGACATGCAGTGGCAAAACCTCAGGGTGAGGGCACCAGTTTGCCGCTTGAGAGGCTTCACAGTTTGAGAGGTAAAGAGTTCTGAGGGTTGGCGCCCGAGAGATCAGAGGCATGGTTTGACAAGATTGTTCGTATCTTGTCTCAGATGGGTTGTACTGGAGCACGCAGACTTGGGTGTGTTGTTTCTCTGCTTCAGGGTGATGCCTACACTTGGTGGGTCACCATTACTACCGGCATGCCAGATGCCGAGATTACTTGGGAGTTCTTTGAGTCCGCTTTCCACAAGAAGTATCTGGGTCCCCGTTATCTTGATGAGAAGAAGAGAGAGTTCATGACTTTGCTTCAGGGGAACATGACAGTGACCGAGTATGAGATATGGTTCGCCAGATGGAGTCAGAGCTAGTTCCTACTGAGAGGGAACGTTGCGATCATTTCCGTTACGGGTTGAGTGGGGAGATAAAGAGGTACACTTTGGGTACGGACTACACAGACTTTGATGTCTTGGTCGCTAGGGCCAATGACATAGAGCACAGTTTGGGTCTGACCAAACATTCTGGTAGTTCTAGTTCCGGGAAGAGGTCTGGCGACTTTGATAGAGGTGATTCCAAGAGGCATCGGGACAATAAGCATCATTTTGATCATAGACGTGGTGGTGGTAACCACGGTAGAGGCCATCAAGGCCAGAGAGCTGGTGGGCGTTTGCCCGAGTGTACTATATGCGGGAGGCATCACACCGAAGAGTGTTGGGGAAACTTTCTTTCTTCTTGGAACTGTGGAGCTAGAGATCACCTTAGGCATGACTGTCCACATCAGGTTGGGTTTGCACCAGTTCAGGTTCATGCTCCTGCTAGGTATATTGATTATCCAAGAGGTCATGGTGCGGTCAAGGTAACTTTCAGGCAAGAAATGATGGCCAGAGAAACATAGCACATGTAGTTGCGGTTCAGCCGGAGGGCGGAGGTCAGGCTAGAGTTTATGCTCAACGAGAGGGACAAAACGACACAAATGTGATTGCAGGTAATTTCTCGATACAGTCTCTGAGTTTGCTTTCTTTGATTGACTCCGGGTCTACGCATTCATATATTTTGAGTAAGCATGCAAAGATGTTGAATTTACCTTGTGAGGTACTAGAGGTAGGTGTTAGTGTTACTAGTTCCTTTGGGGATACAATAGTGGTTAGGAAGATGTATATAAGGTGTCCGTTAATGGTTCAGGGGCATGTATTTCTAGTGGATATGATGGAGTTACCATTCTATGGTTTCGATGTGATTTTGGGTATGGACTAGCTTACAGGACATAGAGCTAGGATATATTTCGAAACAAAGAGAGTCTTCTTGAAGCTTGCGGATGACTATGAAATTGTAGTAGTAGGTAAGAATGTGAAATTCTTATCGAATGTTGTTTCAGCCTTAGAGGCTCAAAGATTAGTTGAGTTGGGTTGTGAGGCGTACTTGGCCTACGTGATGAATCCGAACATGAAGAAAGTTAGACCTCAGGATATCAGAACATTATGTGACTTTCTGAGTGTGTTTCCGGAAGAATTGCATGGTTTACCGCCTAATAGAGAGGTAGAGTTTGCTATAGAAACATATACAAATTATGCTCATGTTTCGATTGCTCCGTATCTTATGGTACCGAAAGAACTGAAAGAGTTGAAGACTCAGTTACAAGAGTTATCAGATAGAGGTTTTATCCGTCAGAGTTCTTCGCCTTGGGGCGCTCCAGTATTGTTTGTGAAGAAGAAAGACAGTAGTGTGAGAATGTGCATTGATTATAGACAGTTGAATCAGTTGACAGTGAAAAATAGGTATCCCTTGTCGCGTATTGATGATTTGTTTGATCAGTTGAGAGGGGCACCAGTCTTTTCGAAGATTGACTTGAGACCCGGGTATTACCAGTTGAAGGTAAAAGAGGTTGATGTACCGAAGACAACTTTTAGGACTAGATATGGTCACTACGAGTTCTTTGTTATGCCGTTTGGGTTGACAAATGCACCGGCTGCTTTCATGGACATTATGAACATAATCTTCCATCAGTACGTAGATCAGTTTGTGGTTGTTTTCATAGATGATATTTTGGTGTATTCGCGTACCGAGGAAGATCATGACCGACATTTGGGGTTAATTTTGCAGACTTTGCTAGACAACCAGTTGTACGCTAAGTTGAGTAAGTTTGAGTTCTAGATCCGAGAAGTAGTCTTCCTAGGACATGTAGTGTCAGCCGAGGGCATTAGAGTCGATCCGAAGAAGATAGAAGCCATTGTTGAGTGGAAGCAACCGAAGTCTATGATGAAGATTCGTAGTTTCCTAGGCTTAGCGAGTTACTATAGGAGATTTGAGGATGGATTTTCGAAGATAGCCGCTCCTTTGACGAAGTTGCTTCAGAAGAATGTTCAGTTTGAGTGGTTAGATGCGAGACAACAAGCCTTTGAGAAATTGAAAGAAGCTTTGACAGATGCATCGATTTTGATTCAGCCAGAGTCGGGGAAAGATTATATGATCTACAGTGATGCTTCATATGTAGGTTTAGGTTGTATGCTCATGCAAGACAGAAGAGTGGCGGCTTATGCCTCGAGACAGTTGAAGACTCATGAGCAAAATTATCCGACACACGACATAGAGGTAGTCACAGTTGTGTTTGCCTTGAAGATTTGGAGACATTATTTGTATGGTGAGAAATGCACCGTGTATACGGATCACAAGAGCCTGAAGTATATAATGACACAACGAGAACTGGACCTTAGATAGCATAGGTGGCTAGAGTTGCTTAAGGACTATGATCTCACGATAGAGTACCATCTGGGTAAAGCCAATGTAGTGGCCGATGCTTTGAGTAGGAAGGTAGCTGTTGAGTTGAGAGCCATGTTTGCTAGTTTGAGATTGTCCGGTGATGGTGTTTTAGTGGCCGAGCTTCAGGTTAGACCTACCTTAGGCCAATTGATTAGAGAAAAACAGTTGTTAGATAGATCTTTGGCACCACACGTGCAAGATATAGCCGAGGGTAGACCGTCGGACTACAGTTTCAGTGTTGATGGGATCTTATGTTTCAAAGATAGAATAGTTGTGCCGGATGACAATGATTTAAGACGTACTATCTTGACCGAAGCACACAGTAGCCCGTTTACTATGCATCCCGATAGTACGCAGATGTATCACGATTTGAAGAATGAATGCTATTGGATCGGTTTAAAGAAAGATGTAACCGATTTCGTGAGTAAGTGCATGGTATGTCAGAGAGTTAAGGCGGAACATTAGGTTCCATTAGGTTTGTTGCAACCGTTGAGAATTCCGAAATGAAAGTGGGAAAATATCACCATGGATTTCATTTCGGGTTTGCCTTTGACTCATTCGAAGAAGAAATCAGTTTGGGTTATAGTTGACTATTTCACGAAGTGTGCTCACTTTTTAGCTGTTAATACGACTTACTCCTTAGATAAGTTGGCCGATTTGTACATCGGTGAGATTGTGAGACTACATGGCGTGCCGAAGTCGATTGTGTCTGACAAAGATCCGAGATTCACAACCAGATTTTGGGAGTGTTTGCATACAACTTTGGGTACCCGATTGAATTTCAGCATGTCGTATCATCCTCAGTCAGATGGTCAGTCAGAGAGAGTTATACAGATTTTAGAGGATATGTTATGTTGTTGCATCATTGATTTTCAGGGTACTTGGGAGAAACACTTGTCGTTGGTCGAGTTCACTTACAATAATAGTTTTTAGTCGAGCATTTAGATGGCTCCGTATAAGGCATTGTATGGTAGAAAATGTAGAACTCTAATTTGTTGGGCCGAAGCAGATCCGAAGTTGTTACCGATGCCGGATTTGCTTAAGGGGACTACCGATAAGGTGAAGTTAATCTGTGACCGTTTGAAGGCAGCTTCGGATAGACAGAAGTCCTATGCCGATCTGAAGAGGAAAGAAGTTGAGTATGCTGTGGGAGATAGAGTGTTCTTGAAAGTCTCTCCGTGGAAGAAAGTTATGAGATTTGGCAGAAAAGGGAAATTGAGTCCGAGGTACATTGGGTCGTATGAGATTGCGAAGCGAATCGGTCCGGTTGCTTATCAGTTACATTTGCCATCCGAGTTAGAGAAGATTCACAATGTGTTCCATGTTTCAATGTTTCGTATGTATAGATCAGATTCGTCGCATGTTATGCTTGTAGAAGAGATTGAGTTGAATCCGGATTTGACGTATAATGAGCCAGTTGAGATCTTAGCCTCAAACAACAAAGTGTTGCGTGGTAGATCGATTGAGCTGGTCAAAGTGAGGTGGCAACGTCGAGGTGTGGACGAGGCCACTTGGGAGAGAAAGGAGGATAAGGAAAGGTAGTTTCCGTATCTCTTTCTGTCAGGTAATTTCGAGGATAAAATTCCTTAAGTGGGGGAGAGTTGTAACACCCGGGTTTAGGGGTCGGGTGTTAGGAGAGTTAAATCAGGTTTGAGTCATGGGCTCGTTTTAATTTAATTTGGGCTTGGTTTAAATTAAAAAGGGGCCATGAGTTTTCATTAAGGGCAAAAAGGTAATTTTTAAAATAAAGGAAAAAGATGAGTAAAAAGAGGCTTTTGAAATGTCTTCATCATCTTCTTCCTTAAGCTTTTCACGACACTAAAACCTCCTCAAACCCTAAGTTACTATTCCATCAAAGTTCTTCACGTTTTCAAGTGCTTTCAACAAGGTAAGAGCGTTTTTGACTTCTCCTCATCATTCCTAACGTTTCTATGGTTTTAGTTTCTCTTAAACACCATTTTTGAAGTTTTCAAGTTTTAAAGAAAAAGGAAGAAGCTTTAATGGGTTTTCATGTGGGTTTTGATTTGTAAAGTTAATTTATGTTTTAATCTTGCCCTAAAGAGTATTATAAGTGAAAATGGTGGTATTTTGATGAAAACCCCGAAATAGGTTTTTGTGGGTGTTTTAAAGGGTTAAAAACTTGGGTTTTTGAGGTAGTTTGGTGTAGGAGAGTGGGGCTGATGTTATGATGATACTTGAAGGTTGTTTTAAGTGTGTTTAATTATGATTTGGGCGTTGGATTAAATGGGTTTCTGCTGGATTCCGGGAAGTTTGGAGGCTTAATCGGCTTTCTTGGTTTGCTTAAGGGAGTTTGGTGAGTGGATTATTTTAAATGGTTTTAAATTGGTTCAAGTGTGTGGTTGAAGTGTTAGATTGTGCTTGGTAGGCCAATCTAGTGTGGGGATTAAGTTGGTAGCCTAATCTCTTGGTTGACTTTATGAGTTCTTGCTTATTGTGCATAAATGTGGACTTATGTAGTATGTGTTCGCTATGCATGTTGATATATATATATATATATATTGATGTTGTTTATTGGTGATGATATGTGGTGTTGCATGATTGCGAAATCATGGTGAGACTTGTTTAGTATGTTGGCACTAGTTATAATTACTGGGTATAAATGATCGATCATTAGGATGAGTGTGCACACGGTAAAAGTCAAATTCGCGCGTGGCCTTGGTGACGTGTAGTCATTAAGGAGGAGTACGGTGATGTGTGTAATCCCACCTGAAAGTAATTGTTGTTGAGTACGTTGGGGAGAAAATCCCAACGGAAGTTATCCGCGTATCCGAGTAGTATATAGTTGCCAATATACTTGTCTATGTGTGGTGGTTTTGATAAGATATTTGTTATATCTTTGTTTAGCATAACATGAGGTAAGATGCCATGTTCATGCATTCTCTTAACGTTTGGCTATGTTGTTATGTTAGCGTAAATGTATGCCTTGTGAATGTTTTGTGGATGTCATGCTTGAACCCTGCATTGTCGTTGTTTTGTTTTAGAGCACCCTCACTAAGCTTCTAGCTTACGCTCTCGTTTTCGACAATGCAGATCATTAGTGTGGAGTTAGCAAGGAGCAAGAAAAGGGCATTCAAGCGCGTTTGTGGTTGCTCAAGTATGGTTTTAGTAAATAATGTAGTAGTTTAGCAATGAGGGTGCTACGTGTTGTAGGAGCGTGTATCTAGACTCCTATATGTTGGCTTTATATTGTTAATGCTTTTATGTTGTGGACTTGTAAACCATATTTATGTTGATACCTAAGTGTTTGTATTGAAGGCTTATAACCATGTTTTATGAATGGTTATGTGTTGCTTTGAAAGCATGTAAACCTTGTTATTCAACGCTCATGTGGATGTATGTCACCTTTGAATGAAATGGACATGTTATGTGTTTGATCATGCTTGTGGTAGGACGTAATGCCTATAGATTGTATGCTTGTTGTTGTTTCATGATTCTTGTTGTTTTGGGGTATGTTTGGGAACACTTGGAGATGCAGAAAATTGTTTTCAGGGTCACACAGAGTGCAGGCGTTTCGAAACGCTCGTGGTTGTTTCGGAACGAGTGTAGCTTCAGGGATACTCGTATCTGAACAGGGGTGGTGTTGTTTCGATACGATTTGACACTGTGAGTGCCTGTTTCGGTACACGTTGCGATACGGTTTGCCTTTTTGAGTGCCCGTTTCGAAACCTGTTTTAGAACGTTTTGTTACTGTAGACCCTCATACCAAAACGGAGTGGACCGTATCGGTACGGACTGGTCTGGCTTTTTGTACTGGAGCCCGCGTATCGAAACGGGCAAGATTGTTTCGAAATGTAGGCTCGTATTTGGGCTTTTTAGCATCTTCAAAGGTTCTCGGATGTCATGTTTTAGTCCCGTTGGTTGCATGCTTCCTTGTTAAGTTTTTATGCATCGTGTGTGTATTGTATTGGGTTCGTAAGCATGCAAATGGACTAATATGTCACTCAGTAAATTTAAGTTACCTTACGTTCTGCTTGCATTGTCCCGTTATCGTTTTCCGCTGTCATTTTTACACTTAGAACTAAATGATACATTTAGACAAGATAATTTTAAAGAAATTTTCTAGGGTTGCTAATCGGAGTGGAACCTTAACGGGTTTCACCTCGGTTTTCCCCGTGTAACCTATTCGGACCGGTCTGTCGCCTAGACAGGGACGAGGGGGTTACATTATACAAGATAGACAATCTCTGCAAACATGATTTGAGAAAGGTTTGGACGGTTACCCTCACGAAAGAAACAAATCCAAAAATCATCAACTTGTCGGATTGTTGAGAATTTTCCACCAGATGGGCGAAACCACCAAGTGATAAGCAAGTGAAGGATGCGATCATGAGCATCAAGTACAGTCACAAAGCCACCATGCACATGTCCTAGAGAGTCCTCATCATCAATTCCCACATCCTCGAAAGTCAATTTTTTTTCTTCTAAAATCAAAGAATCAATAGAAACAACTCATGTTCTTCCTTGATTATAAATAGACCGAGCATTTGAGTTAAATATAAGGACAAGGTTTCGGTATAAAATCCCAGGCAAGCCTAAAAATGCATGAATTTCCATTGTTGCATCAACTCAAGATATCTAAATTGAAAACGTTCAGAAGGCAAGAAAGGGATTGAAACAATGCGCTCACGATGGATTTTAAAGTTTTGATAATGTTTAAAATGATTCATAGTATTTGCAAAGTCGGGTTCATTAAAACAATGTTAAAAATATGACTTAGATTGAGTTTTGTACCATTGTTTTCGGGATTAGGATTGGAAGATTGACCAAACTCTTTTCTTTGCCTTTTCTTAGGACTCATTATAACAATCTGAAATCAAAATCAAACCAAAACACAATGTATGCATAAATCAACACATTCAATCCAATAAGCAATCCAATCATCAAGGTATTGTAAAAATCTATATAATATGGTTTAAAAACATATACAAGTATAAAACGGAGTTTTGGTAAAATAAAATTTGAAAACAATGTTGAAAAATATACAGTATAATTTTATATTCGAACAAAAAATCTTAGTTTTGAAAAAGTTTTATAAAATCTTTGAAAAAAATGTTATATACATACTAAATGTATAATTTTGAATAAAAAATAGTATATAAATATGAACGAAATTGAAAAGAAAAGAAAGTAAGTTTATACCTTGAGAATGGGATTATGGATGAATGAGAAGGTGATGATGCACAGGCTTGATGATATAGCTAAGTTTTGATGAGAAACTCAAAAGCCCTAAATTTTTTTGAAGAATTGTGTGAAAAATAAAGGAATTTGAGAGATTTTTATTAGAGAAAAACGTATCTAGGGTTTGAGAAAATGTTAGAATTTGATTTAAAGTTGAAAACCCCCTTTTAATGAGATTTAACGTCTCCAGCGGCTACACGTATCGATACTCACATTTGGCGTATCGGAACCGCGTACCGGTACAAATTTTAAGCTGTACCAATCCTTGACCCGTACCGGTACAAGCTTGCATGTACCAAAGCTTGTTCATGAACCCGTATTGATACGCGATGAGCCATATCGATACGTCTACGCCAGAAATGTCAATTTTGGCAGCAAGGTGCTTAAAAATTCGATTTTACTCGATCAAAATGCATGAAGATGATATGTAAACATAATGTATGAGCTAAAATAGATGCATACTCCCCCTAGCAACAAGCATAGATGCATATAGGAGCAAAAACACAAAAACACTGAAATCAAATAAATTCAAGCAATATTTTTCACCAAAAAGGCTCTAAAGGTCAAGAAAGGCTAGTTAAACCTAACTTTCTCATAAGAGACCAAAAACGCTTCTTGTCTAAAGTTTTGGTGAAGATATCCACTAGCTGGTTCAAGGTGTCTACATATTATAGAACAACATCGTTTTTCAAGACATGATCTCTAATGAAATGATGTCTTATCTCTATGTGCTTGGTTCTAGAATGTTGGATGGGTTTCTTAGTGAGACATATGGCACTAGTGTTGTCACACCTAAGAGGGATGATACCTACATCAATTCCATAATCTAAAAGTTGTTGTTTCATCCAAAGGACTTGAGCACAACAACTTCCGGCCGATATGTATTCCGCTTCGGTGGTAGATAATGCTACACTATTTCACTTCTTAGAAAACCACGATATGAGCATACTACCTATGAATTGACAAGTATAGAAGGTACTTTTTCTATCTATCTTAGAACCTTCATATTCCACATACAAATAAGCATGCAAATCAAAGGAGGAATCTCTAGGATACCAAAGGACTAAATAAGGTGTGTCTCTAAGCTATCTAAAGGTTCTCTTAACGGCTATAAGGTGTGAGTCTCTAAGACTAGCTTGAAATCTAGCACACAAGCAAACACTAAACATAATGTTGGGTCTACTTGTGGTAAGATAAAGCAAAGATCCAATCATAGAGTGATAAAGCTTTAAACCAACACACTTACCTCCTTCATCTTTGTCAAGCTTTGTAGAGGAGCTCATTGGTGTGGCTTGAGGTTTCACATGCTCCAAGCCAAACTTCTTGAGCATGTCCTTGATGTACTTAGCTTGATTGATGAAGATGTCATCTTCCTTTGTTTGATTTAGAGTCCCGAAAAGAATGAGAGCTCCCCCATCATGCTCATCTCAAATTCATATTGCATTAACTTAGCAAAATCTTGGCAAAACAATTCATTAGTAGAACCAAAAATTATATCATCGATATATATATTTTAACTACTAAAATGTCTTTGTCATTTCTTTTAATAAAGAGTATAGTATCAACCTTTCTTTTTTCAAAACCTTTTTCAATTAGAAAACTTGAGAATCTTTCACACCAAGCTCTAGGAGCTTGTTTCAAACCATATAAAGCTTTAGAAAGTTCAAAAATATGGTTTGGATATTTTGGATCTTCAAAATCGAGTGGTTGTTCTAGATACACCTCTTTATTAATAAAACCATTTAGAAAACACTTTTGACATCCATTTGAAAAGACTTGAATTCATGATAACATGCAAATGCAAGTGCAGAAGGTCGCCGCCTCAATCTGCCATTACCCGCCAAGGCAGCAGATCGTGGCAGCACAAAACACACTTGACCTATTCAATGATGTTTCACACTATGTAGCAGCATAACCCTGCCCTCTCTATCAACCTGATCACTTTTGTAACCCCATTAACCCGGCCTAGACGGTTGACCCGAATTAAGAAAGTCACACGGGGAAAACCAAAGTCAACCCGAAAGTCAACCTTGATTAACGACCCTTTTTTTTTCTTTTTAATCTTGTCTAGATGCACAATAGTCCTAATTGTGATCACACAAACATCATACTCAAAGATCACAAACATCAGAGATCAAACAGGGACCCAATTGAACAAATTACAACTTTAGGGACCAAATTGTAATTTCTGATAATTAAAAGGACTTAACCCAAATTAAGGTTACCCACTTGAAATTAATCAGGTTTCATGCTTCTCTGTGAAATTTCAGCTCAAAAGGACTTCCCAAGCTCATGCAATTGAACAAACAAGTTTCAGGACCAAAACGCAAACAATTCAAAACATATAACTGCCAATGTCAGCCCCTAACGGTCGACCGTTCCGAAACAGGTACACCCCGTTCCGAAACACGGGCCGTTCCGCAACGGGTTCCGAAACATGGCCTTGGCAGAGACCAAACCGTTTCGAAACGGTGCATACCGTTTCGGACGCCTGGGTTCATTCAAGCACCCGTTCCGAAACGGTGCACACTGTTCCGAAACGCCTGCACAGATTGCAGCAAAATGGCATTCCAAAACATGCAATAGATCATTCAAACATGCTCCAAATGTCACCAAACTTTACCAGCATGCAATTCAACATATATATGACTTATAGGCATCATCAAATCAACCAAACAACATCATATGCAAAAAGCCCCAATTCTATAGGCATGCTTCCTACACAAGCTAGCTATTCAAAACACAAAACTTCCAAAACAAGCATATAATGTTCCAATCCAAAAACCAGCATTCAAATCAACATTCAACATACTTAGGGAGTTCCAAACACCTCCCAAAACATACACATTGGTCCCCCATTGCCAAACCACCCAAAAGCTAAAATGTTTAACAAAAACCTTCCATACATTGAGCTTTACTTGTACTTGAATTCTTGCCCTTCTTGCTGCCCCTCAAGGTTCTCTAATGCTCTGCATTATTGAATTAAGAAAACGAAGAGAGCGTAAGCAAAAGCTTAGTGAGGAATGCTCTTAAAAACCATTCAATAATGCAATTAAAACATTTACAAATCATGCTTTAAATCAACCTTTGCACATGCTCAAAAGCATACTTAAAACAAGCAATCTCATGCTTCAACATTAACATAACATGTCATATTGGCTCAAGTGACAATTTCCATTTCTTAAAACAAGTTCATCAACTTCCCAAGGACTTTTAAACACCTTGGCCCCAAGGACTTTTAAACACCTTGGCCATGGACTTTTAAACACCATGAATGAGGACCACACAAGGACTTTTAACCACCTTTGTGTCCATAGCTTGAATCACCCCAAGGACTTTTAAACACCTTGGCCCCAAGGACTTTTAAACACCTTGGCCCCATGGACTTTTAAACACCATGGCCCCATGGACTTTTAAACACCATGGAAAGGATCACCTAAGGACTTTTAACCACCTTAGTGTTCGCAACAAGAATCATCCAAGGACTTTTAACCACCTTGATGTTCTTAAGTAACAAGGCTCACTCAAGGACTTTTAACCACCTTAGTGACCTTAACCTTTTCAAAACATCACTTGCCAATATACATCATTTTCATCATTTAATCCACTGTTTTAAAGCATTAAACCAAGCCATTTTCATCATGCATTTCAAAGCATCAATCCACATTTAAACAATGTACAAAAGCAAGGTACTCCTACCTAGAGTTACCTTCAACATATGGCTTACATCATCAGCAAAATCCATGCTAAAACATGCTTTCAAAACAGTAATTAAAACATGCAAATCTTCATTTTGCATCACATCAAAAATCATGGCCACCACTAGAGAGAAAATCCGAAAAATTACACTTGAGCTTAGCAAAGTTGTTTAGACTTAAACTAAGCTCCCAAAACCTTCAAACCTTGGTTTAAAAGCTGAAAACCCAA
This sequence comes from Hibiscus tridactylites, assembly GCA_958450335.1. Lineage (NCBI taxonomy): Eukaryota > Viridiplantae > Streptophyta > Magnoliopsida > Malvales > Malvaceae > Hibiscus > Hibiscus tridactylites. The sequence goes on along the minus strand of OY288287.1, from coordinate 5,049,383 downwards.
TTTCCACAAACGCACTCACCGATTTCCACTTTGCTTCAAGCCAAAGCACCAAATCAAGCTTCCGGATCAACAACTCTTGGATCCAAAGATGCCTCCCCTGTTTCAACACATCAAAGCAGAGGATTAATGCATCATCATGCATTAATTGCTTCAATGAAAGCACCTAAACTCGCTGCTCTCATCCAACCTCCATTTTCGGCCACCAAACACCACCGAAAATGCATCTAAACCACTTCTAAACAAAGCCCAGCCATAAACCAGCAAAACCTCACTTCCATAAACATCATAACACATCTAAAAACAACCTATTAACATCCTTATACCTCCAGCAACATCAGATCACCAAGATCACCTCAAAAAACAACCTTGAAACACAAGCTAAACTTAGGAAACTCAACCTATCCGGGATTGCATCAATCAAAACTCAATTCCTTATCAATTTAGAGATCATTTAACATCAAAAACACCTCTCAAATCACAGATTAATCAGATCTAACGAAAATCATCAAAAATCATCAAAATCTTGCATAATAAGCCAAGATCCATTTCACCACTTAAAAACCTTTAATTAAACATCAATTAAGGATTGAAAACTTAGGAATTTCAGTAAAGAACTGATAGTTTAGAGGAGAAGGAAGTTCTTACCTCCAAACTTGAGTTTCTCCTCTTTTTGCAATCAAAATCCTTGTTGAAACAATTAGCAATTGAAGAGGTTTTGAAGATACAATGATTAGGAATCAAATGAGAGTTGAAAGGAGGGATTTAGGTGAAGAAATCAGATCCAATTCTCTGGAAAAGTAGTGTTTGGGTTGAGAGAAAATGAGAGAAAGAAAATTAGGAGAAGTTGATTACAAAATCCAAAAATAGCCAAATGGCTTCCCTCCAATTTTAATAACCTTTAAAATCAGATTTTAGACTTAAAATATCTTAGAAAAATCTGGAGAAACTCCCTTTGGGTAAATAGCTCCTTAAAGATTCAAAGTTTCAACCCTTTATAAAACAGACACCAAACTTGCGAAAATTACATTTTGGTCACTAGCCAAAATGTCACACTTCCAAAACTCATTTTCCAAAATTGATTTCACAGTTCACTTAATTATATTAAAAGATGATTTTAGAACATTTTTCCATATTTTTAATGCAACCCGAACTAGGCTTTCCTAAATTCACCTCTTAAGATTCGAACAGCACTTTGACCAACCGGTCAACGCCCAAAACTCCTAAGCCCAAAACCGGGGCGTTACAACTTTCTTATTATTTCTTGTGCTTTTATTTTACTTTTCTTCTCAAACAACCACCTTACTTGTGCATTTACTTTTCTCGTGAAAGAATAACAATTCGAATCAAGCTATCCAATCCCTGTGGAAGACGATATCTTATATACTATAACTTGACAGGAGTGTGCACTTGCGCTCATAAATAGTGAGCACCCAAACACTCTACAAGTTTTTGGCGTCGTTGCCGGGGATTGGTAATAGCGAAATTTGTATTTATATTTCAGCACTTTTATTTTTATTTTTATTTGCATTTAATTTTATTTTTTATTATTTTTACTTTTATTTCGAAAAAAATGTGGGAAAGTTCTTATCCAGGTGCACTACAAGTCGAGGGCATCAACATTTGGGAATGTTCTTGCAAATTTTGTGAAGGCAATCATGCGTTCGAAAGTTGCCCTCATCTGTTTGCAGCAGACATGTCGAGAAAAACCACTTGGGAGTGGATGTGTGAATATGAACAACAAACGTCGCCGCAGCAGCAACAAGGACAGTTGATGCCACTGCCGCTGTTGCCGCCGTAGAAGCAAGATTTTTCAAGTATGATAAAAAATCTCAATTTTTTTACCATAACAGTTTTGCTGCAGAAAGCGACATGCCCTGAGGATTTAGCTATCTGTAAAAACAACCAAAATCTTTGGAGGACACACTTCGAACCTTTCGTGCGCTCACGAATAAAGTGAAAGAAACTATGGACGCCAGTATCACTAAGATGAATGCACAGCTGAACAATTCAGTCCTCATCAATGCCATAGATGAAACATAACAACACTGATGTCCAAAGACAAGGGGGTGAAGAGCAATGTGAGGAAAGATCTTCGATGGGTGAAGAGCAATTAGAAACTCCAAGCCAAGAGGATGCAAAACACTGCCCGGGCAGCAAGATTGATAGCTGTTCCGACAACTACCTAGAACCCTACCCTGAGGACGAACTGACAGCACCTGAGCAAAGCTATGCCTCAGCAGAGAGGTCTGCTACAACAGAAGCCTCCATAATGACGCCCGCCTTAGCAGACACCTCGGCAGCTATGGATTATATATAGCTAAAGGAGCCGATGCAGAAAGATTTACAGCCTTCAAAATCTCTACTGATGGAGATTTTCGAGGAGCCTAAAGAGTTTTTCGTTGACCGACACAACACTATGACAGAAGACTACCTCAACAATTGGTTGCTGCAGCAGCTGCCTTGGCAGCAAAAGAAACTTTCTCCTATGACGAACTTCGACAAAAAGGAGGTAAGTACATGGTTAGGTAGTTATATAATTTTTCCTAATCACATGTTCATGCCTTCAGGAATAGGAACAAGAATGAAGGTTCACATGGATTACAAGGGAACGAGGAAGGACTCCTCCACCATGAGGATAATCACTAGATGAAGGGTGCGAATGGATTACAAGAAGTATCGAAAACGACCCTCTTGAGCTAAACCAATAAGGGAGTAGTTACTTTAGGAGATGCATATCAATGCACTCCTAGAGTAACAAAAAAATTGTATAAGTTTTTATTTTTCCACATCTTTATTGTTTTATTTAGGAGTAGATTTTACCTACTTAGGACCATATTTTATTTGCGTCTCACAACTACTTACCCAAATTCAGACCATAAGGAATCGAGCCGCCGAGCACAATAAGGGCAGCACTGTCGCAACCCGCAATTGGCGGAAGAGCAGATAACTCCTCCACATCTTCTCCACCATCTGACAGCAACTAAGCCTGAGTTTTCTTTCCCTTTCTCATATTTATTTTTCAGTTTTATTTTTATTTTGTGCATTGAGGATAATGCCTGTGTAACCCCCTTAACCCGACCTAGACGGTTGACCCGAACTACGAAGATTACACGGGGAAAACCAAAGTCAACCCGAAAGTCAACCTTGATTAACGACCCTTTTTTCCTTTTTAAACTTGTCTAGATGCACATTAATCCAAGGCATACTCTTGAGATAAGCATACTCAAAAATCACAGCAATCGGAAAACAATAAGGGACTCAATTGCACAACATACGAATTTAGGAACCAATTTGTAAATTCTGGAAATTAAGAGGACTTTACCAATTTTTAAGTTACCATTATGAAATTAGTCATGTTTCACGCCTCACTGCCAAATTTCATCTCAAACGAACATCTCAAACTCAATCAATTGCACAAACAAAAATCAGGACTAAAATGTAAAGCTTGCAAACTTCAAAACCATTCAAATCAGTGCCCAACGGTCAAGTGTTTCGAAACGGGAATAGACCGTTCAGAAACGGGGCTTGGCAGTAGCCAAAGTGTTTCGAAACACCTCTACCCGTTTCGAAACGCCCAGGCCAAAACATGCCCCTGTTTCGAAACAGGCAAGGGTGTTTCGAAACTCTCTGCCCAGAAACAGCAGATAAGCCTGTTTTAACACATCTAATCACCATCAAACATACTCTAAATCAATCCTCAACAAATAAACAACATGCCAAGCATCATAACTACCAAATTGCATTAAAATCTAGATACAAAACAACCCCTAGGTGCACCAACTCTTTCAACACATCTAACACTTAATCATGCTTTTAAAACAAGAAGCATATCATAATGACTTATGAAGGAGAAGATTCAAACGTTGCAAGCTTTAAACCACATAGTTCAAATCATAAACCAAACTTGTCCAACATACACAATCTCATTACACATCAATATAAAAGACTCTCCCCCCATTGCCTTTATTATCTATAGCTATTAACCGAGACATACATCTCAAGTGGAGCTCTCTTTGAATCCCTTGCTTCTTGCTGCCCCAACTTCATTTATCTGCATTGATGGACAAAAAGGAGCGTAAGCACATAATTCTTAGTGAGGAATGCTCAAAACCAAAACACCATCAATGCAGCGAATCATAAAACCCTTTCTAAAAGTAGATGTAAATCAATAAATCAAAGCATTGGTTGAAAAACCTCTTTTGAAACATCATGCTTTAAACCATGTCTTGCTCAACATGAAAACCAACCTTTAGCTTAGAAAATCTAAACAATTTACCCCAAAACACATTCTTGCAAAAACCATTATTTAAACCTTTCCATGCATAAACACCACATGCAAGGTTAAACTCAAATTCCTTGGAAAACACTTCCACTTCACAACATACTTTACATATGCTTGATGGCCATTTCAAAGCAAAACCTTTCGAAAACCATTGGTTCCTTCTAACTATCTCATGCATTCAACAAATGCAAAACACATGAACTACCAAAAACAACATTGCACTACATGCCTTTTAAAACAAGTCCTCACAAGACTTCAATGCACTAAAGAGATTCCATGCACATATGCACCATTCTCAATAGAAGATAAACACTTGTTCAAGCTTAACAAGTAATACATGTATTCTTAGAACATTACACACTTCCCATGCAACCTTGCATCAATTCAAGCATCTCTTGATTCATTACATTCAAGAACATTATATTGGCTTCCAAGTGATAATTCACAAACCATCTCAACTCAAGACACAATCGGATACGCGGATTACAAGCGTTGTCCCACACGCTTCATACACACAACTGAACAACACAAGGTGGAGTTTACCGGTACAATCACAACCCCTCAACACCCGTGATGGAGTTTAACGGTACAATCACAACCCCTCAACATCACTCATCGGAAGTTGTATAACTCACTAGCGAGAGCCGGGACACATCACAAGGCTTACACATGGAAGCTACCACAACCATTGTAATCACCTTAACCAAGCTCACACACGGGAGCAACCCTCCACCGTTGTGACGCTTAACAAAGTCCACCCACGAGAGCCATCCTCCATCGTGGTGACATTTAACAAGGTTCACCCACGAGAGCCATCCTCCATCGTGGTGGCACTTAACAAAGCCCACCCACGAGAGCCATCCTCCATCGTGGTGGCACTTAACAAAGCCCACCCACGAGAGCCATCCTCCATCGTGGTGGCACTTAACAAAGCCCACCCACGAGAGTCATCCTCCATCGTGGTGACACCAACTCTCTCAATCGCTAGGATACTTGGATGGAGTTTACGGTACCATTACAACCCCTCGACATCCAAGGCGACTCAATTCACGGTGCACCCAATCCTATAGCCGGCTAACTATATCCGATTAAAGTAACCAACAACCACTTACATCGCTTGCCAATACCATCAATTACCATAATCAATTCACTGTTTTAAAGCATTAAACAAAGCCATTAAACAACATGCAACACTATGCATCAATTCCACAATTCCAAAGTACAAAACCAAGGATCTCTTACCTTGAGCATCCTTCAACCCATGACTTTCAAAACCAGCACTAAACTATGCTAAAACATGCTTTCAAAACAGAATTTAAACATGCAAATTAAATGTATCCATCCAACCATCTCATGGTTCATTCAAGAGAAAGAGTTTTTCCGAAAACTTACTCTTGAGCTTAGTTAAGTTGCTTAGACTTAAACTAAGCTCCCATAACCTTCAAACATTGGTTTCAAAGCTAAAAACCCAACTTCACTCACTGTTACACAAAACTAAGCTTGCCGACAAGCCTTCCAAGCATTCGAACCCTCCAACGCTACCTCTATTGCTTCCGAATCATTATATCATGTTTTAAACACATAACAACAGAGGATTAATGCATCATCATGCATTAAAAACACCAGCAACACAACTCAACTCGCTGCTCTACATAAATCCAACATTTCGGCTACCAAACACAACCGAAATCACCTCCAAACTCTTCCAAAACTTAACCCAGCCAAGATCCATCACTTCTAACCATTATTAAACATCAATTAACATCCAAAATGATCCCAAACTCGTCCTTATACCTCCAGCATTAACAAAACACCAAGATCACCCCAAAAACCACCATTTTCACAAGTAAAAACTTAGGAAAATCAACCTATTCGGGATTGCATTGATTAAACCTCAATTACACATCATTTAGACATCCAAAATACATAAAAAAGACATCTCAAAACAAAGCCCAATCATCCAATACGAATTTCTTCAAAATTAAATCCAAATCTTGCATTTCAAGCCAAAATCAAGAACACAACATTAAAACCTTTAATAAAACTCAATTTAAGGATTGAGAACTTGGGAATTTCATTAAAGAACTAAGTATTTAGAGGAGAAGGACGTTCATACCTCTAAATGTGGATTTCTCCTTGTTTAGAGCCAAAATCCTTGAAAATTCATTAAGCAAATGGTGAGGATTTGATGTAGAAATGATTAGGAATCATTTGGGGATTGAAAACTCTTCTTTAGGTGTGAAAATCAAAATGAAATTTGCTGTGGAAATGTGTTTGGCTGAGGGAATTTTGAGAGAAAATGAAATAGGAAAATTTTGGTAAAAGTTAGTTATGAAACTAAAATATCATTTTCCCTCTTTTCTTTTTTATTAATTAAACACTAAATGAGTCTTAAAAATCAAGAAAAATCTGGAGAAATCCTCCCTTGGGTAAATTAGCTCCTTAAAGATTCAAAGTTTCAATCCTTTTAAAACAGTCATGAACTTTTCAAAAATTACATTTTAGTCACTAACTTGAAATGTCATATTTCCAAACCTCATTTTGTAAAATTGATTTCACCACTCTCTTATATATAATAAAAGAGGATTTTTTAGATATTTTCCCTTATTTTTAATGCATCCCAAACTAGGCTTTCCCTAAAACCACCTTTTATATTCGAACCGAAAATTAGACCGGTCCGGTTCAGACCCAAAACTTCTAAGCCCAAAATTGGGGTGTTACAGTCTGTCTCGAGTTTGGGGGTATAGTTCTCATATTTTTGTTTAGGCATACTTAGTAGCATGTAGTTTGCATATTGTACTTGCCTTCATATTAATCGGAAAAGAAAAATTTGTTATAACTTGTGCTTATGATAGGATAGCCGATTAATTTTTCGCACAAATTAAAAATTGAACTTAATATGGGAAAAACATGAAAACGACTTAGAATTTTTTTTAAATTGCCAAAAATGTCAAACACTACTGTTACTTGCTGGATTTGTTAGAATATCTAATGTACACTGCCTGCTTGTTTTTAGAATTCTTTGCAAAGTTCTAACAATGGTTGCATGTAGCCACCGAGGCAGAAAGAGAAATAGAAAAATACAACACTACCACGACAACAGAAGTAAAAACAAAGAAAGATTGTTGTTTACCCTAGAGGTGCCCACAACAAGCTCTAGGAAGAATCATGTGCGAGGACACTCCACTGCTATCAAAGTCTATGAATCTGAAAGTTTTGAAGTGACTGACAAATTAGCATGAGTGAATAAAAGTCTTCATGGGATGACTCTACTCCATGAGTTCGGGGTTTTGTAGTTTTCTCCTATCTTAATTTCAGACCAAGAAGAGTAGTTGTGATAAGCTGAAGCCCTCATTGCGATGATTAAAATATTGTGCTTAAACGTGTTGCCTCAGCAGCAACCTTATATATAGTAACAACATCTTTGTTTATTTAGTTATACTGTATATTCATCATGTACACAGTCCTGCACACACTGCACTGGCATTAGAAATTAATTCTGAGTTATTTTCTCGCTAAGTTCCCTTCACTAATCTAATATAGGTGCCACGACCTTGAGGTATGAAATTAAGTTAAAAACATGCTTTTCTTTCTGATTAATATAAGCGCAAGTAGGTTTAGGTTGCATTGCTTGAGGACAAGAAATAGTTCGAGTTTGGGGGTGTGTAAAGTGTCCACAAGTTATATATTTCATGCACATTCCATCTCATATTATTGCTATTTTGAGTACATCTTAGGCATAATTAGGACCATGCGTTACATTTTACAGTATTTCTTTACTTTGCCATGTTTTTTTCTAAATTATCCTTTGTTTGGTAAAGAAAAGGTATTGTTTTAGTGTACTTTTAGTTTTAGGTACTAGAGGCTGACAGAAGGAAAGAGGAGCTGAGGATGTGATGTTGAGGCAGTGAACCAGGGAGCTGTACTGATGCAGTTCTAGACAGTGACAATAGTTGTTGAGTAGTTGCCACTGTCCACCTTGCTGCCCAAGACAGTAGCCTATGTAATTGGAGAACCGGAGTACAATTTGTAGAGCAGAAAATCCTGATTCTATCGATGATGTCCACTCAATTTTTCGACATCTGTAGCAGTGGGCAGAGCCACTAAAGTTAAATCTCGAGATTGCTTGTGGAACAAGGCAACATGATAAAGTCCACATTCAACTCAAAGAAGTCAGAGTTTAAAGTCATATTTAATGTGAAAAGCTACTTTGAAGACTTCTACTTCAAGAAGAACTATACCTAGCTAATGCCTATATATACCCATTGTAATTCTAATTCAAGATAGCTTAGGTTTTCTAGCCGCCGACATGTTCTAATTCTCTCTTTGGGTTTGGGTTATGTTGTAATTAGTTGTGAGAATGGTTGTTTAGGTTTTCAAGTTTGTTTTTGCAATAAAATACTCTTAGTTTGCTTAATCCACGTGCTTTACTACCTTCAATTAGTTCCAAAAGTCCAGTTGAAGAATCCATTTGTCGGGCACGATAATGTCAAACTCACAAAAGAATTAAGCACGATCTCATCATGAAGAGATGTTGACTAGTTCAACTTAGACATAAGTTAGAATTTCAGTGGCTAAAAGGAGCAACCAAACGTTGACTGTCTGTGTTAGGTTTACGCTGAGATTGCTAGGTATGCCTACATCATGCAGCAACGTAATCCTAGCCTAGACATAGGTAGGATTACTTCAGAATTGCTTCGCTAAACTTGGAGTATCTGCCAGACTTTCCGTTGGGACTTCTCTTCATCTCACCTGCTGGGACAACGAAAGTTGCAAGAGCATAGTGCCGTTGTGGCAGCAAAAGTTGTCGCCGCCTCAATCTGCCATTACCCGCCGATCGTGGCAGCGCAAAATACACTTGACCTATTCCAAGTTTCTTCTTCTCTACCTTCTTCTCTTCTCTTTTATTCTGTTTTTCTTTTATTTCATGATCTCATGAGTAAGAAAAGAACCCATAAGAGCATCGAGCTTTAAAGTCTTCAAATCTTTTGCCTCGATAATGGCGATCCTCTTCCCATCCCATGACTCAAGAAGAGAGTAGATGAGCTTCCGAACAAGCTTGTCTTCGGGGATGATTTCTCTGAAACCTTTTAGACCATTGACGATGATGAAGAAGTAATCAGATATCTTGGTGACGCTCTCATCGGATTCTATCTTGAAATTCTTACAGCTCAAGTTGAGGAGTCCAATTTTGGTCTCCTTTACATCGTTGGTGCCTTCATAGATGGTCTTGAGCTTGTCTCACACCTCTTTTGCACTTGTACAAGAAGACATCTTCGAGTACTAATCCGGTCCAAGTGCACAAAAGAGTATGTGCAAGACCTTATCATTTACTTACAACTTCCTTGTTTCTTCATCGCTCATTTCTTGCTTGGCTTTGGTGACTTGCCTTTCTCCTTCTTGCTTCATCGAGATAGATGGTCCATCTTCGATTACATCCCAAAGGAGGTAATCGTTGGATTTGATGAATAGTCTCATTTATTCTTCAAATATAAATAGTTGTCTCCATTGAAGAAGGGTGATTTGGTAGTGGATTGTGACTCATTTAAGTTGAGGCCGGAAGTAGACGTCGTGGCTTTGATTGTGAATTGATGTATATCTCCTAGAATCGACTCAAGAGGGTGTTGAACCTTCCAATTAGTGTAGCTCTGTACCAATTGTTGAGATAATTAATCAATGGTGGAAGGCCAAGAGGGGGTGAATTGGCAATTAAAAAAAATAAAGGAAGCAAATAGAAAATGAAAAATTGATGGCAAAGATTTATAGTGGTCCAAGCTTCTAGCAAGCTCTACATCCACTACCTTAGCTTCTCACTAAGGATTTCAACCAATGCACTAATGAATTTTTTCCATTTTCTAAGCTAAGGAGGCAACCATTACAAATCGATCAAAGCTTTCTACTCAAAGCTTGATCAAGGTTCACTCCTTTACAAGAAGTTTATAGCAAACTAAAAAATTCTCTCAAAAGGGATATGTTTGCTCAAATATAAGTTCACACAAACACCAAACTTGAAACAAAATATTACAATTGAGAATACACAAGTTGGGTACAAGATACGACTCTAAAAGCTCTTGGATGGTTGGATTTTTGCTTGATTGCTTTAAATTTGTTCAATAATTGTTTTGTAGCTTTGGAGACTTGATTTTATACCCATTAATTGATTCCTAGCTGTTTGGCTGGTTGAAGTTATCAATAGAGCTGTTGGAAACCATTTTCCCGCAATAAATGTTGTTTGGTGACCAAGTCTATCGGTACACGAACAACCGTATCGGTACCTATCAAAAGAAGAAAGAGTCGTTGTGTGATAGCGTATCGATACGCATAGAGGCATATCAAAACAAGTATAATGTAAAAACAGAGGCGTATCAATATGATAAAGGTCGTATCAATACGGATTTTGATCACTAAAATCTATGGAAAAAGTCTAGTGAAAATGCATTGGTACGCCTAGGGGAGTATCGGTACGGGTTAACAACTTTTTAAAGACTGGTGATTCTAACAATTGACAAGGCAACGATAATATCATTAAATGAAAAAATTTGAAAATCTTAAGACCTCGTATCGATACACTTAACCAAGAACACAAACCCAGATGAATGTCGTATCGAAACGGGTACAACCGTATCAGTACGCTTTTGCAATAGAAATTTCAGTAGCTAAATATCATATAGAAACACCTAAGGGTGTATCGATACACATGTGCGTTTTTGGTTAGTTTAAGTGTAAATCACTTAGAAAAATATTTGGGGTTTAAGTTTTTGACTTAGAAAATATTTTAGGTTCGAATTCTTATCATTTTTGTGAAATTTTTGAGTACTTAAAAAATTATTTAATTTACAATTTAGTCCCTAAAATAATTTGTTATTTCAAAATCAAATCTAAGTTTTAAAAAATATAATTTTATTATTCCTGTAGCTTATTCTATGTTTTTTTGGAGGGACAAATTAAATTTTACCATTTAGGGGTGAGCAAAACTCGACTCGAAAAAATTGATATTTTTTTTTCAATTTCGAGTTATTCGAGTCAAGTTATTCGAGTTGTTCGAGTCAACTCGAAAAAATTTCAATTTCGAGTCAGTTTGGAATTTGCCCAACTCGAAAAATCGAAAAACCGAATTTTACAGTTTTGCAATTTAGTCACTGATTTCATTTTTCTTCAATTCCTCCTTCATTTTAAGTCCATTTTTGACCAAATTTGAACCGCGTATTCCTAAACCAGCGCAAAATACGCATTTATCTTCAATTTATATTTTTGAAAATAAATTTCATATTTTTTTCAATTCAGCCCCTTAACTTTGTATGATTTCCTCATTTCTTCAATATCCCCTTCGTTTTAAGTCAATTTTGACCAAAATTGAACCACATGCTCCTAAACCAATGTAGAAACTAGAATACCTATTTAGCTTCAATTCATATTTTTAAATTAAATTTCCTACTTTTATAATTTAGCCCCTCAACTTTGAATGTTCCCATTTCTTTAATTTCTCTTTCGTTTTAAGTCTATTTTTTTTACCAAAATTAAACCACATGATTCACTAACACTATATAATATCTATATAACTTCAATTCATATTTTTAACAAATTTATTCTTTTTTAATTTAGCCCTTTAACTTTATATTTTATTCAATTTGATCATTCAACCGAATTTTTTGTAATTTTTTTCTTTACATCAATTCATTGACTCATTTATACCCCATCAGTACTTTATCCTTAAAAGTTCCTTATTTAAAAATAATATTATAAATATATTTTAGAAGTTTAGATGATATTTTTTTATTAAATAACATTACAAATCTTACTTATGCATGTGAAAAATAATATGAACAAATATATATATATATGCATATCTTATATGAATAGAGAAAGTCGTTTAAATTGGAATCAAATCGTACTATAACATGGTAAATAATTACAATTAAATTTGTATAGAAACTCGACTCAACTCGAATTTCATAAACTCGACTCGAATCGAAAAAATTTCAAATTAAGTTCAAGTCGTAAAATATGACGCGTCAACTTGAATAACTCAAAATTTTTTGACTCGACTCGACTCGCTCGAACGCTACCCCTATTACCATTACGTTAGCTTTAGATCTTTAAAATTTGAAGGGGCTAATATTGAAATCACCCCCCCCCCCCCCCCCCTGAATCATTTATTCTCTTAAGTGAGAAAAATGCGAAAATGCGCGCGTGGTGGTAATGTTTTAAAAAGATTCTGTGGGACCTCTTCTCCTTCATTTTGCTCCCTCTATGATTAGAGGGTGAAAATAATTCCATATAACTTTAAAGTATTGAAAAAGAAAGGGTATTATGTACTTTAATTTTATTTTTCTTTTTATATATGAACATGACAATTGTGAATCACTTACAAAGTGGTCCTTATCAATTTCGTTTTATTTGCCCCCTAATTTTTTTCTACACTGTATCCTCCCATACCCCTTATCCTACACTTTTCCCTTTGCTAATGCAACCAACTTATTCAACATAGGAGAATACTGCTTCAAGCTTGAAAATTCCCTTACCATTTTGCCAGGACCTTTATTGTTGGGTAAATTTGAACATCTGTAGACACAATTTTAGCATGGCAGCAAGTACTGTTGGCTGGAGCCGAGAAGAAGATAAGGCATTCGAAAACGCGATAGCGATGCATTGGATGGAGAAACAGGAATCCGAAGAGCAGTGGGAGAAGATTGCTTCAATTCTTCCTAGTAAAAGTCTTGAGGAATTGAAGCAACACTATGAAATACTAGTGGAAGATGTTACTTCAATAGAGGCTGGTCATGTGCCACTTCCTTGTTATAAAGGAGAGGAGCCTTCCTCATCCGCTAAAGATCATTTTCATGGAGTTTCCACTGCCGCCGCCGCTGCTAATTCAGATAGGAGATCCAATTCCGGTTATGGAAACGAGTTTTCGGGGTTAACCATTGATTCGAATGGACATGGAGGGAAAGGAAGTTCGAAGTCGGACCAAGAACGGAGGAAAGGAATTCCATGGACAGAAGAAGAGCATAGGTATTCCCCTCTTGTACTAAACTGTTGTCACAGGATTTTCAGCTTTTACTAGCCATGTAGGATTTTGGGGTCTTATAGAAAATAAAGATGCAATGTAATCAAGAAAAATTACTTGTGTTTGTACAGGTTATTTCTACTTGGTTTAGACAAGTTTGGGAAAGGAGATTGGAGGAGCATTTCGAGGAACTTCGTGATTTCAAGAACTCCGACGCAGGTGGCTAGCCATGCCCAAAAGTACTTCATCCGCTTAAATTCGATGAATAGAGACCGGCGGAGATCTAGCATCCACGACATCACGAGTGTTAACAATGGGGATACATCTCATCAAGCACCTATCACAGGCCAACAGGCTAACACAAACCCATCCGGCGGAGTAGCCATGGGGCAATCGTTGAAGCACAGGGCTCAGCCACATTTGGCTGGTTTAGGCATGTATGGAGCGCCCGTTGGGCATCCGATTGCCGCTCTGGGGCATATGAGATCTGCAGTAGGAACTCCTGTTATGCTTCCTCCAGGTCACCATCCCCAATCCCCTTCTTACATTGTCCCTGTTGCTTATCCCATGGCTCCACCACCTATGCACCAATAGGTTCAAATTCAATCATGAAGGGTAACATAACCAAATTCTGTGTTTTTTGAACATGAAATATGCAGAAGGCATATCAGATAACTCCTTTTCATTCTTGTAGTAATCCATCGGCCAATGCTATTTCTATAAATAAAGCAGATTAGAAGATGAAATCAGAGAATTCATTTCATTTTAGCTGTACATAAATTCTTATTTTACAATCGGATATTCATTCCCCGACTGCCAAAAGCCACATGTTTATTCAGCTAAGGATTCTTTTCCAACACAATGCATTGCATTCATATTTACAAGCACCACCTACTGCTGAACTCACTATTGTATAATTGTTCGGATAGTTTTATATCAAAATCAAATCATATTTTATCCATAATCAACTGGTCTAGTGGGACGAGATACCAGATTTTTTAAGTAATATCAGAGGTATAAATCCTAATGTTGTGAATGAAACAAATTGGATTGAGAGGATCATTCCCTTAATTGACCTCTACAATACTCGATTTGAACTAATCAACCAATATATTAAATTATCGTTTTGAATTAATCAACAAATATATTAGATTAAACCTATGTGAAAGAATAAGTCAAATTTTCTGTTAATCTAGTTTAATTGGTTAATGTAATTCAATTATCGATTTTAAAAATCTAAACTGATTTAGCTGAATAAATCAATTTAAATTTTAATTAATGTTTTTTTTAATGTTCAACCCATTATGCATAACCCAAGCCAATTGAAAATATAAACCCAGCCCAAGTACCCACCAAAAAATGAAATATAAACCCAACTGAAATAAATAATTAAACCTTTATATAAAAGATAATTTAATCTAAAAAAATTAAAAATACCCCAAACCAAATCCATCTTCTCTTATATAAATAATAAACATTATACCGTATTTATGTTTCGATCACTCAACTTAAATTTTTTAATTTAATTATTCAATTTTAAAAATTAAAATTTTTGTCCCTCTACTATTAAATAATCAACGACATGCACCTATTTCTAAAAATTATGAAAATATCCTAAAAGTTTCTCTAATTTTTGTGAAAAAATTGAAAACTTCTAAAAATCTAATTTTTCAAATTCTCTTGTATTTTGAAATTGAAGGATTTTTCTCTCTCAATTCCAACAACAAAGATGTTTTTTTTTCAAATTCCAACAACAAAGAGGTAGAAGAAAAGGAAACGAGTTATATATTCTGACTTTACATTATATAGTGAAGATAATAGATCAGAATTATTTTTCTTATTAATTTGTAAGTTAAAATCTTAGAAAAATCAAAACCAACCAATTGAAAAGGAATAATAAAACAAGAAAAAAAATTTGATACACAGACCGTGTAAATTAAAGTTTACACGTGTCTTTTAATTTTAGAGGTTAGAGTTTTAGTTTAGGGTGTTAGGAGGTAGAGTTTAAAAGTTAAGGTTAGTGTTTAGAATTTAGGGTTTAAGGTTTAATTTTTTAAGATTAGCGTTAGAAATTTAAGATTTAAATTTTATAATGTAAATATATAGACTTATGTAAAATTAGTTTTACACCGCTTGTGTATCAAAATTTTACCCACAAAATAAATTCATTTTAAGTGTTTGAAAATAACATTAAATAACAAGACGCCAACATGATATAGAGATGAAACTTTAAAATTTCATATTTACAGGGGAGGAAGATGAAATTCATTTGAGTGACGATTTTATCCCTGCCACCAGTAAAGTTTAACCGCCATCTTCCGCCACCAACAATTCATCTGGTAGCTATTCCTTTTTATCTTTTTTTTTTCTTGAGCCTCATCATCTGATGATTCTTAGTTTCTGAGTTTTTTTTCGTCTTTCTGCATATCAGTTGAGTGATGTTATTCTTGTATCATTATCAAATTCTTCAAACCTTAAATTTCTTGGTATTTATTAAGAATATATATAAAGAAAGTTAGTTATTTCTGTTAGGGTTCTTATGTAAGCATACTTATATAAAGGTATGCATGGTTATTTGTAAAGTATGCAATTCTGTTTACTAATAATAATATGAATTCCTTAGTTCTTATATGGTATCAGATGTATTAGTTTTGGCTTCCAAGAATCCGTTTCTCTGAAGTCGTTTTTCCATTCTTTTCAGTTTTTTTTTCAGTTTCTTTCTCTTCTTCTTCAAGTTCTTTCTGTGTTTTCACCAGCCATGGGGGAAGTCGGCTTGAATGATCAATTCAACAATGGTGCCAATCCTTATTATCTTCACCAGTCCGATAGCCCTGGAATGATTCTGGTCACGCAGCAACTTGGTACAGACAATTACAATAGTTGGATGCGTTCGATGTTAATGGCTCTTTCAGCCAAGAACAAGATTGGTTTTATCGATGGGTCCATTTCGGCTCCAGTCGTTGCTCAAGTTGCTACTTACAGTGCATGGAAAAGGGCCAATGATCTTGTCAATTCTTGGATTCTGAATTCTGTTTCAAAAGACATTGCAGCAAGCTTGATATATCATTCTACTGCTGCCGCGATATGGAAAGATCTTGAAGATCGTTTCCAGCAACATAATGGTCCAAGGATGTTTCAGCTTCGCAAGAAATTAATTGATCTTGCTCAAGGGTCAATGTCTGTAAGTACCTATTATACTCAGCACAAAATTATTTGGGATGAGTTATGTTCTGTAAAGCCTCCTTGTACGTGTTCAAATTGTACCTGCAGTGGGGTTCAGAAGATGATCGATGAACAGGGTAAAGAGCAGGTTTTACAATTTTTGATGGGTCTTAATGATTCTTTTTCACATGTTCGAGGCCAAATTTTGCTAATGGATCCATTGCCCTCGATCACTAAAGTTTTTTCTTTAATAATCCAAGAAGAGAATCAACGTGTTATCAAGATAGATACTCCAGTTACTGAAGTTACTTTTGCTGTGCGTTCCAATATTCCATCTGGTTATTCACAGAAGAAGTCTAGGCCACAGTGTAGCTATTGCAATCTAATGGGTCATACAAAGGAAAAATGTTACAGGCTTCATGGATTTCCTCCTGGGTATCGTACACAACAGCCAGTGGCTCGTTCGAATGCTGTTTCAAATGAATCTCCTATGGTCACTCCACAGCTTCAACAGTCTCAGCAAAATCAAGAAGGTCTTTCTACTCAACAGTGTCAACAGCTTATTGCTATGCTCACAAATAAGCTGAATGCTGCCTCAATTTCAGAAACACCTTCTACCACTATTAATTTGGCTATGCAAGGTAGAATTCTGCATTATGTTAATCATTTTAGTTCTTTGGATAAAGAAACGTGTTGGATTATAGATTCTGGTGCTTCGAGACATGTATGTTGCTCCAAGAATCTTTTTGATTCTTTGCATCCTATTTCTGGAGGAAATATTCTTTTGCCTAACAAGACTTTGGTCTCAGTCAATTTTGCAGGAATTGTTCGAATTTTTTCAAGATTGATCTTGAACGATGTTCTTTTTGTACCTGAGTTTTCTTTTAATCTTCTTTCTGTCAGTTCTTTGATAAGTGACTCAAAGATTAATGTTCTTTTCTCTGATTCTCAATGTCTTTTACAGGACCTATGTCAAGTGATTGGGAAGGGTGAATTGCATCAAGGCTTGTTTCTTTTAAAAGTTCCTTCTATCATAAGTTTTGTTTCCAATGTTTCTTGGCATGATAGACTAGGTCATCCTAGTGCTCGTGTTTTACAAACTTTGAAAGATGTAATTCATGTAAATAGCAATAAAGATTCTGTTTGTCATATTTGTTCTCTTGCTAAGCAACATTGCTTACCTTTTTCGAGTTCTATCAGTCGTGCGAGTATGCCATTTGAACTTGTTCACTGTGATATCTAGGGACCATTCAAGATTTCCACTCATAGTAATCAGAGATTTTTTGTCACATTAGTGGATGACTATACTCTTGCAACTTGGACCTTTCTTTTGCATCATAAATCTGATGTGGCTAGCATAATTCCTGATTTTATATGCATGATAAAAAGACAATTTGGTTATGATCTCAAGATTTTTCGATATAACAATGCTAAGGAATTGCAGTTCATTGAGCTTTTTGCTAAACTTGGGATCGTGCATCAATTTTCATGTGTTGAAACACCTCAGCAGAACTCAGTTGTGGAGAGGAAGCACCAACATCTTCTAAATGTTGCTCGTGCTCTTTTCTTTCAGTCAAAGGTTCCTTCGAATTTCTGGGGAGAATGCTTATTAACTGCTACTTATATAATTAATAGATTACCTACTCATGTTTTATCTAATAAGTCTCCTTATCAGATGTTGTTTAATAATCTTCCTGATTTTATGTTCTTAAGAGTTTTTGGATGTCTTTGTTTTGTATCTACATTGCGTGCTGGAAGGGGTAAGTTTTCAGAAAGAGCGTCACCAGAAGTGTTTTTAGGATATTCTCCTGGTGTAAAATGATATAAGGTGTTTGTCTTAAAGACTAAACAAATTGTCATTTATCGAAATGTTGTTTTCCATGAAACAATATTTCCTTTTCACAAAATCAAAACTGATATTGTATCAATTAATCCCTTTTCTAACTTGTCTTTACCTGGTGTTCATAGTGACACAACACATGGCTTACAACAAATGTTTAATGATGTATCTCCATCTAATTCTGAAAATTCTGATATTCTTCATGAAGTTCATTCTCCTGAGGATATTCCTGGAGTTAATACTGAAGATCCTACTGAAGTACAACCTGGGAATGATATCATTGAAGAAAATGTTAGTATTCATATTGAGAGATATACTGAGGTTCGTACATCTGAAAATTATATTAAAGA
Source organism: Hibiscus tridactylites (assembly GCA_958450335.1). Lineage (NCBI taxonomy): Eukaryota > Viridiplantae > Streptophyta > Magnoliopsida > Malvales > Malvaceae > Hibiscus > Hibiscus tridactylites. Next base: position 5,030,742 of record OY288287.1, on the reverse strand, counting down.
GTCCACTGCTCCCATTACTGAGGATCATATTGCTGAAATTGATGATAATGCAGTCAGTAATGATGTCATGCAAGATGTGCATATTTCTCAACCTGAACCTCGAAGGTCTTCTAGAATTATTCAAAAACCTACTTATCTCAATGATTATCATTGTAACAGCTTGTCTCTTGTAGAGTATCCCATTGAACATTATGTTTCGAGTGAGAAGCTCTCTCCTCAGTATGCGACATTCATTGCAAATGTTTCTTCTACAACTGAACCTACATTTTATCACCAAGCATGTAAAGATCCTGCCTGGCAGAATGCTATGCATGAAGAGCTGTCTGCCATGGAACGCTTACAAACCTGGTCAGTGGTGCCTCTTCCTGAAGGAAAGAAAGTTATAAAATGTAAGTGGGTTTATCGAATTAAATATAATCCTGATGGCACAGTAGAAAGATACAAGGCACGGTTAGTAGCCAAAGGTTTTACACAGGTGGAAGGAATTGATTATGTTGACACTTTCTCCCCGGTTGCAAAAATGACAACCTTCAAAGTATTGTTATCATTAGCTGCTTCGAAAGGTTGGCATATGCTACAACTTGATGTTAGTAATGCCTTTCTAAATAGATTACTAGATGAAGAAGTTTACATAAAACTCCCACTTGGATACAACATCAAATCTCACAGCCCTAATCTTGTTTGCAAGCTTCACAAGTCTATATATGGCTTTAAACAAGCCTCTAGACAATGATTCAACGCGTTTTCTGAGGTTGTTTTGAAGCTTGGTTTTCAGCAGTCTTCAGCAGAGCACACTTTGTTTATCAAAGGATCTAATGACAGTTTGGTTGCCATCCTTGTTTATGTGGATGACATTGTCATTGTTGGCAAGGATCTTCAACTTCTAACTGAGGTACGATCTTCTCTTCAACAACATTTCAAGCTCAGGGATTTAGGCCAATTGCGTTATTTTCTAGGATTTGAAATTGCTCGAAATTCCACTGAAATTTTATTATCTCAACGCCATTATGCATTAAAGCTTCTAGAAGACACTGGTTCCTTGGCCAAGAAACCTGTTGCTACTCCTATGAATCCTTCTTTAAAGTTAAGTGCCAACGACGGAGAATTACTTGAAGATGCTCAATCCTATAGACAATTGGTTGGTCGACTTCTTTACCTTACTCACACACGACCAGACATTACATATGTTGTTAATCTGCTTAGCCAATTTGTTTCAGCACCTAGACAACCACATCTTGTAGCAGCATATCATCTTTTGTCTTATATAAAACAAAATCCTGGTCTAGGACTCTTCTTTTCTTCTGCATCTTCAACACAACTTACTGGCTTTGTGGATGCTGATTATAGCTCCTGCATTGATACAAGAAGATCGATTACTGGTTATTGTACTTTTTAAGAGACAACATTATTTCATGGAAATCCAAAAAGCAGCATACCGTTAGTAGATCATCATGTGAAGCCGAATATCGCGCAATGGCGTCTGCCACATGTGAGCTAGTTTGGCTTGCTTCTCTTCTACAATCATTCCAGATCTCGATTCCTTCTACTTCTTTGTTTTGCGATAACCAGTCAGCAATACATCTTGCTCAAAATCAAGTATTTCACGAGAGGACAAAGCACATAGAAGTGGATTGCCACTTCATTCGAGACAAGGTCAAAGAAGAATTTCTTAAGCATTTTCATATTCGATCGCATAATCAAATAGCTGATATTTTTACTAAGGCTCTTCACAAGCCTACTTTTGTATCATTAGTGGACAAGATGAGATTACTTAATATTCATTGTAGTCCATCTTGAGGGGGTATATTAAGAATATATATATAAAGAAAATTAGTTATTTCTGTTAGGGTTCTTATGTAAGCATACCTATATAAAGGTATGCATGGTTATTTGTAAAGTATGCAATTCTGTTTATTAATAATAATACGAATTCCTTAGTTCATATAGTATTTTCTATAACAATCTTGGAAAAGAGCAAGTCAATTAGCTTAGCTTCATCAAATCCAAGGGATTTAAATTACAGTTACGGTCACGTTGTGTTTATAGCAGTTACGGCATAATAATGCTATGTGTAATTTCTCGTTATACCGTTATTGGAGTAATGCAATGTGTAATTTCTCATTATTTTCGACGATAACGATCTTAGACTGTACCGCTACCACTATATATCGACATGTTGCATACCACTATTTTAATCTATGAATTCACACCTCTGATCAACTGTAGCCACCTAAGTGAATAGAATCTAGATGACAATAATTTTGGAGGGCAAATACCGACTACCCTAGCTTAAATCTTTTGGTGCATCCGGGAATCAAACTTGTAGAAAAAATTCTTTCTGATATTTGAAATCTCATTGGCCTAGAGTCATGTAGCTAACAGGAGCCATCCCTGAAGGAATAGGTAAGCTACAAGAAGTGGGATTTGGTACAAATAATCACGTATATGGCTAGAGCTGAAAGCATAGCTTCAACTCTTGGAAATTTGTTTTTGCAATGAATTAAATGGACCCATACCTCAGGGAACTTGTCAGCCTCTCCTCTATACCAAAAATCTCTGAACTTTGCTCAAAACCGCCTAACTGGTCGTCTTCCTATGGAAGTGGGAAACTTGTGAACTTTAGTTGTGCGGAGGTATCCTCAGGCAATTTGATTGGCGTAGGCAGCTTTGGCAAGATGAAACAATTGGGGCTGTGAAGCTGCTAAATCTACAAACAAGAGTTGCATCCAAGAGCTTTTTTGCTGAATGCAAAGCCTTGGAACACCAGGCATATGAATCTTCTCAAAATTTTAACTGCTTCCTCAACTGTTGATTACCAACGCAATGACTTCAAAATTTTCAATCACTGATGAAGCTGCTGCTGCTCTGGATCATCTTCACAACCATTGCAAGTTTTGATCCTACCAAGCAAGTCCTTCCGGATGATGACATGACTGCTCAACCGGGCGATTTTGGTCTAGCAAGGATCAATGCTCAATGCAATGCCGAGGTCATATCAGATCAAACTAGTTCAATTGGCCTAAAAGGAACTATTGGATATGCTGCCACTATAAAAAAAAAATGCCATATATCGACGCTTCTTGATACCGACGGACAAAAGTCGTCGGTATAGACGATATATACTGACAAAAAATAAAACTGTCCATAAAAGTTTTGATTTTTATCGACGGATGTAGAATTAATCGGTGTAGGCAACATTTATACCGACGGTAGAAAAAAATCCGTCGATATAGATATAATTTATACCGATGACGTTTCTTGACCGTCGGTATAAGTAAATTATATACCGTTGTTTGACTTTGTGTGTCGGTATAGATAAACTATATAGCGTCAGATATATGCTTTCGTCTGTATAAGGAGGTTAAAATTTTTTCACGGGATTTAATTATTCCGGCCGTATAGCATTCACCCAAAATTTGAAATCCCTAGAATTATAAATTCACCCAGATAGGTATGCTCTCTTGCGCGCTCATCGACGATTGTGGGTTCAGTCACCCAAAAGTTGAAACAATGATTGCTTCACAATCCATTCTTTCCGATCAATCACTTAGAATATAAATCACGTAAGCCACTTGAAGATTATTTGTTAGAGGAAATTAAACTTATTTTGTATTGATTTAGACAAAGAAGTCAAAATATACTTATAAAATAATTCCTTACAAGTGAGATAGATTTCCAGTGACATAGGAATTTGCCCTTTGAGATAACACAAATTAAACTTATTATTGTTCATACTATTTTCGATTTTGTATAGTATATGATTTTTATATTTACTTAGAAACTAATAAGGTTTTGAAATTATACCCATGTCTTTTTTTCTTTTTCCTTCTTTGATTCTTTAATTTTTTTCGCTGCTTCGACTGACGAAATGCCTCCTCCTATGTCCTATCTTGTGGAATGTTAAGAATGAAAAATGGTAGTAAAGGCAACATAATTATATACCTTAAGAGTAAGTCTAATAACTAGTATTTAATTTGACAGATTAATTTAACCAGAGGATTTAAAGTCTATTAAAAACAAACCTTTCTGATAAGGGTAGTTCTGCGGTACGGCCGCCTAATATAAGGCTAATATACGGCGTTACCGGAAACATCATAAAAAAATACCGGAAACATCATAAGATATATCGGAAACATGATAAGATATACCGGAAACATGGATTTCGAAAGTATGGATACTTTCGAAATCAACATATCTAAAAGTATGGATACTTTCGAAAGTATGGATACTTTCAAAATCAACATATCCAAAAGTATCAATACTTTCGAAATCCATGTTTCCGGTATATCTTATGATGTTTCCGGTATATCTTATGATGTTTACGATATTTCTTTATGATGTTTCCGGTAACGCCGTATATTAGCCGCATATTAGGCGGCCGCATGGTAAAAAAATCCTTCTGATAATGAATTCTTTATTTTTTTTTTTTTTGTTTCGATTGCAGTAAAAGGACTTTCTGAAATAGTAATGGAAGCTATTATTGTCAGTTATTTGGGTTGGAACTTTGGTTAAATACATCTTTAAAATGTTTATAAAGTTTAGGATAGTCTACCACGTGCGACGAACATTGATGAACATTATTAATGATGAACACCGATGAACACCATTAATTTTTTTTAAAAGAATTAAAAATCTAAATGACTAAAATTATAATTAAAATTATCTCTTAAAAAATTAAAAATCAAATTTAATAGTTATTTTATAATATTTTTTAATAGGTTAGAATCAAATATACCCAATTCTCCTAAACTTAAACCCTAACAAATTTGATGAACATGTCGACCAATGCCTTCAAATCGAAGGGAAACCCCAGAGAATCTCATCCCATAGTTCATACCCAGAAATCTATTTCTTCCAATAATTACGATTTCAAGTGGAACATTTATTATATGGTATTAGAATCGAATTTGTTAGGGTTTAGGTTTAGATTAGAATCAAATTTGTTAGAGTTTAGGTTTAGGAGAGTTGAGTATATTTGATTCTAATCTATTAAAAAATTATAAATTGATTTTTATTTTTTTAAGAGATTGATTTTGTTAGCTAGGTTTTAGGAGAATTTGGTATATTTGATTCTAACATATTAAAAAATATTATAAAGTAACTATTAAATTTGATTTTTAGTTTTTTAAGAGATAATTTTAATTATAATTTTAGTCCTTTAGATTTTAATTTTTTTAAAAAAAAATAATGATGTTCATCGTTAATGGTGTTTATCAATATTCGTCGCCCGTTGTAGAATTTTCCTAAAGTTTATTTATGTAAGTGTTTAAATAGAAGATGAATTCTGAAAATGGAATAATATCCTAAAAATCACTAGCTATATCTTCTTAAAAATCACTAGCTATAAGGAAATTAGTTATGGTATTTGGATTGAGGAGTGACTGTTGAACATAGGTAAAACACTGATAAAAGGTAGCTTTGTATTTGACATTCATATGCTATATCTTCTTATATTTTATGATTTTTTTTTTAGATTGCGCATTCATGTCTTATTTTATTAATGTAGTTAAAATTTTAATTCTAATTATTTGATTCAAGAACACAATAGAAGAGGATTTTAGAATTATTTTTAGCTTTTTATTATGTATGATATTAAGAGACAATTATTTTCTTGCACATTTATTCTGCTTGTGTACGTGTTTTAGTTATTATGTATTACAAACTTTTTTATTCAAAGATTAAACCAAATATTTTTTCTTTTAAAAATAAACAATTAATAATAATTATTAATATTTAATATAAAAAATAAATGTCAATTAAATAACCGACAAATAAAATTGTCGGTAAAAATATCTTATAGAAATCTACATGATACATATATCGACGAACAATATTGTCGCTAGAAGAAACTTATAGAGACGAACGAACTGTCAGTGAAACCCCGTCGCTATATATGTACCATATATACCGACGAAGCGCGTCTGTCGAAATAGATACAGTAATTTGTCAGGGTAAACCACACTTATACCTACGAATTTGACTGTTGGTATAGGTTCCGAACATCTATACCGAAGAAAACAACCGTCGGTATAAATTTATACCGACTAGTATTTTACCGATGGGTGTTTGTCTGTCGAAATATCTTTTCTTTCCATCGGTAAAGGATTTTGAACTCTATACCGACGGATTTTATGTGTTTTACCGACGGTTTTATATCCGTCGGTATATAGATTTTTTTTTTTTGTAGTGTGCACTAGGTAACTACATTACTACCAGACCCTTTAAATCTCTTATTTTTTCCAATTGACCATCATTAGACTTCAATTTGAAAGCAGAAGGAATTCGTGATGCTCACAACCAACTGCTTGCACTTAAAACCATGTTTCCCTCCAAGATGGCTGCATCAAGTAGCATAGAAAACATATTTCTCTTTTATCTCTCCTGCAACTCAAACTAAAACTCGTCGGTATCAAAGGTATATATGTTTATATTTAACACTGCTATTTCGTATTATATGAATTTTATGTTGTATTACTGTTACTATTTTTCTGAAATTTTTAGGTCTAATTGGCATTGTTCAAGTACCTCCTAATTAAAGTTGTCATCTCATGTTTAATTTATATAAATTTCGACACACTTTGTATATGAAATGAATAGATGCTGGTTTTTTGTTGAATATATGGAGAACCAATCTACCTCTCAGGTAACTACAACCTTGATTTGGGTGCAGATGTAGGAATTCCCTTTACAACTACGGTGATGCCATTGATTGTTTGGCCTCTCATCTTTCCATAAAACATAAATCATCCTTAAACTTAATCATCTTAGTCAGATTGACCCTTGCAATTGACAAGCTTCATAAAAGTGGTTCTGCACGTTCTTCGGTTAAATTGTCCATGAAATTTAGCAAGTTTGGTCAAATTATCTCCTGGACTTTGGAAACATTCTCCACTAATAATTAGGGGTGAGAAAAGCTCACCTCGAATAGAAAAAATTGAATTCTTTTTCGATTTCGTGTTCGAGTTTTTCCAACTCGAAAAACCAAATTTAATCTTTGATTTCTTTTTTTCTTTAATTCCCTCTTTATTTTAAGACTATTTTGACCAAATTTTAACCACATGTTCCTAAACCGCTGTAAAATACTCATTTAGCTTCAATTCATATTTTTTTTTAAATAAATTTCCTCTTTTTACAATTTAGCTTCTCAACTTTGTATGTTTTCCTCATTTCTTTAATTCATCTTTCGTTTTAAGTCCCATTTTACCAAATTTAAACCAAATGATCTTAAACGACTTTAGAATAACTATTTAGCTTCAATTTATATTTTTGACAATAAATTTCTTATTTTTGCAATTTAGCACCTCAACTTTGTATTATTTTCTCATTTATTCAATTCATCTTCCTTTTAAGTTCATTTTGACCCATTTTAAATCACATGCTCTAATACCACTGTATAGTATATATGTAACTTCAAATTCATATTTTTAAATAAATATATATATATATATATAACTTTGCATTTTATTTAAATTTGTCCTTCAATTATTTTTTTTTAAATCCTTTTTTTCTCATCTATTCCTTGACTCTTGTATATCCATATCAATACTTTGTTCTCAAAAGTTCATTTCTTAAAAATAACATTATAAATATGTTTTAGAATTTTAGATGATATTTTTTTATTAAATAACATTACAAATCTTACTCACACATGTGCAAAAGAATACAAAGAAATATTATATATATATATACCTTGTATGATTAGAGAAAGTCATTTAAATTAGAATCAATCCGTACTATAAAATTATAAATAATTACAATTAAATTTGTATAGAAACTCGAAAATCCGACACGACTCAAATCAAAACAAATTCAAATAAAGTTTGAGTTATAAAATTGGACTCGTCAACTCGAATAACACGAACTTTTTTGACTTGACTCGACTCGATCGAATGCTTACCCTACCAATAATCATTTGTTAAAATAATTGTTATAAATACAATTTTGTTCACTCACATCATGGGTGTGATAAAATTAATGTATATAAATACTATATGTTTGTACATAAGATTTTAAATAAATAAAAATAACATAAAATTAATGTCTATCATTCAATAAGACTAGGTTAATTTTTAGTAGTAATTGATGGCTTGCTTAATTATTAAACTGAAATTGTGAGTTTAACTCAACAAGTGATTTCAGTGGAAAAGCGGATGATGTTCATCTTAAAAGATTCGAGTTCAATCGTTTTGTCTGCAAGGTGTGTACATTGTCAAAGGATTAAGAAAATATTATGAACAATTACTACATTGTAATTATCTTTAGACTATTTATAAAAAAACGAAATCATCTATTAGTTCTGTTTAAAATAATATATATATATATATAGGCGTAATACAACTTTTCCCCCTAAAGTATACCCGATTTTCTAACTTGCCCCCTAAACTTCATTTTCCCCACTTTTTCTCCTTAAACAATTCGCCGTTACCCATTTTGCCTCATTCCGTTACCCGAATTCGAATCTAAAAAATTACTAATTTAGTTTTAAAATATTTGTTTTTATTTATTTTTATTAAATATTAACATTTTAATAAAATAATATTATTAATAATAACAAATAATGGACTAAATTATAAAAATTAGAAACAAATAGGGGTCAATTTAAGGTAAAAATAGACTTTTCAGTGACTAAATTGAACAAAAAAACAAACCTGAAAGACTTGACGTCATTTACCCTTTAAATAAAACCAGACAGATTGACTTAGTCAATCTGTTGATGACGTGGCAGGATGTTATTGACCAAATTTTTTTTTACGGAAAAGGGTAATGGAATGGGGCAAAATGAGTAACGACGAATTGTTTAAGGGAAAAAAATGGACAAAATAAAATTTAGTGGACAAGTTAAAAAATCGGATATTAAAAAATTGTATTAAGCCATATATATATATATATATATATATATATTAATTTGAGTAGCGGTAGTTGATATGATGATTGATCTCAAACTATTATTTTTTAATTATTTTTTAATTTAGATGATCTGAACTGGAACTTAAGTTTAGATACGATGGATTAGCGCATGGTGATAACTAAAACGTGGCTAAAAAGTGGCGGGAAGCTCTTTCTTCGCTACTTAATCTAACAAGAATTATTGAGGGTTAGCTTAGTGATTTGATATCTATATTTTGTTATCCAAATGGATTTGTACAATCCTACTTGTCTAGTCATATATTTTAATTGAATACCATCTACGGTCAACTAACGGAATTGGTTTAAGTGATAAGTAATTTGATATCGTTTAAACAAGTTTCGAATTTGAGATCTTGTGTATGTAGAAAATCTTCGCTGAGTGATTCACCCACCAAAAACAGGTGTGTGATACGGGTTGGTCTGAATTACTTAAGGCAAAATCTTAAAGAACCGAAAAAATAATCGAAATAAAATCATCGAAGATTACAATATTAAAAGAGAAAAATCAGGGTAAAAGAAGCCCCAAAAGCCAACAGAAGTAGAGGTGATGGTTAAAGAAGATAGAGAATGTGGTCGAGAACCATGTCATGAGCTTAGGTTGTCGTCCATGTCACAGACAGCAACCGCGTGTGTCGTGTGAACATCACGTGCACCGGCGGACCTCTCTTCGTACCATACATTACATACACCCATGTCTTTTCCACTTCCATCTGTGCATTGAATTCATCAAAAGCTCACCAATTATGGGACCTCTTTCTGGACCACAAATATTATATTTATCCCCCCCCCCCCCCCCCCACACACACACACACACACACAAAAGTTAATAACGTCTAGAACGAGAAATAAATCAAATTCATGTCTCTCTAATTAGTAATTAATAAAAAATCATTGATTTGTTAAATTAACAAGGTTGAATTATGTATGTATGAAAGTACTTGAAGAGGCTGATTCAGGTGAAAGGTCGACTGAAAGGGAAAGCCAACAAGTTATGGTGGTTGAAGGATTCAAACAGAATGTAAGGCTAGAAATTAGAAACTCTACAGGGCAGCCTTGTTTTGTGGTCTTCCACTCTCTAAAAGTATAGTCCACTCGTGCCTAATTAAGACATCTTGAGGACATGAATTGTTACTGCTGAGAATGAAGGAAAAAAACATGTTTAAGTGGATAAGAAATTGGAGCAAGGGAATGGCCCCTAGACTTTCTTACACATGTCATAGAGACGAAGTGAGTGGGGGATTTTGTTTGGTTTCTCAACACGTTCCACAAACTACGTTCGTATTGCTTGGCATGACACTAAAGTGGGGTTGCAAAGTATTGCTGAGTACCCTAAAATTTCGGTTTTAAGTCTTTCAAATTGAATTTTGAAGAAGTTATTGTTAGAAATAGATTTAAGGAGTTAAGTACCTTAAAATTTCGGTTTTAAGTAATTCAGATAAAGAAAATAGATTTCGAAAAAAAATATTTATGATTTGATCCAATTCGACTAGGAAATAATGACGTGAACATACACTATCCGTTTTTCCACCACATTTACTTTGAATTCCATCTCTTCTTGGGCCCAGCCGTGGGGCCTAAGTGATTGCTTTTCGTACCTATAAGAAACACACCTTGTGTATTCCTTTAATGCAAACTCAAAGGAAAAGAAAAGGAAAAAGACATTTACTCATTCAAACTCAAAGGTCAATTATCCATCCCTTGAGTAAAGAGAAGTACTGAGCAGAAGGAAAGTTGTGTGAAGTGTTGAAGCCGCCAATAAGATCTTCAAAGGAAGAAAGCAAAACCGATCCCACAGATTTGACAAAGGAGGGATGAAGATGAAAAGTTGCAAAACAGGAGGATCAAAGAGGAGTTGTCCATGGCCATGGAAATCAAATGGAGGGTTCCTTAGGGAAGAAAGAGGTAGGCTTTACATAATAAGAAGATGTATTATCATGCTTCTCTGCTCTCACTACTGAAAAAAAAAATACAAATATGTACATATACACATGCTGAAATTTGAATAAATCCTCCTGCTACATGGAGCCTAGCTGGTGTACAAGTTTTAGGTTTTCCTTTTTTTCCTCCCACTTCACCATGCTTCTTCATATCCTCTTTAAATCATGATAAGAGTTTTGTTTTATGGTTGGAAACTTGATTGATCGTGGAAGAACCTTTGTTGGGGATCAGAAAAGCAAATTCCAAAGATTATAAATGATAAGTCTGACGTTATCCCAATCCGTAAATAAAACATTTTTGAATATATTGGTGTGATTAGATGGTATTACATGTTTGTATTTTTTTAGCATCCCTAATTAATTAAAAAGGCGAACCCCATGACAATTAGAAGTGTTTAACATAGAAATAATATCAAGGATGAAAATGATAAAAGGAAATCTGGAGTTAAACAAGTAATCAAAATAGAAGAGGATTTATATAGTCTAAATGTAGTCATTAGTAAGATGAATAAAACCATTATCCTCATTTGTACTCTCACCATTCTTTTTATTCTTTTTTCCCATCGTTTCGATCAATATATACTTAAAACTATCTTTCTTCAGAGATTAAATACATACTCTAGTTGATTAAAAGGTTAATTAAAAAACTGTTTGATTGTTGATGGAATTTTTGAGGGAATTTCTAACTGAATTTGATATTATTAGCGAAATTTATGAGGGAAGAGAGCGGTCAACAAAATGTTGGTCGAAACTAATATTTCCGATGGAATAAGGTAGTCTGCCAGGAGTATATCGACGGAAATCCGTTAGTAATATTTAAAACCCGTCGAAAATTATATATATAAAATACTTTATGTTTCCGACGAACATATCCTTTTTGTCGGTATATTAAAAAATATTAAAAAAATATGAATTTCTCAATTATTGATAGATTATATCTATTCTGTCGAAAATTAAAGTCTTAAATTTTTTTAAAAAAAAGAGGGAAATTTTTTTGGGATTCTACCCGAAAAAATTTCAATTCCCTCCAAAAATATAATGAATCCAATTTTTTATTTAATTAATGTAGAAAAAACTAATTATTAATATAATTCAATAGTTACCTTAATTTGAAGAATCAGAGAATAATAAGAAAATAATAAAATATGATAAAAAAATTAAATTCACCATATGAGCTAAGATTAAATATAAATTTACAACATATATTTCACAATTCAATGTTTCCAACAAATATAAATATATGATTGTACACTATACATAAAAAATACAATATTCAATAAAAAAAACAAAACACAAAGTTTACATACTAAATAATTGTTATCATTTAAAAAATTTCAAGCAACCTACAAAATATAATGAAAGATAATAGTGATTAAATAAAGATAGTATAATAAACATGGTAAATATAAAAAAATTACATAGAATAAAAAATAAAACAAACATCAATATTGATAAATGATAATAAAAGAAAAGATGAAACTAAGAGAGGAACTTTTGATAAGAAAAAAAAGTTAATAAGAAGAGATAAAATGAGAAGAAAGATACGAGAGAAAAATGAGTTTAGAAAGGATTAAATAAGAGAAAATTAGGGTAAAAAGTGAGTAGATTTGAAATTTTATGTCTTAATGGAGGAAAATTGAAAGGAGGCGGGAAAATGTCAAAAATTTGTGACATGTCCACATATTCTGTCACAAATTTGTGACGGGTCCACATGTTCTGTCACAAACTAAAAATACTTTTTTGAAAAAAGAATAATCTTTTAAAATTATCAAATAAAAAATTAAAGAATTATCTGTTGTTCATTTTTTAAAATTTTAATAAAATCGATAGTAATAAGTTGTAATTTCAAGAAGTATTATTTAAATTATTTTTTTGTATATTATATGTTTAAAGTGCGGTATTAATTTTAATTTTTTTAATAAACAAGGTACTCGTCTCTAAAAACCTCCTTCTAAATCTTAAGGGAGGAAAAACGCACTAACCTTGTTGTCTTTTCATTAATAAGCAAATAAAAGTATAAAAGCATAGAGTTCGACAAAACATCTAATAATATTTAAAAACATACAATAAAATAAAAACCTAAAAATAAATATCGTCTGAAATTTAAGATGCATTTTTCCCATTGCATTGTTGTGGTGATGGAGGAATCGGATAATAAGCTTCTTCTTGATTATTGGGTGACTGGACAAAAGGTGCCAAAGGTGTGCTACCTCTCGGTGGATATGTCACTTGTGGGTGTGAAGGCATCGATGTGCTAGCTGGGCTTGTAAAGGTTAGATGCATAGAAGGTTGTATGCCGCTGAATCCTGGATAAAGTGGAGGATGATGCATCAGAAGGTAGAAACTTAAAAACAAATAATTAGTTGAAAATAATCTTGTAATTGATAATAATTATAATGATATATAATATTGAATTGAAATAGCGTTTTAAGACCTGGTTGTCCATTATAGTTTACTTGGAAAAGCATCTGAGAGTATCCTTGTTGTTGTGGTTGTTGTTGTGGTTGATATTGTTGGTGTTGCTGTTGTGACATACTAAAGCCATTAATATATCTTGGCATTCTGTGACTTGCCTCAACTGCTCATTTAATGCATCGATCTCTTCTTGTTGCTCTGAATTTCACGGTATAAACTTTTTTGAAGAACCAGAAGTTTAAGACGTGTTATATTATATGACAGCTGCAGATCCAATACCAAGCACCCGACCCTTTGAGCTCACTCCACTAGCAAGCTCCAAAAATATCTTATATGGATCAACAGATGCTGAAGATGACTCATCCACACTTGCAGCCTCCTGGACTACTGCTAGTGTCTGTAAATACTTGTTCTACAAAAAAATGATAATATATTTTATTAAAAAAGTAAGTTATATAAGTTAATAGAAAGCTTTTGACTAGAATTTTGAGAATAGCGTACAACGAATTCCTGATGATTGTCACTAAACCAACCATCATCTTTGTTGTCCTATTTTGTTATTTTAATTTTCTTTTAAAAATAATTAGATCAAATAACCTACCCCTAAATCACAAAACCCTTATTTTTGTTATTTGAAAATCAATTGGCCGGCGGTCACATTCGCACCCCGCCGTCGTTCCTAACCATTCTTGCAATAAGGTAATTTTAAAAATTCCCTCATTCGAGCCCTAAATAAATTTGATTTGATTTAGGGTTTTAGCCACCAGTCGTCGCGTCACCAACCACTCGCCAATATCCCCGTTCAGTCGGCCACCCAATTCCGACATCCCCTAAACTAATATCCCCAATTCATGCATCCCCTAATCCCCTAATTTCCAAACTCTAACTACCACCCTAACCTTAATTTTTCAAATTAAGACAATGTAGAACCCAAATTCACAAATTGAATACCCTAATTCTCATGTTAGAACCCTAATTACCAGAATAGAACCCTGATTTGTCTGTTAGAACCCTAAATCCCATGTCCGATTCTGAATTTCTAAATTGCAATTCGTCGTCCGTACCGGTACGGTGATTCACGCGTACCAGTACGCAAGTGTAAGCATACCAGTATTGTATGCGTGCCGGTACGAAAAGTGGCTACTATAATTTAATTTCAAACAACGTGTACCAGTACGCTCGTACACCCATGCTAGTACGCGGGTTTAAGCGTACCGATATTGTATATGTACCGGTACGAAAAGTGGCTACTAGAATTTAATTTCAAATAGCGTGTACAGGTACGCTCGTACACCCGTACTGGTACGCTCTGTTTGATTCTTCAATTTTTTTTAGTTTAAGTTCGATTTACTTTCTAAAATTTTAATTCTGAAATTTTGTGTTAAGTTCAATTCCCTTGCCATGCACCATTATAATAATGTTGCTTTTCTTTAATTTTATTAAATTATAAATCTTGTCGAGATGGTTGATAACGAAGATACCAAAATTTAAACTACAGAGTTAGCTCGTTATAACGAGGATGAAGCTGACCATAATTCGGATAAAGATCGTTACAATAGTGAACCAGATTTTGAAATTCATATTGAAGAAGAACAAACTGATTATCCTGTTGACGATGATAAACATATAGATGATTAGAAAACCTTGACTACTTCATTGGCGAAATCATATGGGACAAGATTGGAAAACAATTAAAAGATTACGATGTGAATAATATGAGTATACTGAAGTGAGGACTTTAGATGATTGCATTGAATTTTATCATACCTATGTCAAAGTGAAAGGTTTTGGAGTTCGAGACGACCAAACAGTGAAAAGTCGAACTGGTGATCATGTAATTGCAAATAAAATGGTGTGGTGTAAAGAGGGATATAGAGATGAAATGTGGACTAATTTGCCAAACAGAAAACGTGAAGAAAGACGGACCATCAGAGTTGGATGTGGAGCATTTATTAGATTCAATTTGGACGAACGATATCAATATTCGAAAGTTATTAAATTCCACGCTGGACATAACCATGGCATGGTTCATGCAACACAAGTTGCTTATATCAGGTATGAAATTCATCAATAAGTAAATTGTTACATACTAACTTCTAACTTATATATATATATATATTTAATGTTTTTAATGATTTATTTTGCAGGTCATTCTAGAAAATTAGTCAGTTAGATGAAATTTAGATTAAGAGCATGCACCACTCTCGAATTACTCCAAGTAAGATGATGCGAAATTTTTTTAACGAAGTTGGTTCAATTGAGAGTGTTGGTTTTTTTACATAAGGATTTGTACAACTATTTATATAGAATTAAACGAAAAGAAGTGCAAGATGGTGATGCTGAAACGGTGATGGCGTATTTATATGAAAAGCAAGAATCTTATCCTTTCTATTTTATGAGGCACACGATGGATGAATTTGGGCACTTTGAGAATTGTTCTGGTGCGATGGTATATCACGCACCAACTATAAAGAATTCAGTCATGTACTCGCATTTGATACAACTTACAAGTGCAACGCATACAACAAGTCGTTCGTTGTTTTGGTTGGTGTCAATCATCATCGAAACACAATACCATTTGGATGTGCATTGGTTTTGAACGAGAAAAAGAGGATACCTATGTGTTGGTATTACAACAATTAATTGAACCGGGAGATGGCTACAAACCACTTACTGCTATCACTAATAGAGATAATGCAATGAAAAATTTCATTTCTCAAGTACTACCCGGGGCAAAACATAGATTGTGTTTATGGCATATCCTGAGGAACGTGCATTCTCATGCTGAACACAATTTTCTTGATGGGTTTATGAGATGCGCTGACAAGTGTAGAACACCATCAGATTTTGAAAGGGCTTGGAAAGAATTAGTGGACAAACACAAAGTTTAAGGAAGGAGATGTGTAGAAGAACTGTCCGAAGATAAAGAGAAATGGACGGAAACATATTTGCAAGGATATTTTTATGCATGTAACATTATACATTTTATTTGTATATAATATTATATTTATTTATTTTATTTAACCAAATTATTAAACATTTTTGGTGTGCAGCAATGAGGACTACTCAACGATGCAAGTCAATGAATAGAACATTAAAAACTTGGTTGGACAAAAAGGTGATGTCTTAACGATTTGTTGAGAACTATCATAGACAACTGCAATCTCTAAGATGGGAGAAAGATCATCAAGTCTACAAAACAATGGATGAACAATCCTATTGTGACGGTGTGTTGGGAGCTTTAAAACGTAATGCAGCTCAGGTATATACGAGAAATTCTTTTGCTACATTGTGCAAAGAAATGTCCTATGAGGGTTATTATTTGGTCAAAAAGTGAAGTACAAAATGCGTGCATGTGTTATTGGTTAGAGCATGTTGAAAATGAGAAATGATATATTGTAGTTAAAGATACTACAAATGATACCATGTACTGTTGTTTTATGAAGTTGGAGTCCGTTGAATTTCTATGTCATCATATGTTTGCTGGTTGAAATATGAAAAGGCAAAGGAAATACCCCAATGATGTATAATGAAACGGTGGACTATTTATTCGAAGAAAGATGTTGGATTACAAAATAAGAATGCATATGTCGAAGATAATAATCCAACAATAGTTTAAGCCAGGTATTCCACTCTAGCCTCTTATTGTATGACTATGTCATCGTGCATCATAGACATTCAAGACTTTCGAAGAGGTTAAAGATCAATTTGCAAAAATGAGTCTCAAATTGCAAGCGATTAAAGTGGGATGTAAAAAAAATCACTAAAGGCGAAGAAATTGTTCAAATTGGTGATCCTATAGTTCTTGAAACAGGAAGAGGAAAACCCAAGAGAACTAAGCGCCAAGCTTCATCGTCCAATCCGACACGTGTTTTATATGATGAAGATGTCACGCTGGACTCGCATAAACATATGAACCTTCTCTGAACAAGCCTTTTGATAAGGATACGAGGCATACTGATGCTCTGATACAACAAAATGTAACCTCTTAAACCCGACCTAGAAAAAAAGACCGAATTTAGGAAGTTACGATTGAAAACTTTACCCTAAAAAAACCAATTTTGGAAATTATGTTTTAATTCAATTTAAAATAAGGATAAAGTATACAAATGTTCAATTAACTTTAGTAAAAAAAAAATAAAATGGTAACTAAACTTTCAAAACTCACAAAATGACAATTAAACTTTATGTTTTATAACAAAATGGTAACTAGACGTTAAATCCTGTTAAGTGTTTATTATAAAATTTGGTATAATAACATATTTAGTCATTCATATTTATACATTCAATCAATTTAGTCCTAATTCGAAACAATTCACTAAATTTAACCCTCCTTATTTACACATTCTTTCAATTTGGTCCTTAAAGCAAAATTCCAAAGCATGGTAATGATAAATAATTACAATTAATTTTTTTATAGGAACTCGAAAAATCGACTCGACTCAAATAAAAAAAATCAAATAAAGTTTGAGTTATAAAATATGACGCGTCAACTCGAATAACTCGAATTTTTTTGACTCAACTCGATCGAACGCTCACCTCTATCTTAAGATATGACGCATCAACTCGAATAACTTGAAATATTCGAATATTTTAAATCATTTTTTCTTTTAAATCGAATATTTTTTAAAATAAAATATTTTATATTTAAATCACATCGATTATTTAATAACAACTTTAAATATTGGATTTAATTTAAAAATATTCGATTTAAAAGAAAAAATTGATTGAAAATATTTGAATGTTTAATTAAATTTTTATAGGAACTCGAAAACTCGACTAGACTCAAATCGAAAAAATTTCAAATAAAGTTTGATTTGTAAAATATGACGCGTCAACTCAAATAACTCGAAATTTTTTAACTTGACTCGATCGAACGCTCACCTCTATCTTAAGATATGACGCATCAACTCGAATAACTCGAAATATTCGAATATTTTAAATCATTTTTTCTTTTAAATCGAATATTTTTTTAAAAATAGATTATTTAATATTTTCATATTTAAATTCATATTTTTTATATTTTTAAAAAATATTCTAATATTTTAAATCATTTTTCTTTTAAATCGAAATATTGGAATTGGGGAACTTGTTGGGTGCAGAAACAATCAGAAATGAGGAGAACGTTATTAAGGATATTGCTCGTCTCATTGAGGCGAGGGAACAAATACACAATTAGAGAGGATATGCAGATGTTTTTGTGGAATGTGCGAGGTTTGGGAGCGCCGGCAAAGAGGCGAGCGGTCCGCAGTTTGATACGACAACATCGTGGTGAGTGTGTCATTCTTGTGGAAACAAAGATGGAAGCGATTTTGGATTTTGTAGTGCGGAATATTTGGGTGTCGGACAAGTTTGAGTTTGTGTTTGCACCGTCGGTAGGACGATCAGGCGGAATTCTTGTGCGTTGGGATAAAGAGCGATTCAAGGCATGCAAGACGATTGTGAGGGAAAGGTTTGTGGTCGTTGAAGGGTGTTGGATACTCGACAATTGGAGGTGTGGGCTGGTGAGGATTTATGCACCTTGTGAGGCGGAACAACAAGGGACGTTGTGGAATAAGCTTTCGGCTGATGTAATGTCCTGTGACATTCCATGGTGTATGATGGGTGATTTTAATGCGATCATGTTGCTATCATAGAGGCAAGGGTGCTTGTCTACGGCTCGAGGTATGAACGCTTTTATACATTTTATTCAGGCAAATGGATTGTGTGATTTGGATTTATGTGGACTCTCATTTACGTGGTTTGGACCTGATAATAGATGTAGTAGAATTGATAGATGTTTGGTCTCTGTGAACTGGTTGGATGAGTTTGTGAATTTGAGATTGACTTCGCTACCGAGAGGCTTATCCGACCATACGCCTTTGTTTCTTGTGAGTGATACTTTGGATTGGAGACCGAGGCCGTTTAGGTTCCTCAATGCTTGGGTGGGGGATCGAAAATATGTACGGGAATTAGAAGAGGAATGGTTGAGAATTTTGCCGTTACCAAGTGCTTGGGATATGGTTGAGAAGCTGCGTTTGTTGAAAGCTTTTTTGCGGGATTGGAACAAATCAGTGTTTGGCAACATTGATCATCGAATTGAGATGGTCACAACTACTATTGCAGCGATCGATGGGGCAGTAGGTGCAAGTATTGTGTCGGATTCTCAAGTGATGATGCAGCGCAATTATCAGCAGGAATTGTGGTCCTTAACACGCCTACGTGAGTCGGTGTGGAGACAACAGGCGAGGGTGAGGTGGTTGCGGGAAAGTGATGATAACACGGCTTTTTTCATCGATCGGCCAAGTTGAGATCGATGCGCAATGATATTTCTGGTCTACTGGTAAATGGGGTGTGGGAATCGGATCCAGAACATCTTCGACACGAGGTGTTTAAGGAATTTAAACAACATTTGGCGGCTCAACCTTGTTTGAGGGATATGGATGTGGCGGTGAGCTTTAAACAAATGTCGATGGGATTGGCAACGGGTCTTGAGGTGCCGTTTAGTGAGGATGAGGTGCGATCGGTTGTTTGGGGGTGTGATGGGTCTAAGGCGCCGAGTCCGGACGGTTTTACTTTGGAGTTTTATACGAAGGGATGAGATTTTTTGAAGAGCGACGTGATGCAAATGATGCAGCAGTTTTATGAGACGAATACCTTACCGAAGGGAGTAAATTCAGCCTTTGTGGCGTTGATTTTGAAGAAGGAAAATTCTCGTGTGATAGGCGATTTTTGGCCTATTTGTTTGTTGAATTCACTCTATAAAATTGTTGCTAAATGTTTGGCGAAGAGGTTGCAACGTGTTCTACCAGGGTTGATCAGCGATGTTCAATCAGCTTTTGTTCAAGGACGTCCAATAGAGGATGGAATTATGTTGGCTAATGAGGTGATTCACTCGATGAACCAGCAGTCGGGTAGTGAGGGGGTGATCTTGAAGCCCGACTTCGCAAAAGCTTATGATTGTGTCAAGTGGGAGTGTCTCGAGAAAATTCAGAGTCAAATGGGTTTTGGGATGGTTTGGAGGACTTGGATGTGAGCTTGTACTCAAACAGCAAGGCTTTCGGTGCTACTTAATGGTTGTCCGACTAAGGAATTTCCGATGAGGCGTGGTTTAAGGCAAGGCGATCCAATATCGCCTTTATTATTTGTTATTGTGGCGGAATTGTTGCATCTATTGTTGAGTGAAGCGGAAAAAAGGGGGTTAGTTAAGGGTGTTCGAGTTATTAATAATTGTTTTGTGTCACATCTTCAGTTCGCGGACGATACGGTGATTTTTCTACAGGGTGAGCCGAGTGTAGCAACTAATTTAAAGAGGGTGCTGACTTATTTTGAGTATTGTTCGGGTTTGAAAATCAATTACACTAAGTCATGCTTATATGGAGTGGGCGTAGAGGAGGGGGTGTTGAGTTCAATGGCAGGAATTTTGGGATGTTATAGGGGCACATTACCGATGGTGTATCTAGGTTTGCCACTTGGAATCAACCCTCGTAGTTTGAGCATGTGGGAGCCGTTATTACAACGCTTTCGTAAGAGTTTGGCAGGTTGGAAAAGGGACTCGCTCTCGTTTGCAGCTCGTCTAACTTTGTTGAACTAGGTGTTGTCTGCGCTTCCGATATATTATATGGGCATTTTTGTGGTGCCTAAGGGTGTTATCAAACGAATTGACCGTATACACAGGAATTTTTTATGGGGTGGTATAGAGGACCGTCGTAAATTAAGCAGAGTAAGTTGGAGGCCTAGGGTGGTGTGTAGGCCGAGAAAATTTGGTGGGTTGGGAGTGGTTGATTTGCACCAACGTAATCTGGCCCTTTTGGCGAAATGGAGATGGCGATTTTCGATAGAAGGAACATCTATGTGGATAGCGATTTTGGTTGCGAAATATTGCAAGGATGTGTTGAGTCGGAGGGTATCGAGTGGGCGCAGACGGGCTATGTCGACAGTATGACGACAGATTGTGGAAGTGCAAGATGAGGTTTGTGTTAATCAATTTATGGGATTGTCCAATTTTACCTGGCTAATTGGTAATGGGAGGAAGGTGTTATTTTGGCGTGATCGATGGTGTTTGGACGAGCCACTATGTGAGGTGTTTGCCCGACTCTTTCGAATTGCTGTAGATAAGTGGGCATTGGTTAAGGATTACGCCTGGGGGAAGTCACTGGGACATGAGGGTTGGTGTGAGTTTTTCTCGAGACCGTTGCGATCTTTTGAAATGTCACAGTTAATGGAGTTGAGGTGCGTTGTAGGGGCGACGGTTTTATCGGATGAGTTAGAGGACAGGTTGGTGTGGAAACATACGACGACGGGGAATTTTTCGGTGGCGATGTTGGCTAGATTAATGGCGTATTTTGGGTTGGAAGTGGACTAGGATATTTCTGGTATATGGTCTTTACTAATCCGTCCGAAGGTGCTGTGCTTTATGTGGTTTGTGTTATTACAACGTTTGTCTACGTTATGTTTTTTGCGGGATCAAGGGATGAGGTTGGATGTTCATGATTTTTCTTGTCGTTGGTATGGGGAAGGGGAGGATGACGTAGATCATATTCTTTTCTGCTGTCTGTGCATGTGGATGATTTGGTCGATGTTCTTTGCATGGTGGCGTGTTGAGGTGGTGCGCCCAACATCGTTGGTTGGGTTCGTGCACATGGTATTGGATGGTTTTTTCCGGGGGACGGTACGACAATGGTGGTTAGCAGGGTGTGCTGCGGTACTTTGGTCGATGTGGTTAGCGCGTAATGACATGATTTTTAATACTAAGAGGTTGTCTGCTGTCGAATAATTTTTCCTGATCAAGTTGCGCGTGTTTTCTTACATGAGAGCTCTGGATTCAAATTCCATCCTAATTGAATCTGTGTGGTGGGATTGCCCTCGGTGGGGTGAGGGGAACATGTGACTAAATGTACCCCGTGTGGGTGTTACATGGGCACCACCGATGGTTGACATGGTGAAGTTTAATGTTGATGGCTCGGCTAGGGGGAAACCTAGGCCCGCAGGTTGCGGTGGAGTGTTACGAAATGCCCAGGGACATGTGTTGGCGTTATTTTCAGGGCCGTTGGGTGTGTTGGACTCGAATGAGGTGAAATTACATGCGATCTGTTATGCGCTTGAGTCGTTTCGGGTATCGCAAT
This sequence comes from Hibiscus tridactylites, assembly GCA_958450335.1. Lineage (NCBI taxonomy): Eukaryota > Viridiplantae > Streptophyta > Magnoliopsida > Malvales > Malvaceae > Hibiscus > Hibiscus tridactylites. The sequence continues at coordinate 5,008,379 of OY288287.1, read as the reverse complement.
GGGGTGCTTGGCCTTGTATTGTTGAATCGGATTCCTTGGTTGCTATATCATGGATTCTTAATGTTGAGGGTCGGCCTTGGAAGTATTTCTTTTTGTTTAGGCGTATCGATGATGCACGGTTAGGGGTGACTTGCACATTCCATCATGTTCACCACGAGGCAAATGGAATAGCCGATACGTTGGCTAAAGGGGGCGTGGACCGTCGAGGTTGGTTGCGCGTGGGTCTCTAGCATCGCAGCCGATGTTGGGGTTTTGCGTGCAGATAGTGATGGGGTTGGTGTGGTCGGTTGCTTTGGGGACGGGCTGCCTTGGTTGGTTGTGACCGGGGTGTGTATGTGAGTTGTACAGGTTGGTGTTCGGTTCTTTTTTGTCCTTATCGGGTACTCTTTTCCTCCAATTAGGTGTAGGGAGGTTTTTAATGAGGCTCGATATTGGATGTTGTGTATGATTTTCCTTTTAATAAAATCATACGGATTGAGCAAAAAAATATTTAAATTCACATCGAATATTTAATAACTACTTTATATATTCAATTTAATTTTAAAAATCGATTTAAAAGAAAAAAAATTGATTTAAAATATTCAAATATTTAATTAAATTTTTATAGGAACTCAAAAACTCGACTCGAATCGAAAAAAAATTCAAATAAAGTTTGAGTTGTAAAATATGACATGTCAACTCGAATAACTCGAAATATTCGAATATTTTAAATCATTTTTCTTTTAAATCACATCGAATATTTAATAACTACTTTAAATTATTTCGATTCGAGTCGACTCAAGTCGAGTCTAGTTTTCGAGCTCCTATAAAAATTTAATTGTAATTATTTATCATGTTATCATACTTTGGAATTTTGCTTTAAGGACCAAATTGAAAGAATGTGTAAATAACGAGGGCTAAATTTAGTGAATTGTTTCAAATTAGGACTAAATTGATTGAATGTATAAATATGAAGGACTAAATGTGTTATTATACGAAATTTTATAACAGACACTTAACGAGATTTAACATCTAGTTACCATTTTGTTATAAAACATAAAGTTTAATTGCCATTTTGTGATTTTGAAAGTTTGGTTACCATTTTGTTTTTTTTACCAAAGTTCAGTGATTGTCTATGTACTTTACCCTTAAAATAATATATAACAATAATTTATTAAATCATTTGGAATAAATAAAATATAAATGTCATAATTGTTATTCGAATGTTTAAATAAAATCTCTGAAATGAAAAGCACATTAAATGAATGCTAAAAATAATCTCAAAACATAAATAGTCTCAAAGTATGAATATACATCAATATTCCAAAATAATAAATAATAATTTGAATAAATAAAAATAGTTTCATACTAAATAATAGAATAACTGAATAAAATATGAGATTCTCCAAGTACCACGTCGCCTAAAGTCTAAGATATCTATAAAAGAACTATGAGGGAGTAAGATATTGAGCCCACTGTGTCTTTAAAGTGCAGGCAATCGCAAACTCAGTTTCACAACAATAAATTTTCACAAAAATATTTAAAAGACACAAAGTAAGTTTAAACACGGTTTTATGAAATCACAATGCAATGCACCCATACTACATAGTCACCAAAAAGAGTAGGTTCCCTAGAACCTCTCACTACATAGTCACTAACGCAAGTGGTATAAACCACTGAACTTCCTCCTTACAATCCCAACCCATGATAACACAGTAAAAAGATATCACAGTTTTCACAGTCTCAACGCAGTCCAATAATAAATCTGAGATTCACAACTCATTTATTTTAAATCACAATTTTATTCAGTCTGAAAATATCATGCACGGAAAACATAATGTAAGATCACAATTCAATTGAAAATCACTCAAGTATAAAATCAAGGTCACATAAAAACAAATTATGTAGCACGGAAAGAGAACACACAGAAAAAGTGGTTATTTATAGCACCGAAAGAAAACACACCTTAGCCAAAGCAAACTCATCCTACTGAATGATGTGATTTTCCATGATCAGAAGTATTGGATTCAACTGTATTGGTACCAGGCTAAGTATTCTACCATTAAGACTGTTATTGCCCTAGAGTTTTACCTTATGGGAAAGACCTTTGTGCTAGACACCAAAATAATTACCACTCATTTAAGTCTAGAAAACACCGGTCTTGATAATGAGGATCAGCATATTCCTGGTTCTCCAGCCCCCGACTCTATTACTTCCCTAAATGCTCATGACTGCTTTCTCCATCTCATTATCACATGGTGGTTTCGGCCATTCGGGAGTAAGTATTCTACCATTAAGAATGTCGATGCTTGGTGAATTCAGTGCTTTTGCACTGTCCAACGCATCAATCTTGCTTAGATAATTTTTGCCGACCTAGTTTACATCATCAACAACCGTCGCACCTCTATGGTCACCTCTTTTTACTACAGTTGCATCCTAAGCCATATCTTTATCAACAAACGCATAGATTGCTCCATAGATATTCCCAATCATCTCAGACATAAGATTGGTGTTTCATCTCTTCGAAAGGATCATTTTGATCTCATCAACTACGAGTGGATTCCTCGCGCTCCACGCGCAGCTCTAGCACCTCGAGCGGCTCGTCAGCTAGTTGTTCCAGTACCTGAAGGATATGTCTCTTTGGAATCACTTTCGAAGTTGATCACTCAGACGAAGGGTCGCATTATGCGTCGTTTGGATTCATTTGATACGCGTTTTGATTTAGTTGATGAGCGTCTTGATATCTTGGAGTATTCAGTTCAATTTCTTCATAATGATGTTGAGGATGATGTTGATGGCGGCGACAATGCACCAGAGACTTAGCTTTATTCTATGGATTATGTGGGATTATCTTGGCTTTTTTTGTTGTGGTTATGCCCCTTCGGATATATATATATATATATATATATATATATATATATATATATATATATATATATATATGGATTGCTTCTCCATTTTACTTTATATATGTTGATTATATATGGATATGATGGATTAATGGTTAATGTTTTGGGATTACTATGTATTGCTTCCCATTGTCTATCTTGCTACGTGTTCAACTAATGGAAGTGTTCAAATATATTTTTAAAGTATTGACATGAATCAAAAACTCAAAGTTGAAAAAAATTCAATGGTTAGTGTGTGGGGACAAAATATGTTTTATGGGAACAAATATTTGTGTTTCGCATGAAATAAAATATCAAAAAACTAATACACTAATTTGGTCAATTTGGTCGTGTAATGCAATATTTGTGTTTATGTGTAAATTCAACATTGAACGAGTGTTTATACGTACATTCGCTAAGGGTAGAAGGACTCGGAAAGCGAATTTGTCCCCTACGTACCGGTATGGTATATTAGGCGTACCAATACGAACATATTAACGCAAATTCCAGTGACCTATTTTCGTACCGGTACTGCATGCGTACTGATACGTTTGAAGTGTATGTACTGGTACGACTAGATACTGTACCGGTACGATCTTCTATTTTAGTTTAACATTTCATGCATTATCCCATCCCAAGTAAATTTATTCTTGTTCTTGTAACGCCCTGGTTTTGGGCTGGGGAGTTATCGGTTTTGGGCCGGGGAGTTATCGGTTTTGATCTATGACTAGTTTTGGGTTAAATTTAAATTAAAATGCTAATTTTTATAAAAGTTTCATTATTTACGATAACTCCATTAATGAAATTTTGAAAGGGGTTTTTGGATTTGAAGAGTCATCTTTATTCCAAAAACATAAAAGCTCAAAACTTTCTCCCAAAAGCTTCCCACCATCTTTTCCTTGACTCAAAGGCTTTTCCATAGAAGGTTTTCAAAGGTAATCATCACTTTTACCTTGGCTTTTATTTATTAAATCTTATCTTTTTGAAATCTTAACAAAACATTGATTTCTCATTTTGGGTTCCAAAGTTTTGATGGAAAAGAGATGGGTTTATGAAATTTTTGTATGAGTTTTTAATGGGTGCTTGGTGGGATGTTTTTGAACTATTTTTGGATGCTAAATAATGTTAATAAGTAGCTTAAACCCATAAAACCCGAAACTAGGTGCAGTGGGTAAGTTTTGAAGGTGAAAAGTGGTGTTTTTGGCTTAGTTTTGTGGTAAAATGAGGACTGGAGGTATACGGACCTAAGATGGGTGTTTTTAGATGTTAATTGGTGAATTTTGAAGGTTAAAAATGCTGGGTAAAGTCAGATTGTGTTTGGATGATGTTTTGGCAACGTTCCGGTTGATTTCAGCTTTGTTTTGATTGAGTAAATGTGTCGATTTATGGACTGTTGCTTTTCAATGAGTTTTGGTGTTAGAATATGTATTGATACTTTGGTTTGAAATGGTTAGAAGCAGGGGAAATGGTTTTGGACGCAACATCGGGTATTGAGGAAGCTTGAAACGGCATTTCGATCATCTTTCGTACGTTGGCTGGTGAGTGGAAATTGTTTTGAAGCTTTAATTTCTCAACGAGATTTTTGGGGTTTGGGTGGAGCCTTAGGGGGCAACCTAAACCCAAGCGTAAGTTGTCTATGTTCGTCTCGTTTCGTGAATTGTTGGCTTATGGGTTTATTTGTCTTGTGGTGTGAATTATGAAATGCTTTTGCCTCCCTTTTTAATGTTGATGTGTCGTCGTAGTTGTTGTCAAGCCTCACGTGATGGTTAGTTGTTGTTGAATATGGTGATGTGTAGTCCCACCGAAGAGGACTAGTAGATGAGTATGGTGATGTGTAGTCCCACCGAAAATATGCTAGTTGTTGTGTACGGTGATGTGTAGTCCGACCGGAATTGGTTATGCATGTGCATACCATATTTTGTCTATGTTTCCATTTTATCGTACTTCCTTCTTAAATGGTTTTGTCTTTAAAACTATATATATGTTTTGAACTGCATTGTTGTTGTTATGTTTTAGAGCTCCGCTCACTAAGCTCTTAAGCTTACGCTCTCTTTTTCCAACAATGCAGATCATTAGTAGCTTCGGAGGCAAGCGGGGCAAGGGAGGAGTTCTTGGAGTTCTTTGCTAGCTCAAAGTATGGTTTTAGTAGTTGTAATAATGCTTAGGAAATGAGAATGCTAGATTTGTTGCTATGGAGTTGGTGTCCAAACTCTTATGTTTTACTATTGTTAATGGTGTTAACATGTTTAAAGTGTTGAAGTATGCTTGGATTGGATTTTGGGCCTTTTTGGCAAATGGTTGGTTTATGATTATCTTTGCTTCTTAACTCTTGTTGGTTGAATGCTCGTTTATCGTTTATTAGGATCCGTTTGCCTCTAGATGGTTGCTCTATGTTGGCTCGTGTATGTATGCATGTTTAGAGGGCTTAAGTTGGTGTTATGGTGTTGCTTTTTGGCTTAAACCTACAAATTTCTGCATTGTCGAGTAAGGGGTATCGATACGGTTGGGGCTGTATCGATACGACCTTCATGCTTTAAGCCAAGCATATCTATACATGTAGGGCGTGTAGGTGTTCCCTTTTTGTGAGAGCGCAAGTGCACACTCCTACCAAGTTATAGTATAAAAGATGTCGAATCCCACGAGGATTGGACAGCTTATCTCGTTTCGTAGTTCCTGCACAGGGTAAAGTAAAACATAAGTGAATAATTGGTTGAGATAGGAAAGTAAATAAAAAACACAAGTAATAGAGAAGAGGTGTATCAGGTTGATAAGGCATGCATGGTTATGTTGCCACTTAGTGTGAAAACTGCATTGTAAAAGGTATGAGTTATTCTGTGCTGCCACGATATGCTGCCTCGGCGGGTATGACAGGAGGCAAACTACGACCCTGTCACGCGGCCGCAGCAGGTATCTGCCACTACAGGGGTGTACTGTCTCGGCAGGTGGAATGGAAGAAGTCATGGCGGCAAGTCTGGAAGATACTCCAAGTTCGGCAGGATAGTCGACAGTGATCCCTCTTATTTCTAGGTTAGGATGCTCGAGAGCTAACTTGTGGGCTAGTGTGGAACCAAGTTAGTCAACTCGGTTGGTAATACCTTTTAGCCGCTGAAACTTGTGGACTGGTGTGGAACCAAGTTAGTCACACCTCAGCACATTGTGACCATACTTAACCCTTTCGTGAGCCTTGCACTTTCGTGTCCGACAAATGGATTCTCTCAAACGACTAGTGTAGAAAGATTGAAAGAATGAAGAACAATGGATTAAGTAAACTTGAAATATTTTATTGAAAAATAACTCAAAACCCTAAAACAATCGTTTCACACTAGTTACAACATAACCCTAACCCAAATAGAATTTAGAACATGGCGGCAGTGAAGAACACAAGAAAAGTCTATAGAAAACCTAGGATGATTTAAACTAGGAGTACAATGGGTATTTATAGACTAAAGACTAGGTTAAGTCCTCCTTAAAATAGAAGTCCTCAAAAGTAGCTTTCCATCTTTAATATGGCTTTAAATGCCGTCTTCTTTGCTTGGAATATGGACTCTATCTTGTTTGCCTTATTCCGCAAGTAAGCTTGAGAATTTCGCTTCGGCAACCCTGGCCGCTGCTACAGACATCGGAAAATCATATGAATGCTGGCGATAGACTCAGAAGTTTTAGCTCTACTAATCGCGCTCTGGTTCTTCCAACTTCCATAGTTAGCTGTCGTGGGCAGCAAGGTCGGCGACAACTCTACTCTGCAGGTATTCGACTGCAACTTGTCTTCAACTAGAATTGCTTCAGTACAGCTCCTAGGTAAGCTTCCTCGGCCTTGTACCCTCAACTCCTCGGTTCCCTTTTTCAGTTGTTAGTACCTACATACAAGAATACACTAAAACAGTATCTCTTATCCACCAAATAAATAATACTCATAAACGTAAGGCAGAAACTAGAAACATTGTAAAATGTTATGCATGCACCTACTTATGTCTAAAATGTGCTTAAAACAGTAATAATAAGAGTTGGAATGTGCATGAAATATAGGACTTTTAGACACTTTACACACCCTCAAACTCGAACTATTGCTTGTCCTCAAGCAATGCAACCTAAAATACTTGCTCTAATAATAATCAGAAAGAAAAATTAGCTTTTAACCCAATTTTATGCCTCAATGCCGTGACACCTATATTAAGTTAGTGAAGGCAAATAAGCAGAAAAAGAACTTAGAATTTAAATTTATCATGCTTGTGTGGTGTGTGCATATCTGTAAACGAGCTGAATACACATAATAAATAATTAAATAAAGATGATGCAGTGATGTAAAGGTTGATGCCGAGGCAGCACAGTTCAAACACAATTTTTTTAATCATGGCAGTGAGGACTTCAGCTTATCACAACTACTCTTCCAGGTCTGATGTTGAGATAGGAGCAAACTACAAAACCCCAAACCCTTGGAGTAGAGTCATCAGGTGAAGGCTTTCATTCACTCATGCTAATTTGTCCGTCACTTTAAAGCTTTTAGATTCATGGACTTTGATAGCAGCGGAGTGTCCTCGCACATGATTCTTCCTAGAGCCTGTTTCAAGCACCTCTAGGGTATTACAACTTTGTTCTTTATTTTTGATCTTGCTGTCGTGGCAGTACTTCATTTTTCTATTTCTTTTGCCTGCCTCGGTGGCTACTTGTAATCATCGTTAGAAATTTACAAAGAATTCTAAAAAAACAGGAAATTTTCATCAAATATTCTAACACATTCAGGAAGTAACAGAGATGCTTACATTTTCAAGCATAAAGAAAAAAATTCTAAGTCATATTTCATACATCTTCCAAGATTAAGTTCAATTTTTATTAGGTGCGAAAATAATTTAGTCGGTTATCCTATCATAGGAACAAGTCATAGCAAACTTTTCTTTTCCGGTTATTACTAAGGCAGGTACAATGCAACCTACATGCAACTAAAGATGCCTAACAAAATATGATGCGAGAGCTACCCCCCCCCCAACTCGAGATGGGCATTGCCCTCAATACACAAAACAGATAAAATACAAGAAAAATACAAGTTAAAGATGAAAATAAACGGAAATAAAAATTAAAAGAAAGGAAAAAAAATAAACTAAAAGTTTGCTGAGGGGTGGGAGGAGGCTGGATTCTTGTCAGCTGAGGAGGAAGAAGAAGTGTGGATAACGAAGCGACAGCCGACAAATGCCTTGGAGGCATTCCTAATAGGTGAGATTTTTACTTTTCGCGGCGGTTGGACTCTCTCCGGCGTATGTTGTGGTTCTTCTTGAGGTCCGGTAGTAGGAACGGCGGGAGATGCGTCGCTCTCTTCAGACTCGATCTCGAGGTCCGCAGGTTCTTCTGCTATTATGTGTCGCTTCCTCTTCTTGGTTTCTTCCTCCGTGGGTGCAGCCGGAGGGATGAATGCCATTGGAATGGTTGTTGTTGCTGCAACCACTACTATTTCTAGCTCCTGCGGTGGCTGCTCGATCTCCTCTGATGAGGAGGTGTCTTCCACTGTGTTCTCTGTACAAGAAGGGGAGAGATTCAATTGGTGCCTCTCAGGGGAGTTTGCCACTGTGTTAGATTGGGTGGCAGTTGAGTAGGTCAGAGAATGCGTAGAAGAGGGCACGTGGCGGTCAGTCTGGCAGGCAACGGTGGCTGGTGGGGTTCTTTTTGCTCGAGCTGCTGCTGCAAGCTCCTCAGGATAGGGCGGCATGATGGGCACATCATCGGGAAATTTTGTAGGAAATAAGTCACAAGGGCTTCTTGAGCCGCCCCACATAGTTCATGAAGGCCAACTGCTGATGCTCTATCCATTTTTTGCTTTCTAGAAGTGTGTGCAGTAGCGGGAGGACTTTTTTGTCTGAGGCAACGTTAGTACTGTCGAGGGAGGCTAGAGTTTCGAATTGTGTGGCGGAAGGCTGGCTCGGTGTTACTGGCTCTTTTTCTGCATCCTGCATCATCTGAATACGAACCTTTTTGGTCCAGCCCTCTTTGGCAGTTGTAAGCTCATATGTGGGCTCTACCGGAACTCCAAAGTTGGTGCAGAGACCTGTGATGAGGGATGGGAAGTACAGCCCGCCCTTCTTCTTCTTGAAGCAGTTGTATATTTCTGTGCAGATAATTTCCCTTACGTTGATCGGTCGGTTCATCAAGATACTATGAATTAAGGCGAGGCACGGCCGGTCAACTGTTAAATTGTGGGATGTGGGCAGCAGACGCCTTTTCACAAATGTGTTCCATAACATGGCTTCAGGCAGCAGGTGGCGGCGCTAGACAGATCCCACATGTTTTCCCCCCAGCCATGGTGTGTTGGACTTGCAGAGTTTGGCCTTGATTTCCTCATAGTTGGCAGCCATCAGTGACTGCCTCGAATTCTCGTGAAGGTTGTCGTTCATATCGAGGCCGTAGTAGCTGTTGATGACAGCATCTTTGAGTTTGACCGGCTCCCCGCAGACGTAGACGAATGGATTCTTCGGGCAGGGCTGATGAGAGTAGAATTCCCCGACGATAGTGATGTTTGCTATCTCGGGCTGCTGAGCAAACATCTCCCATCCCTTGTAGTGGATAGTTCAGAACAAGGCGGGCTCTAAACAACGGTCTCCCGTTTGCCGAGTGTAATGGAAGCCTTGTTCCTCTCATACTACCTACTTGGAGAATTTCTCTCTATATCTTTCCTCGTCCTTCTTGAAGCAAAACTTCTTATAGATGGGTTTTTGGGTTAATGTTGAGGCCATGTGAACGGTTGGACTTGACTAAAACTAGGAATAAAAATTGTGTGAGAGCAGGGAAACCGGATAGAAGACAACAAAAAGGTGAAAGTAAAGTAAAATGAAGTGAGTGAGAGGTGTATATATAGGGGTTGCCGTGAAGTTCCAGGGCAGCATTAAATGCTCAGCGGTCCGATTTTCTAGTGCACGTTACGAATTTTTCTGCCCGTTAATTTTGGAGCTGTTGGCAGCTAGCCGTTGAAGGACATCTAGCCATTATGTGTTGCTGCGTTGGCGGCTGTTTTGGCAGAATGGTGGGCGGGCTTCTTGCTGGGTCTCCTTCCCGATTCTGCTCTTTTATTTTTAAACCTAAAGTAAAAATAAAAATAATTAGATAATTTCTGAAAAATAAAATCTAAAAATTAATATGATCCTAAAATAACATAAATTCTAATCCTAATGCATAAAAATAAAAATAAAAAAATAAAAATTTAAGTTATGTTGGGAGTGTATTTTGGTGTATTTCTCAGACATAACCACTTCCTGAGGTGGTTTAGCTTTTTCTTCCCTCCTGGGGGATCCTCCTGTTCTTTCAGATGATGTGTTATGGGGTCCTTAAGTCTGCCCCTAGGCCTGTCGTGGCAGCTGCTGCCCTAGCCTGTTTTTACACTGATCATGGCCGCTCTTGCATCTGGGCATCTTTTTCCTTCCTCTGAAGGTTGTAGCACGTTCATTCTTATGCTCTGGTCCTCCACCCTCATTGTCAGCTCCCCAAGTTCCACATTTATAAGCGTTATGCCCGTGGCCAAGAAGGGTCGCCCAAGAATGATAAGGGCTTTCTCGTCGGCCTCACAATCTAAGATGAGGAATTCGACGGGGAGGATCAGGTTGCCCACCTTAACCAGGATATCTTCGATTTTTCCCTCCGGTTGCACAAATGAGTGATCAGCAAGTTTAAGCATTACAGAGGTCGGTTTGGCAGATCCAATACATAGTTTGTCGAAGACGACCTTTGGCATCAGGTTGATGATGGCTCCCAAGTCACACAGGGCTCTGGTCTCGTGCGTGCTGCCTAGCCTGCATTGGATAACAAAGCTGCCCGGATCTGTCTACTTTGGCGGCAGTTTGTTATGTGGCAGAGCCATACACTCTTCAGTGACAGACACTGTCTCAAATTCCTCTATCCTCTTTTTCCTATAAACCATGTCTCTAAGGTGCTTGGCATAGTTTGGCATGCTTTATCTGGCTTCTATCAGAGGTATATTAATATGTACATGTTTCATAATATCCAGGAACTTTCTGAACTGGTGCTCCTATGATAGTTGCTTGAGCTTTTGGGGAAACGGTGTTGGCAGACGGATGTCCTCTATGTGCTCCTTGCTTGGGGGCTTAGTCCGGCTGAGAAATATTCAACTGGATCCAATGCTTCACATCAATACTCATGAATTCATCCCACCGAGCTGGCTGAATCAAACATTGCCACACAAGAATCGTGACAGGGTATGTTCACATCCTCCACCGGCACGCGACACAATTATCCGAAGCTAAGTGCCTTCGAACACGCTCAGCGTTTGTCATCAACCTCCCACGACACACAAGCCACATAAAAATCTGTATTATTTGTACTCCTCTAGCCTGGTGAACAAGCCACGAGAATTTACCTTTTATTTTTAAATAATTTATAAGTATACGGCGAGTCTTTTAGATTTTTAATCTTTATAATTGAATTAATGGTGTTCATCGGTGCTCGTCGTTAGCAGTGCTCATCGATGCTCGTCGTGCGTGTCAGACTTATCCAAAAACTTATGCAATGTTTCGAGGTAGATAGGTCCGGTAATTTTCCTTTTAACGAGATTGAGTTCAGGTGTTAAAATTTTAATGAAATCCATTGGAATGGGAATACAAAAATCAAATTGGGGATCGGGGCAAGCCATTAACCACATACCAAATGTCAACACTAGAGTGTAAACAAGTAATGCTGAGCTCGAGTAATGCTGAGCTCGAATCGACTCGTTAAAAATTCTAGTCGCGTTTGAATAGTTTTTAACAAGCCTGAATAATTTGAGTTCAACTCAGCTCGTTAAAAACTCGAATCGAGTTCAATCAAATCGAATGTTGACCAAACTTTGATTAAGTTAGACTCAAATAGCTCGCGATCTGTCTCATCTCATTTAAAGCCTTATCAAGAAAAAAAAAAACCTTTGATACACAAGTAGCTTACACAAGCTTGTTAATTTTAGGGCTTAAGATGTTAGTATAGGGTTTAGAGATCTAGGTTGTTGAGTTTAAAATTTAAAACTTAGATTTTAAGGTTTAGGACTTATGTTTAAGGTTTATGTTTTAGGAATTTAAATTTTAAATTTTAAAAATTATAAAATTTAATATATTATATTTTCGAGTAGCTTGCGATCTTTTCGAGTCGGGTAACGAGTAACTCGACTCGACTGGTTAAGAACTCGAGCCGAGTTCAATTCGAGTCCAATCGAGGTATTAACCGAACTTTAACCGAGTTGAGCTCGAATAGCTCGCGATCTGCTTCATTCATTTACAGCTTACCCATCACTAACTAGGATGACGAGATAACTAGGGTGTTCGCCAAACAAAACTTTGAAATTATAGCACCCTGTTACACATGTACATTTTATTGAAGTTTGTAAATTTAATTTCAATGCCATATTCTTCTCAAAATAAGAAAGTATAAATGAAGAAAAGGCAAGGGTAGACCACACTAGTGTCCGCGCGGGAGGTTCAAGTTTTTTTCAACCACGAGGGGTTCCTCAGAGCCATGGCTGCATTTACCAAAAATACATGTAGCGTCAGATCATTCCAAAGGGAACCAGACAGAGTATTCATAAAGATTAGGGCATATTATACCTGAGGTAGCTTAGAGCTGACATTCGGTATAGGCAAGTAAAGACTAGGATATGCAAACCAATTGTGTAGAAAAATGCAAATGTTCGAGCATACCTGCAATTGTAAAGGCGGCATTTCATTAGCAAATCAACAAACTACCTAAGTATGAATATATGCACCCGTGGCAGAGGGAATCGCTACGACCCCCTTCTGTGGCCGTGACTGCATTAATATAACTGCGGGATAATAAATCACTGCAATTATATCATATGGTACTACTACACATTATTTGATATTGAGAAGGGATATAACAAAAAAAACTACATGTATGTCTATCTGCACCTTCACCAAATTTAACCTGTACTAAGCTTCGAATAAAAAGTCAATGACCCGTACACAATAATCCTGCCTGAAATGACCCAAACCCCAAATAAAATTACCATATGGCTTGCGAAATAAAACCTGAAAAAGTTGAAAAAAGAAAGTGGAAAATAGATGGAGCCTAAACCAAGCCTCGATCAGAATGTTAGGCACCTCAAATCTACCAGCCTGATAAACACATTTAAATATGTGCATACACAATAGATGGAACATACAAGAAAGAGAAAGGGAACCAGAGATCATTCCAATGAAGAATACGATGAATATGAAATAAGAAGATGAAACAAAACTATACTTATTTCCTAGAAGAAAACGTCCGCTGCTGAGTGTGATTCTGTCTCTAAAGCCCAACTCCTTGTATCTTTGATCCCTCTCCTATGTCAAACAAAAACGATTATTACATGGCATCAAACAAACAACATAATAGAAATATAACCAGAATTCAAAGATTCCCTGGACGCAAATGCTAACTGGATTATTTTGATATTCTCAAGTTAGCTAGCATGGATGGTAGTGGTAGAGAACACTGAGTATGCATGTCTTGGATGTTCAACTTTGTTCCCAATTAAAATAAGCTTTACAAGGGCGATTCTTCTACATTATATTTTCCTGAAACATAATTCCCATTGCAATCTAGAAGGGTACAAATAAATATCTTATCTTGAATCTATGTTGACATTTACACAGGGAAAGAATACTTGAGCATTGTTCCAAAGAAACTAGAGCCATCTGATCATTCATAGCATGAAAACAAGCAGCCTGTGGAACACCCACTAAATCTTCTCTGCTAAAATATTGTAAATTTGTAATGAAAGAAGAAAGAGCTCTGCAGGTCTGAGTTCAAAAATAAAACTAGATCACTAGATATATTTGAATCTAACAGAGCTATATATTCATGAATGGGGTTCAACCTTTTTTGAGAAAGCTGCAAAGGGATTAATATCATCCTCATATATCTTCTTGTACTTGGATTCAACATCTGAGCTGAAACCACCTTCCAGATCCTCGGCGTACTGAAAAATTAACAAGAACCAGACTTCAAGATAATATAGGCTCTTGATGAGAATTATGATATCTACTAAAAACAACAAATACCTTCTTTGATCCTCTAGAAATTACTTTCTCCTGGTTATAATCCTGAACATAGCGAATCTTTCCATAAAGTTTAACATTATCAGCTTTTGTTTTCTCCAATTCTGTTGTTAGCTCCCCTATCTTCTCCTTTAATTGCCTTATTTCCTATAATTTATGAAACATTCAGAAACGTTCTTTTGCAGAAACCAAAAGAAGCATATAATAAAAATTCCATTGAATAAAAAATGAAAGCTAAACTATAAAATAAGTGCCCAAACTATGTATTTTTTTGTAATAGGTGCCTAAAGTATTTTTTGGTTGAAATAGGTGCCTAAACTTTCATTTTGGCTGAAATAGGTGCCTAAACTTTCATTTTTGGCTTATTTTAAAGTCAATTTTGGCACCTACTTGGGCACTTATTTCAACCAAAATGAAAGTTTAGGCACCTATTTCAGCCAAAATGAAAGTTTAGGCACCTATTTCAACCAAAAAATACTTTAGGCACCTATTACAAAAAAATACATAGTTTGGGCACTTATTTTGTAGTTAAGTCAAAAATGAAAAACAGGCAACTATGTGCAGAAAGGTAAACACCATACTTCTTCAGTTTCCCGCAATCGTGCCCTAAATCGATCACGCTGATTGCATATCACCTTCAGCATTGAGCTTTGGTCTTGATCTGAGGAAACTTGTTTGTGATCTGTGTTCTGTTACAATAGGATTTGAATTTATAAATCATAACTCACTGTGAAAATTGAATTATTTCACTTGCAAGACATTTCCTGTATTTACAGTCCATGATATCAAGAATTAAAATGCAAAACTTAACATCACTAGTCAGAAACATGATTCTTTCAACAACATTATCTCATGTGTGTCCCTGCCGTCTCAACAGGTAAATCAATGCTGCACTCAATGAATATGTGGGACATATGATACTATATTTTTTCCTAACATTTAAGTGAAGAATCTCAGCAAGTGTTGCTGATAGATACTTTACACGCATTTAAATTTTCCGTTAAAAATTGGACAATCTGACATCTTGATAGAGGACGCTTTATTTCAGTTAAGAATTCTAAACATGAACTCTAAATTCTAAACCCTAAAATTAAGGCGCTTGTGGAAACAAAAAATTTCTACCGCCTGTGTATGGGATAATAATCCCATATATATATAAGATAAAGAAAAATGAAATAAGGAAGTAAAGGATTAAGAACGAATCTGATAAAATTCCATAAACCACATACACTTTGAGGATCAAGTTCCCTGGTAATTATAACTCAAGCTGATAAGAAAAGCTATTTAAGCAATTAAGCTTAAATAGAAAATATGACCGAGTACAATGCACATGAAAAAAATACAAAGATCAAATTGTTAAGTTAAATTGCTATTTTCTTTAATACAGATTAAATTCTATTTTAGAGGTTACACTGGTAATTTAGACACGTAGAGTAACAAACAAGAGAGAACATACCTCGGAAATTTCATTCCCTCCACTCTCAGAAAGATCCCAATCATCAAAAGGACTACCTTTCCTCTCTTTGGAACTATAACCCTGCATTAAAGAAAGAACTATTGAGATGAAAATGAAAGGTTGCAGTATGCAAGACTTGCATCATCTAAGAATTGTCATGACGAGTCCAACATCACTAAATGGAAGTAGCAACATAGAGACACTGATAGTTTCAATCTTTCAGTATATGCGAATTCACATATATGCAATAGCCAGTAAGTCATCTAAGGAAAATGCTGTAAGAAAATAATGAAGCTGGTCAAAAGGCCATTTTCAAAACCTCAGAAGAAACTAGTCCAAACCTTCAATATATCATCTTCCAACTTCTGTATCAGCTTTTGTTGTTCATTAACCTTTTCTGTGAGTTCTACTATTTTGCCTTCAGCTGTTTCCAGCAAAGATGTTTTCTCAGAAAGTTTGACCTGAAAACCAGTAAAAGATACATGAACACAGCGAGTACATGATAATTAAAACACATTAAAAGCACTAAAATCTACCTACCATCCAAAATTTTCTGCAAGTATGATAACCGCAGTTATCCACAAGATATTGAATTCTGTATAGTTTCATCTAAACAAGATCTAAATACTATTCAAATGTACTATTGTCTGAGAAAATTGGGAAAAAGAAAAACTAGGAAGCAAAGCACCCAAAACAGTTCGTACCTTCATCTGTGTGAGTTCATGTTCCATTCTCTTATTTTTATCGAGAAGAAGAGACTCCATTTTACTCATCTCTTCTCCATCGGTAGCTGCTTCCCAATCTTCAGCCTCAATTGAATTATAACCCACTGCCTGTACATGCAACAACGAGAGATATATTGAGAAGATATCAAGAGTGAAGAAACAAGAAAATACTAACCAGGGAGCAACACAGACGAAATAATTTTCTTTTTCCATTTCCCATGTAAAATTTTAAAACATAATTAACAGACATTGGCTTGAAATAAAATAAAAAAAAAAAACATAGCAGTTTGAGCATAAATTAAACACGGACTAAACCTCTACATGCTTATCGATCCTTAATTTGCATTATACACCCTCTTCAACCACATGATACTAAAAAGGCTACAAGTCACCACAAAAAGGTTGCTTAGATGAAACACTAACTATTCCCACATGCTACAAACCATATACGCGAATATGGTATTGATGAAAGGCCGCTTCCTTCTTGATTCCAGAAGTTGCTGTAAGGCTAATGGGAGGAGTAAAAAATCAACATCCTATTAACTTAAAATGGAAAAGGATATTGGCTACAAATTGCAAAAAGTTATTTGTATATAAAAGTGGAACAGACTTACGGCTTTAACTTTAAATCTTCAGAAATTATACTGCTTTACGTCTAAGAAACTAAAGAAAAAAGCAAGCTAGCAAAAGCATCAACCAAGGGAGTTTCTTCTAATTCTTATATGATTGGAAGCTAGCATCATCAGTTACAGTACAATCACGACAAGCAAGAAAATTAGTTATCTAACAGAATTGGTTAATTCTATGTAAGAAGCAACTTAACTATAGAAAACTTGATTGCAAGAAATTCTCAAAATTGGCAGGCTAATGAAAAGTAATTAGCCCATGGAGATCTATATAAACAAGAAACCCTTACAGGATGATTGTACCTGCAAAATTTTCACTTTCTTGCGCAAATCATCAACCATTTTTTCTGTTGGCCTTGCTTGAAGTTCTTTCTTCATCTCCTCGAGAGCAACTTCCTAATTTGTATATAAGAGGGAAAGGAAATATAAGGGGAGAAGTCCCTTCTTACAAACAAACAAATTCATTTCAACAAATATAAAACCAATACAGAGAAGAAAAAAAGTGACACAAGAACATCAATACTAATAGGAGTCCTATCTCCAACACATTGAATAAAGACCCATGGAAGAATTCCACAAGCTCAGTGGAAGTAGATATAACCTAATAATTATGCTTTGATTAAACCATAATACTAAGCAATAAGTACTAAATCATAAAAATTATTTGTAAATGAATAGACTAGACTTTTAAAGGGTAAATTGCACTTACACCCTATGTGGTTTAGTTCTAAACATTTTCATTCTGTCATTATAGGTAGTTACAGTCTTGAGTGTGAAGGAAAGAATTGATTACCATTAAAGCACCAAATCAAGGAAATTGTTTTTGAATGAATAGACTGCAGATTTTAAAGGGTACAATTGCACTTAAACCTCACGTGGTTTTGTTCTTAACAGTTAACACCTATGGTTTCATTCTGTTATCATAGGCAGTTACAGTGTTGGGGGTGAAGGGAAAGAAAATGCTTCAAATGATGTCAAGTGCCAAGAGAAGTACTACAGGGTGTTTTATAACTAAGTGAACCAAAGAGCATAATTTCCCAACTTTTAGAGGCTAGGGAAAAAAGTTACTACATATTGCCTGATTGGATAAATAGAAATAGTGACAGGGTTCTGTACCTTCTCATTGAGCGATGCTTTCAACTTCTTGATCTCATTGACATGTTGTACTCGTTCATTGGACAACGTAGTTTCAATATTGTGAAGTTCCATATTCAGCTCTGAGATTATCTTTTCTTTGGCACTTAGGGAGTTTTCAAGGATTGCATTTGAATCTACATCACTGTGTCCAAGAAATGACCAGTTGAGAAAAACTCATTGCAAATATAACATGGAAAATGTAGAAAATTGGATGAAGACATGGTGAAATGAACTATTATCTATGTTCACATACCACCTCTAGAACAAGTTTAGACCACCATAAAAAGCAATTATGTCAAGCGAAGTCAAGAAAACAATTCTTGAAGAAATAATACCTCATTAACATACAACACGTTTACTCCACATCAAATGATGTTGATAAAAGGAAACTTGACATTACAAAGTCCAAACACAATGTTTATACGGCAAACTGTAAAAGGAAAAGCACAGAAGGAGATTCAAGCATATGATTAACCGAAGAAAGGAAGAGGTGAGAAAGAAGTTGGTGGTATATTATATGTGATTTGAGGAAAGTCAAAAAAGCTTGTCCGGATCAAGTAACATATACTGAGAAATTGAAGAGTGAGTCCCAGACCAAAAAGGCCTAGGTGGCCTCCTTTTGACACCTGCATTGGCAACACTGCAACTGAAAAGCAATGTCTGTACAGCATATTTGTGTATTTATGCCTTCCAACAAATGCACAGAAATTCTGGTCCCAATAACAATCTAAACTCCACACTTTTACATGGCATGTAGAAACTTCGTAGAGTAAGAGATAAAACAATTATCCAGTAACATATATTAAAGCTTAAAATCATAAACACAAGTACCTGTTTCACTCATTTCTTCTGCAAAATATAATAGATATAAAGGATTTCACTTTTTCACAGATGATGGTACTGGAGTACTTTACCTTCTCTTGTTTTCAGACTCTTCATTTGCTGACTGCAATTGTGAGCGTAGAAGCCCCTGCAGAGCATCCAATTACAAACATGGAACATCAAACTGATATAAACCAATTAACCAAAAAAAAATTAATGCTTGCAAGCTCTTACCCTATGTTTGGATTCAAGCCAGTAATGGAAAAGGAAGTAAAGGGAAAATACGTAAGTGATATGTATTCCTTTGTTTGGATATCTAAATAAGGGAAAGGAAAGGGAATGATTGATCACAACCTTCGTTTGGTAAATCAGTAAAAAGGAAAGGAAAGGATAGATTCTACTTTTTTTCCAATTATAACCTTTCAAACTAAAAATATTTTTTTATGAATCACCTGGATAATTTTGAAATTAATTATTTATATAAGTTTAAAATTAAAGAAAAAACTAAATAAAAATATTATTTTATAATTAATAAATAAAGCTAAAAAATAAATTTGAATTAAGTATTTTCATTTTCTTATAACTTTAGTGTTTAGTCATTTTATTCATATAAAAAATTGTTTATAAATTCAAAAAATACTTTATCATAAATTTAAAAACTAGTAGAAATTTTATTAATGAAGAAATTAGTTTATCATTTAGTTGTATAGAATTTAAATGAATAGTTAATTATTAAATTAAAAATTAAAATAATTCTTTAGAAAATAAAATATGATTATAAGGATATAAAAGTCATTTTATATATTTTTTAAAATTCATACATTTCCTTTCCTCTCAATTTACCCCAAACCCAATTTGAAGTAACTAGAAAAAATAAGAGTTTGGAAGGAAATGAAGGGGATTTTAGAATCCTTTCCTTTATTTAATTAATATCCAAACAATGGAAAGGAAAGTTAACTTACCTTACTCTCCTTTCCTTTCCCTCACTTCCCCTCAATCCAAACATAGAATTAATATGCTGCAATGACTATGTCAACAGAATCAGGCAAAGTAAATACCAGAATAATAATTGCAAGCATGCTCTACTTGGCATATTTATAAGTAGCACCATGCAGAAATTGAAGCATTTAGTTACGTAATAATTACAGAGATTGATTGGCAGCCACATAGCTCCAAATTGGAGAAAGGCAGTTGTAGCCCTTTATTTGCAACTAGGTCAGTGTTGATAGGCCTATGCAACTACACTCCCTTCTGCTTTAATATTGGCAAATCAAGATCTTAAACAGTTTAAGACATCAAAATAAGCTAAATTATCATATTTTCACTTTACCTTCTCTCTCTCTAGACTAAAAAGCCGAGTTTGGGCTCGCTCTACTTCATCCATCAAAAGGTTGACCTCAGACTGCTTTGCTGCCGTATCTTCCTCTGTATTGTTAAAGATAATGTAAGACAGAAGAAAAGGTAGATGGTGATAAGGGAAACGTAACGGAAAAGAGAGAATAAAATTTCTTTGATAATAAATGGAGTCATGTAACAGAACCATAGAAAAAAACAGTCAGGTCAGCCTATAACCTGACTGAGCACGAAGTTCAAACAACTGGCTTTGTGCAAGTTCATGCAGTTTTTGCATATTTGATACACTTTCTTTAGCTTGCCGTAATTGATCTTGCAAAGATTGCTCCCTGCACAAAGTGGATAATTAATACATCAGGGAACATAATAACAAAAGTCAAAGAACAGGTTCATACTTATCATCTTTCATTACTACTGGTACATACAACCGGTGTGTTTCGATATACCATTTTGAGTATATCCTTATTTTTTAAATAATGTTGATATGTATTATATATAATGCAAATATACCCCAATTACATACATATAAATACATTTGTATGAAAATATAAATCTTAAACTTGTTAATTAAATGATTATATTTTGTTTTCAAATGTAATTATGTAAAAACAATATTCAAAACAAATATAGGACAAAATTTGGTTTAAAATATTAAAATATTGTACCAATCAGTATGGGCCCGTAAGCACCAATTCAAGCCCATATTGACCGTAACGGGCCAAAACACACCAAAATCGACCGGAACAGAACTAAACTACTTAATACTGCTTTGAGACTGGTATGGCCATTACGAGCCAATACCAATATGGTACTAACTACCATGATTTACACACCAACTATTGGTATTGATTATTGAAATTCTGGTGCAATTTGCAGTTACATACTAATCACTGTGCATAGCAAGGGAATATCTCTGAAAAAAAAGGGAATATCTAACAGCTAAAACTCCAGGAGCGAAACATACCTGTCTTTTAAGACCTCTAGTGTTTTCTGGTTCTCTTCTGCTAAACTGCGCTGCTTCATCTCCACAATTTCTTTCACTTTTTCCTCCATCTGAGTGCATGGCCAAGATTAACCATTCAGATGTATACTTCAAAGTAATTTAACTTTAGGGGTGAAAAACTAAAGATTGGGAAAACTATTGAGGGAAAATTTGAATGAGACAATGCTCAACCTGCCATAACAGTGTGGATAAGAATTATGGAAACTTGCCAGAATATTTCGTACAATTATTCACTACAAATTTCTACCATGAACCCAATCATTGAACTGAGAAGAGGTAATCATTATATTCTTATTCACGCATTTTAAATCACGTTTAAAACTGAATATCAAAAGTTGATTGTCCTATAGTTATGATTATAATTATAATAACTTCTGCTCACAACAGATAATTTGCTATATTATTTTATGAAATCAATATAAGATTATATCTCACGGGAAATTAACTAAACCGTGCAACATACATGACATGCCAAGGTAGTATTTAGAAAATAATAAAACTTCTTAAAGAAAACTTAAGTGCAATTGTAACAGGTATATAATATGTTACTAAATCCCCCTACAGTAGCATAACCAAAAGAATCATGTCGACCCCTACAAAGAACCATAAACAGGGAACTCGTGCAGCAAAATCAAATAGAAGCAAGATAAAAATCAATGTCACAAACAAACACACAATTAACAAACAACACATAGCACATCTGAAGCTTTGCTAATGCCAGCCTTAGTGAATCTATCAGCCGTCATTTTTCTTCTCCCATAATAAGATTGATCTTCCAACAACTAGCAAGGATTTAGACAAGCACTCTTATCCAACCTTGAAGACTATTAGAGACCAAACACTAAGAAAGTATGGGCTATTTGAAACCTCCATACTACATCCTTAAGTTATTTACATACTTGGTCTAATTAAAATTTAACAAAATGGTCATTGGAGATTTGACTACTACTTCATTTCTGAATGTTTTATTTTCCTTATAGTTCATGTGCTGATTAATTTATTTTAGATTTTGCATGAGGCCAAATCTTGCTCCCTCGACAGATGATGGAGCTTTTCATACAGAATACATAGACCCTATAAACAATTATTAATCGGAATAAAGAAACCACTCTCTTATCTTCTTTGTCCCTAGCGGAACAAACAAAAGGTAAAAGAGAAAAACATAAAAAGATAAGAGATGCAATTAGATAAAGGAAATACTAATCCCGTGAAATGCACTATTTATCAAATTTATGCTGCTTGAACTTTAACATAAGTTTCAAAGTAACAAAAAAATTATTGATGCCAATAACTGGAATAAGGATGTAGAGTTAAGAAAACAAGTAAAAAGAAATGAACCAGAGATTGGGGATTGGGGTAAATTTTTTATTATATAACAAATTCTGTGGAAAGGTCATGTTTAAGACAACAAGCCAATGCCATGCAAAACTAGAGTCCACCAAGCACTACTTCGAACTAATCAAGGAGTTAATGTTATATGTTTATTTAAGACTTTCGTTTGTTTAGTTATTTTCTGCACTTCTGTCCATTTTGTTGGTTCACAAGAGCAGTTTAAGAATACGATAAAAAAAACAGCACACAGCACTGCATTACTGAAATTACATTATTATTAAAAAACTAAACACTGTTAACCTGTTGCTCTAATTGACGATTCCGTTCTTCAAGTCTTCTTATTGTTGCCTGCTGATTTTTTAAATGCATTGCTTCTGTTCTGAACTCTTCAAGTTCAACTTTCATCTTCCGATTCTCAGATTCCAATTCAGCAATTTTTAGATCTTGCTCCTGAAGAGAAATGTGAATCCAATGAAACAAACATATAGTACATGAAAAAAATGCATAGAAAGAATAATTTTTGCTAGGAAGATGTGGAGCTACATATACAGAGGAGAGTAGAGGACGCCATATGTAATGCTTTTTTTTGTCAACATTTTTTCAGTTTTTTAGCAACAAGTTATCAGAATGCATACTTTAATTTTAGGAATATAAAATTCTTCCCAGTTTTTTTTAATAGTCTAAAGGTGATTACAATACATATTCGGGTTTTTTTTTTAATTTCAAAACAGAAAAAATGTAATTTCTTAGTGCTATGTTCCTAACATTTTCTCATTCAATTCAGATTTTCTGTAGGCCAATTGCTAGAAACTGCAGTTGAGTTCATGAGAAGCAGAATACTAGTTGTTGCAACATAAATATGAGGGATTGCAGCCATAAACACTGTAGTTCGATGTAACCCTAGTGAAATCACTACCGACTCACAAGCATATCAAGGCTAATATTATATACACTAGCTTAAGATTTTGCATCATAAAAAAGTTATTATAGTAGCCCATTTCAATAATTCTACTCTTTTCCCCTCTGATGAAACAATATTTTTTATGTTAAAAAATCAGATGTTATTTGAGACCATTTGCATACAGTTGCAGAATTAAAATCACCAAAATAGTACCCCCCAAGATTGCTTTATTCGAATCCAAAAAAAAATGTAGAATTATTGTTTGATCCTTAGGGTTACTACTATCTCACACAAAGAAATCATTGGTCTGCATTAAAGAAGTCCAATCAATTTAAAACTGAACTTAGGCAGGTATACAACTGATAGAATGCAAATTTTAGCGGGATCTCATTCTCAGAAGTACAATATATCAGAGCTAATACTTACAGAAATCGAAGCAAGAGCAGGATAAGGATCAGGAGCCTCATAAAGCTTTTGGTAAATGTTCAGAAAAGCATTCTCACCAAATTTTGCTCTCTTGGTAAGATTATCAACTTCTTCTTGGTAACCCTTAAGTAACGAATTAAATAAACTTAATTTCTCCTCAGGTGAAGCTTTCTTGAAATCTGTAAAAGATGAGAAACAATGACTTTGACTAAGGCCTTTCTCTACACAGAGTAAACTGTTAAATAAAAGGGAAATATAAGAGAACGCATTTTCCAACTAGTCTAATTTTCATAGTAGTAAACAAACCAAAATTAGGTTTTTCTGATTTTTCCTATAGATTATTAGATAGCATTATTCTCTCAACCTTCTATTCTTACTTTGCTCAGAAACTGAACCAAAAATATGGAAAAAATAATAGCAGTGCCTTTGATAGAGATTTTTCTGATTAAAAAAAAGATCAAACAATTGAGGTTTTGGCATTCATGTCTAGTTTTGACTAAATGTGCCTAGAAAATAGAATGTCAATTCATCTGTGATTGATATTAGAAAACATAGCACCATGAGGCTACCCCGCATCCTCGTAAAGAGTATTTATGATTATTGTACAAACATGCCATACATGTAGGAGAAAACAATACCTCTTGTACTCTCCGCAAGCTTCCGCCTATTTTTCTGGCTGTTTTCCTGATTTTCAGCTATTCTGAGTCCTTGTTCATCAAGCACACTTTTCTCCTTTTCCAAATCAAATTCTGTGAATGGAAAAAAATGGAAATTAATACCCATCCCAAGAATAATTAGTTTCCTACTTGATTATACTAGCACAAAGTCATGTATATTGCACATAAATACCATAAATTTTAGAATTCACTAAGAATTCAATTCTCATCGATCACTAATTAGATATTAGCTTTTCCATTTATAATTCTATTAAAAATATTATGCAGTCTAAACCAATCAAAATTCTTTTCCTAATCATCTTCTTTGGTGTCATCCCAAATGCAGATTAAAAATATTGGATAATCTTGAAAATTTGCATTACTTCACTACCATCTTACACACTTTTTTTCTTTCCAAAACTATCCATTTTTCGGGAAGATAGGTTCTTTTTTGTGAATATGGATAGAAATGGCAACCTCTCCTGATTTGTTTTGTCTCATTTTTCTCTCCTATACTCAGAAAACGTGTAACAAATCAAACTAAAACCAGCAAATAGTTTCAACAACAACAAAAATGCAGTCCTCATTCGTTATAATCTAAATATCATTCCAACGAAAATCATTGAACTGAAAACTGATATAAAAGCAACTTCATAAATCGAAAGACCAGCTCGGCAGAATCAAATTAACAATTGAGAAAAATAAGTAAAAATAAGTTTCAGTGAAGATAAATTGATGATACCTTTCCAGAAATTGGAGACGACGGAGACAGGAGAAGAGGAAGGATTGGATTTTTCGCCGTCGGATCCACCTTGCGGAGCATCCATTTTGTAGATCTCGCCAAATGGCAGGGGTTTTAGTTGGATGAAAATGGATTCTTAGGATTTGAATTAGTTTCTGAATTCCAAGTAGCGAAAAAGATAGTAATGAGATCAAGACTCGAGGTAAGATTTTAAGGGAAATTTTGGATGATTTGTAGATCTCTGAAAACCTTGAACTGAAATACTGAACCGGATCCTTAAAGTTTCTTCCCAAAACTAAAAAGAAAATTGAAAATTGAAATCAACTAGCTTTCGGTTTCTGTTTGGTTGTTGTGGTTTCACGCTAGCTAGATTTGGGTAAAGGCTTGGTTCGGCCCAGTCCGGTTTCGAATTGCATCCACCACGTCACTCATATATTTTAAGCCCGTATACATGCATTTTAAGTCCTGCTTGTTGAGTTGTTTTATTCCACTACTAACGGTATATTATATTTTTTATTGACTTTTTTTAACATTTTAATTCAATTATAAGAATATTTTTGTTCAATTTTTTTTTGATAAAATGCGGTTTTGTATTTATTAAAATAAAATTTAAAGACAACAAGTCAACAAAACAAACTAAATGAAAGACTAAAAAAAACCCTTAGTTTGAACAACACTCAGACACAGAGCTTAAAGCAACAAAACGACACGATCCCTTCAAAAAACAAAGGGAAAATTGGGGGATCCTAACACGATTCAGATGAAATTACACCCCAATAAACCAGCATCTTCACTGCATCCTATGAACAAATCGAAGTTCGATCGCTTTCGATTACATGCATGACTGGGTTAGGCGCTTCTTCAACCCAGAGACCTTCAGCTCCACCCTTTCCGAGAGACGCAATCGCGTGGGCTACCTTGTTGCTCGATCTCGGGGAGAAGACAAATCAGATATAAGGTAAACCCATCACCAATTGTTTGATATCACCAATCATGGTTCTAATTACTGATGAATCATCCGTATTTGCCTCAATTTTTCGAATTAGGGTTCTCGAATCACTCTCCACAATTAGGTTTTGAATCCCTAAATTTAAAGCAAATGTGATTCAGTGTTTAGCTGCCCTAGCTTCTGATAGAAAAACTGAGACAAAATTAGGTTGGGGTTGAATTCCAGAGCCCAAAATTTGTCCCTTTTCGTCCCTTAATATGAAACCTGAGAACGTCTTTCCTGCTGCAGGCATACAACAAGCATCAACATTTAGTTTAACCCACCCTACTGGAGGAGGGTTCCAACGGACCACTACCGAAGAAAGAGGGCCATTTTGAACTTTCAGGCAATTTTTGTACTTCAATACACATCCTTGAATGTAAGTAATTAAGCTCTGTACATTTTGTCTCTTACCTTCATGCAAGTGTTTATTTCTCGCAAACCATAATGCCCAAACTGTGTATGCCAATAGTTCTAGACTATGTGATCCTCTATTTTTGAATAACCATGATAGCCACTCGAAATAGGATAGTAATCCCACATCTGCTGGCCAATTAACACCTAGACCATACTATATTTGTTGTTGTGGAAAAGAGCAATCTCAAAACACATGCTCTAAACTTTCTATTATGCTATTGCATCGGATGCATATAGTATCTGATGCAATCCTTTTGCGATATAGGTTTTGTTGAGTAGGCAAATAATTCCATAGTGACTTCTACAAGAAAATTCTAACCTTTAATGGGCATCGAACACTCCATAGTTTATTAAACATACGCTTCTCTCCAGGGGTTGTATGATTGTCGTTAAGTAGCATCCTATAGCCACTGCGAACTGTGTATAAACCAGTTTGCTCTCCTCTCCATACTATCTTGTCGTTTAGTTGGGAGTCAGGAAGTATAATAGAAACGATTTCAGTGGCATCTTGGTGAGTAAATGTTTGAGTGATTAAGTTCACATTCCATGCATTTGTATCTTGCACCATAAGGTCTTTAACAGTGTCCAATCCCACAACTCTTGGTGTTTCAACCAACCTACTGAATCTTCCCGGCAACTAGAAGTCCTCCCAAATAGATACATTAGTCTCATCCCCTATACTCTATTTTAAACCTTTTTCTAAAAGTCTTTTCGCACTTCATAGACTACGCCAGGTGTAAGAAGGATTTGCACCTAATCTGAAGTTTTAAAAACTTGTATTAGGAAAGTATTTTGCTCGAAAAGTCCTTGCTAGAAGTGAGTTTGGACTTTGAAGGATAAGCCAAGTCTGCTTTGCTAACAAAGCTACATTGAACTTTGATAAATCTCTAAACCCCATTCCACCATCTTCTTTTAAGGCATAAAGAGAAGACCAATCACACCAACGAATACCTCTTTTTGACCCTGACTTTTGCCACCAATATTGAGCTGTTATCCCTTCTAGTTCCTTACAAAGAGATGATGGTAGTAGAAAGCAGTTCATAACAAATAATGGAGTTGCTTGCAGCACCGACTTGATAAAAACATTTCTCCCTCCCACTGATAAAAGCCTGATGTTCCACCCTTCTGTCCTTTTTTGGAATTTCTCCTTAATACCTCTGAATGCTAAGTTTTTGTTTCTTCCAACAATAGCTGGCAGTCCCAAATACTTCTTTGGATTGTTAGTAGCTTGAACCTGCAATCTTTGACAAACTTCTTGCCTTGTTAAATCATATACATTCCTACTAAAGAAAATTCCAGACTTTCCATAATTTATCTCCTGCCCCAAGCATCTGGAATAAATTCCTAGCAAATTTATAATCTGTTCTGCCCCATTAGAAAAAGCCTCACCAAATACTAGGCTATCATCCGCAAAGAGTAGATGGGTGATAGTCGGGGCATATCTATTGATCTTAGCCCCTCTTATCACATTGTTTGATGATGCGATTCTCAACAAAGATGATAAGCCTTCGCTGCAAATAAGGAAAAGGTACGGAATCAATGGATCCCCTTAGCAGAGACCTCTCGATGGAGCGAAAGCTGGGCCAACCGATCCATTTAACACCACTGAATATATATCACAATCTTCACACAAAGCATAATTCGAAGAATCCGGGTGCGCGAGAATCCCATTTTTTCCAGCATCGATTCCAAAACTGGCCACTCAACTCTATGGTATGCTTTACTCATTCATAGCCCATCCTCTCAAAAGCCTTCAAAGGACTCATATCTTTCAAAGCTGAAAAAACTTCCGCAATACTAAACACACGATCAAAGTTCTAATTCATAGCTTCAGTAATACACGGATCTACCCCTTCTAATATTGTCTCAGAACTATCAACACCATTCGAATAAAAGAGATCTGTAAAATAACTTGTTTCCAAATTCAGCAGCCTATCAGTCGTATCAAATGAATTTCCAGTATCGTCAACTAACCTCTCAACCTTGTTCTTCTTTCAACGATGAGAAGCAAATCTATGGAAAAAAGAGGTATTTTTATCTCCACGACGCAACTAATTTACTCGAGCACGTTGTTCCCAGTATAACTCCTCTTTCTCCATTTCTAGATTTAAACTCAATTTCACTTCATTTATGTCTGCCAATATATCATATGTAGGGTTTTGATCACATAATTGCGCTAACCTTTTGTAACCCCCTATTTTGACCTAAGGGTTTGAAACAATTTGAAATTGACGATTTGGAAACTTTTCCCTCAATTAAGGTTATTTATGAAAATCTGTGCCGAAACTATTATTCAATTATAATAATTAACCTTTAATGTTTTATCTTAAAAAAAACATGCTAAAAATAGTTTATCAAATCCCAAAAATAATAAATGTCCAAAGTCCACTTAACAACCAAATCTGAAAATACTTAAATAATTAAATATAAGTCTAGAACAAGACATACTGATAAATAATATCAAATAATGTTCGTACGAGGTCCTCCAAGTACCGAAACCTAAGTCTGGAAATCTGAAACAGATACTAAGAGGGAGTCAGCTATAAAGCTCAGTGTGTTTCTAAAGTGCATAACAGAAGTCAATCCAACAGTCAAACAACAAATCAAGAATTTACAAATATTTCGAAGTATTACAAGCAGTGCATACAGATATCATAACATGACATGCACCCAACTACATCACCGTTCAAAGAGTGAGGTTCCCCTGAACCACTCTACACCGTAACACTATGTCCGAAGCAGAACTCATCCCGAAAGATGGAACTACTAATCCGAAGCGAAGTTCAACCCGGAGGATGAAGTCGCTGAGCTTCTTCCGTACAATATCCCAACCCAATGATATGACATGTAATCTGATTTCAGAGTTCGAATGTAATCTTGTTAAATAACTAAGATGCATGTACATAATAATCCGATTTCGATATGTGTTACATAACATGATCACAGCATCTGAGTCATACATTATTGTCAGATAACAGAACATAATAGCATACAGTTGAGTCATACAATATTTATCAGATAACAGAGCAGAATAACACACAGATATATAAATCATTCATATCATGCAATCAAACATCAAAGACATGTAGCACAGACAGAGAACACACCTTAGGCAGCTAAATAGTCAACGTCGATAGTGACGTCTCCCACGCTCAGCCCTAGCGGAAGGTCAGACAGAATCAGCTCTTAAAAATAAAGAACATTATATGAGATTTCCTACTATGCCACATTCGAATAAACTACACTTAACAGAAATCTTACTAGCAGATCTCGAAGACTGTGCCACCGAAGGTCTGCCTGGCGGAGGAGGAGGTAAAGTCTCGGGGTCAAAGTTCACGTCACCTGAACACAAAAATATCTGAGTCAAACTCTGATGCAACATTTAACAAAATTCTAAGTTCAACAGATAAACTTGATCCAAAAAGATATTTCGGGTTCGAATTTGAAGAAACAGACAGCGGTAACGAAACCAGAATGTCGAAAAACATAACGGTGGACTCAGTCAAAAAAGTCAACACAAAGAGTCAACGCTGATTAGGATGACGTCATCGCTAACGTCAGCCAACATCAGCAACAACGTCATATGACGCCAGCCTGCATCAGCCCACTGGTCTGGTTCAACTCAGTCACCTAGTCCGGTCCAACACACCCAACCGGTTCAATTTCATCACCCACCCGAATCAAGCAAAACCCTAATCCCCAATTTCCCAACCCTAGATCTAACCCCCGACGGCGCCCGACCACCACGATACGACCAAAGAACCCAACGGCGGCCACAGCTTTACCGGCCACGACCAACGCGACGCTTACCCTGCGATTCCAGATGCGGCTAGGCGGAAGAGATGATGCCAGCGCGAGAGTTTCCGAAGGAACTCGATCGTTCTGGTGACATCGGCGGCAGAAGGCAAAGAGTCGAAGCTTTTGACTCACCGTTTCGACGATAGGAGGCGGCGAACGGAACACCCTACGACGGGTTTTGATCAGATGGCCACGGTGAACACACCAACGACCTTGAAACGCTGAACGAACAAAGCAAGCCCTTTGGCCGGAGCTTCGACGGAAAAACGGGGAAGGGTTTTCGATTGCTTTGTATTATTTTATTATTTTTCGAGAGAAAGAAGAGGGTGAGCGGCGCATAACACAAAAATAGGACCAAGGAGTGTTTACCCTAGACAAATGGGTAAATTACAGAAGAAGGGTCCCCATTTTTTCCCGCCTAACAATTTAACCACCAAACTTATAATTTTATTCAATTAGGTCCCAAATTAGATTAGGTTAAATTCCGAATTTCCCCCTAAATTCTAGGGTTTCCAATTGGGAATTATCATAATTAGGGTTTTCAAATTAGGGCTAAAATGTGGTGTTACAACTCTCTATCCGTAAAAAAAGAAATTTCAGCCTCGAAATTTACCTGGAGCAAACAAATGCGGATACTGAGCTTTGATGACAGCTTTGGACTCCCAGGTAGCCTCATCATGACTGCGACCACGCCACAATACTTTGACCATCTTAATGGTCTTCCTTCTGAGAACTTTCTTATCCTGAGCAAGAATCTCGATAGGTTCCTCCTCAAAGCGCAAATCTGGACGAATCTCAATCTCCTCCACAGACAAAACATGAGACGGATCAGCATGGTAGCGTCTCAACACAGAAACATGGAAAACATCATGAATACGCCGAAGCTCTGGTAGTAACTCAAGCTGATAAGCAACAGGTCCAACCCGACGAAGAATCCAATAAGGGCCAATATATCGAGGACTCAGCTTGCCCTTCCAACCAAACCGAAGTACCTTCCTCCAAGGAGATACTTTCAGGAAAACCTCATCACCGACCTCAAACTCAAGATCTCTTCGTCTCAAGTCAGCATAAGACTTCTGTCTGTCAAAAGCAACCTTAAGCCGATCTCGAATCAATCTGACTGTCTGCTCGGCCTCACGGACTATGTTTGGTCCCAACAATCTATGCTCATTAAGCTCAGTCCATCCAATCGGTGATCTACACCTACGTCCGTACAGAGCCTCATACGGTGCCATCTTGATACTTGCCTGATAACTGTTATTATATGCAAACTCTGCGAGCGGCAAGAAATCCTCCCAACTACCACTGTAATCGAGAACACAACCTCTTAACATGTCCTCAAGAATCTGAATCACACATTCGGACTGCACATCAGTCTGCAGATGATAAGATGTACTAAAGTTCAACCGGGTACCCAAGGCAGAATGAAGTGCCTTCCAAAACTTCGCTGTAAATCTCGGATCACGATAAAAAATAATCGATATCGGTACCCCATGAAGTCGAACAATCTCAAAAATATAGAGCCGAGCCAACTTATTCAAAGGATAGTTGACTCGAACCAGAATGAAATGCGCAGACTTAGTCAAACGGTCCACTATAACCCAGATGCAGTCCTTCTTAGACAGAGTCGTCGGAAGACCACTAACAAAATCCATAGTCACACACTCCCACTTCCACTAAGGAATATTGATGTGCTGAAGCAACCCAGATGAACGCTGATGCTCTGCCTTGACTCTCTGACAAGTCATACACTTAGACATAAATCCGACAACATCCCGCTTAAGACCTTTCCACCAATACCTCTGAAAAAGGTTCTTATACATCTTATCACCACCAGGATGTATAGAATAGGGGTTGTCATATGCCTCGCAAAGAATAACCTGTTTCAACCCAGATTTCCTTGGAATACAGTACCGGCCTCGGAAACACAAAACACCATCCTAATCAATAGTATAATCCACAGATGTACCCCCAAAAACCTCTCTGATACGATGCATAAGAAAAGGATCAGTGGGTTGCTCAGCTCAAATATCAGATATCAGCGTCGGAATAACCTGAAGTTCTGCCATCAAACTACCATCCTCAAACAAACTCATCCGAGCAAACAAGGTCCTAAAATCCGAGATGGCATTACGACTCAAGGCGTCGGCAACCACGTTCGCCTTTCCCGTGTGATATTCTATCTCACAGTCATAATCCTTGAGAAGTTCCAACCAGCGATGCTGTCTCAGATTCAACTCTTTCTGCGTAAGTAGATACTTAAGACTCTTGTGATCGGTGAAGATATAGTACTTCTCTCCGTTGAGATAATGTCTCCAGATTTTCAGAGCAAAGATCACAACAGCAAGCTCCAAATCATGGGTGGGGTAGTTGCACTCATGCGCTTTCAACTGATGAGACGCATAAGCCACTACTTTCCCCTCCTGCATCAGAACACATCCCAATCATGTGTGGGAGGCATCACTGTATACCGTATAAGCCTTCCCAGGCTCATGCTAAATCAGAACTGGTGCTTCAGTCAACACGATCTTAAGCTTCTCAAAACTGGTCTGCTGAGCCTCAGTCCACACAAAAGGAATATCCTTCCTCAAAAGTTTAGTCAGAGGAGTTGCAATAATCAAGAAACCTTCCACAAACCTCCGATAATAGCCAACTAAACCCAAGAAGCTTCGAATCTCAGGAACATTCTTGGGCTGCTTCCAACCCAAAATAGCCTCAATCTTCTTTGGATCAACCTGAATACCATTAGCAGAAACCACGTGTCCTAAGAAGGTAACCTCGGTCAACCAGAATTCACATTTACTAAACTTTGCATATAACTGCTTCTCACGCAAAGTCTGTAGGACAACCCGGAGATGTTCCTCGTGTTTTGCCTCCGATTTAGAATAAACCAGTATGTCGTCAATGAAAACCACCACGAACTGGTCCAGATAGGGTTGAAACACCATATTCATCATATCCATAAAGGATGCAGGGGCATTAGTCAATCCAAACGGCATCACCAAAAACTCGTAATGACCATAACGAGTCCGAAAAGCGGTCTTGAACCCATCAGAATCCTAAACCTTGAGTTGGTAATACCCCGATCTCAGGTCTATCTTAGAGAATATTGTAGCTCCTCGGAACTGGTCGAACAAGTCATCAATACGGGGAAGGGGATACTTGTTCTTGATCGTTAGCTTGTTCAGCTTCCGATAGTCAATACAAAGCCGAAGTGACATGTCCTTCTTCTTCACAAACAAAACAGGGGCTCCCCAGGGAGAAACACTAGGTCGGATGAAACCCCTATCCAACAATTCCTGCAACTGAATCTTCAATTCCTTAAGCTCTTTCGGAGTCATCCTATAAGGAGCCATAGAGACAGGGGTTGTGCCCGGATATATATCTATGCCAAACTCAACCTCCTCACGTTTTGGCGGTACCCCCGATAATTCCTCCAGAAAAACATCTGGAAAATCCATAACGACCCGGATCTTATACAAACCAGAATCTGACTGCCTCAAGTCAAGAATATAAGCAAGATAGGCAGTAGCCCGATGTCGAATCATCTTTTCTGCTTTGAGAGCTGAAACAACATTGGACATGTAACCTCTACGCTCTCCAACCATAATTACCTCGCACCCATCTGAGGTTTTCAGAGTGGCCCTTTTCTTTTCATAATCCAAACGGACTCGATGAGCGAATAACCAATCCATTCCGAGAATAAGGTCGAACTCTCTGAAAGGTAACTCCATCAAATCAGCGGAAAATATTTTCCCTTGAATCTCCAATGGGCAATTCTTGTACACCCTAGAAACCTTGACATGATCACCCACTGGACTATAAACTGAAACCGCATTCATAGTATTCTCAACCAGAATTTCAAGTCCCCCAGATACCGAACTCGCAACATATGAATGGGTAGAACCAATATCTGATAATGCAAAATACGAGATAGAGTGGATAGAAAAGGTACCTGCAATCACATCTGGCTCATCACGATCCTCATGTCTCCTGGTAGCATAAACCAAACCTGGCTGTCTCAACCCGGATCCAGCTGATCCTCCACTCTGAGCTGGCCTACCTCTACCAGCAGAAACTGTAGAATCAGGTCTACCTCGACCTCTACCCTTAGCAGGAGCCTGCACCGATGCCTGCGACTGACTCGTCATATGAGCCGACGGAGGTGCAAGCGGACAATCTCTGAAAAGATGGTCGAACTATCCACAACGAAAACAAGCTCCAGATTGTCTCATACACTCTCCTAAATGTCATTTCGTGCAGAAAGAATATTGCGGTGCCCCCCGCGTGCTAGTCGATCCTCCAACACTAGAAGTCGGAACAATAGTGGTCACTGGTCTGGCTCTAGAATAACTCTGATAATCACTCTCATCTCTTGCCCTCTTCCTGATCTAATTACCCTAACTATACTGAACTGACGCAGTCGACTGCCTCTTACCTCGATCCATACCCTGAGACTCAGCTTGCCTAAACTCTGCCTCATTGCGTTCAACAATCCTAGCTCGCAAGGTAATATCCTTGTACTCTTTGTCCAAATGCAAAGCAACACCAGTCTTGATCGAACGTCGCAGACCCTTCAGAAACCAGTCACACTTCTCTTTCTCTATAGTAACTAACCCAGGGACGTACTGAACCAGCCTCAAAAACTCGATCTCATACTGATTCACGGTCATATCATTTTACTTTGGATTTATAAAGTCCTCTCGATACTTGGCTAGATACTCTACCCCAACATATCTGTCTCGGAAAGCCTGACGGAAATGATCCCATGTGATCCGACTAGCAGAAATAACGGTCTTCTCAACCTCCCACCAGTTCAGGGCTTCACCCTTCAATAAAGATACAACCACTCTTAATTTTCTGTCAGTAGGGTAGTCCATCTCATCAAATAACTGTTGTAATTTCTTTAACCAATACTCTGCGTCAGCTGGATCTGCAGCTGTCTTACCATCAAACATCGACATCCCAGCTGAAAAAAACTCAGCAGATATAGGTCTCCTAGAACCCTGTCGAAGATACTCAAGTAGCTCCAAATGCACTGCAGCAACATCAACTCCAGCAGTCTCACTGTTACCGGCTGTACGGGGACCTTCACTCTGAGTCTGCTGATCAGGGTGATCGGTCTGTTGACCACTCGTATGAACCTCATATTACTCCTTAGCCTGCTCATGTTGTGGGTCCTCCTGATGCGGCGGCGAATGCTCAGGAGGATTAACGTCACTCGTATTCGCAGCGGTACGACCACGTCCACGGTCTCGACCTCAGCCAGTCGTAACTCTAGTACTCCTACGGGGTGGCATAGTAGTCTATCTACAAAAAGAAGAATCATAAAGTCAAAATTGCTACTTGGAGACTTTAATTAAAACATATATTACTTCTTTAAAATTCGGACATTTATATGAAAATCTCGTAGTTTCCGAAAACATTTATTATGCATGCAAAATTTTGAAAACATTAAAATCAAATTTATATCGAGCCTCACAGGCCGAGGGGTGTAACCTAGGCTCTGATGCCACTAAATGTAACCCCCTATTTTGACCTAAGGGTTTGAAACAATTTGAAATTGATGATTTGGAAACTTTCCCCTCAAGTAAGGTTATTTATGAAAATCCGTGCCGAAACTATTATTCAATTATAATAATTAATTAATGTTTCATCTTAAAACAAGCATGCTAAAAATAGTTTATCAAATCCCAAAAATAATAAATGTCCAAAGTTCACTTTACAACCAAATCTGAAAATACTTAAATAATAAAATATAAGTCTAGAACAAGACATACTGATAAATAATATCAAATATTGTTCGTACGAGGTCCTCCAAGTACCGAAACCTAAGTCTGGAAATCTGAAACAGATACTAAGGGGGAGTCAGCTATAAAGCTCAGTGTGTCTCTAAAGTGCATAACAGAAGTCAATCCAACAGTCGAACAACAAATCAAGAATTAACAAGTATTCCGAAGTATTACAAGCAGTGCATACAAATATCATAACATGACATGCACCTAACTACATCATCGTCCGAAGAGTGAGGTTCCCCTGAACCACTCTACACCGCAACACCATGTCCGAAGCAGAACTCATCCCGAAAGATGGAACTACTAATCCGATGCGAAGTTCAACCCGGAGGATGAAGTCGCCGAGCTTCCTCCGTACAATATCCCAACCCAATGATATGACATGTAATCCGATTTCAGAGTCCGAATGCAATCTTGTTAAATAACTAAGATGCATGTACATAATAATCCGATTTCGATATGTGTTACATAATATGATCACAACATCCGAGTCATACATTATTGTCAGATAACAGAACAGAATAACATACAGTCGAGTCATACAATATTTATCAGATAACAGAGCAGAATAACACATAGATATATAAATCATTCATATCATGCAATCAAACATCAAAGACATGTAGCACTGACATAGAACACACCTTAGGCAGCTAAATAGTCAACGTCGATAGTGACGTCTCCCACGCTCAGCCCTAGCGGAAGGTCGGACAGAATCAGCTCCTAAAAATAAAGAACACTATATGAGATTTCCTACTATGCCACATTCGAATAAACTACACTTAATGGAAATCTTACTAGCAGATCTCGAAGACTGTGCCATCGGAGGTCTGCCTGACGAAGGAGGAGGTAAAGTCTCGGGGTCAGAGTCCACGTCACCTGAACACAAAAATATCCGAGTCAAACTATGATGCAATATTTAACAAAATTCTCAGTTCAACAGATAAACTTGATCCAAAAAGGTATTTCGGGTTTTAATTTGAAGAGACGTACAGCGGCAACGGAACCAGATTGTCGAAAAACATAGAGGTGGACCCAGCCGAAAAAGTCAACGAAAAAAGTCAACACTGACGTCATCGCTGACCAGGATGACGTCATCGCTGACGTCAGCCTACATCAGCAACAACATCAGATGACGCCAGCCTACATCAGCCCACCGGTCTGGTTCAACTCAGCCGCTCAGTCCGGTCTAATACACCCAACCGGTTCAATTTCATCACCCACCCGAATCAAGCAAAACCCTAATCCCCAATTTCCCAACCCTAGGTATAACCCCGACGGCGCCCAACCACCACGATACGACCAAAGAACCCAACAACAGCCACAGCTTTACCGGCCACGACCAACGCGACGCTTACTCTGCGGTTCCAGATGCGGCTAGGCGGAAGAGATGATGCCAGCGCGAGAGTTTCCGAAGGAACTCGATCGTTCTGGTGATAGCGGCGGTAGAAGGCAAAGAGTTGAAGCTTTCGACTCACCATTTCGACGATGAGAGGTGGCAAACGGAACACCCTACGATGGGTTTTGATCGGACGGCCACGGTGAACACACCGACGACCTTGAAACGCTGAACGAATAAAACAAGCCCTTTGGCCGGAGCTTCGACGGAAAAATGGGGAAGGGTTTTCAATTGCTTTGTATTATTTTATTATTTTTCGAGAGAAAGAAGAGGGTGAGCAGCGCATAACACAGAAATAGGACCAATGAGTGTTTACCCTAGACAAATGGGTAAATTACAGAAGAAGGGTCCCCATTTTTGCCCGCCTAACAATTTAACCACCAAACTTATAATTTTATTCAATTAGGTCCCAAATTAGATTAGGTTAAATTACGAATTTCCCCCCAAATTCTAGGGTTTCCAATTGGGAATTCTCATAGTTAGGGTTTTCAAATTAGGGCTAAAGTGGGGTGTTACACCTTTCCTTCAACCCTTTTACTGTAACCTTGCGTGTCACCCTCAATTTCCGAAACCAATTATCCAGACAACTCCAACCTGTTGCAATTTTTCTGGTGTTGAACCCACCGAGGCATCCTATAATTTCTTCACTTCAGGCTCACATAAATCTTTCAGCAGCCACGATGCTTCAAATCGAAAGTGCCATGCTTTATTCCCATAAATACTTTCCAAAGTGTTTAACAACAGTGGACAGTGATCTGAGAAAGAATGAGATAAATGATCAAGAACATAACAAGGGAATAAATTAAGCCATAATGTATTCGCAACACCACGATCCAATCGTTCCCGAATATTATTTCTCTGAAACTTTCCTTTTTCCCATGTATACCACCTGCCTCTGTAACCGATGTCTTCGACCTCACAATTTGATAAAACCCTTCTAAATTCTTGCATCTGCCGATCATTCCATGTCAAACCCCTTTTTTCTCATTAAGGATAGCAATTTTGTTGAAATCCCCTATTATTAACCATGGAATATCCGACATATCATTAATTTGTCGAAGGAGATTCCAAGCAGCAACCTTGTTTTGTTCTTCTGGTGCACCATAAAAACTCGTACACTGCCATAATTTTCCATCCGAATCATCATTAATGAGAACGCCAATGTGCCTTTGGGAATAAGAACGGAGAGTGATATCACAATTATTTTCCCATCCAATTGACAGCCCACCACTACGTCCAACATCATCCACATCAATTCCATTTATAAAACCACATCGTCTTCTAACTTGCGCCATTTGTGCACTCCGAAGTTTTGTCTCAATAAGAAAAACAACGGATGGGTTTAAGTCTCGCAACACATGTTGGAGACGACGGATAGTCCGAGGCATACCCAAACCTCAGACATTCCAACATAAGAGTTTCATGACGTCCAACTGGCCTGATTAAACAGATCTGTCGATATCTCAGTTGATATGAAATAGTGTTGTAAAAGGTTATGAATTGTGTTTAGTATTGGCACTAGTATGCTTGGGTACAATGATCGATCATTAGGATGTTTAGTGTGCACACGAGAGTCAAATGCGCGCGTGGTCTTGGTGATGGTAGTCATCAAGATAGAGTACAGGTTCGCCCGGAAAATCTTCTTATATATGTTAGTCGGTGATGAGTGTAATCCCATCGACGGGGCGTGAGGATGAGTGGAACCCCCTCTGCGTAGAATGGTGATGAGTGTAATCCCACCGTAAGGTAAATGTGAGTTGTTGGATGTGAGTTCCAACGGTTATCTGTGTATTCGAGTCATAGCTAGGTGCCAATATGGATTGATATATGTGTTGCTTATACATTGATATATGTATTTTCATGTGTTGAGCTTATGAATCGTCGAGCATGGCATAATATTGAGTTTATGTTCATGTATCATATGTATTTTTGGCTCTTGTGGTTCAAAGGTAAGATCATGCATTCTACCTTGGTTGTATGCTCGTGCTTGGACCCTGCATTGTCGAGGTTTGTTTTAATGGGCTTACCCTCACTGAGCTTTATGCTTACGCTCTGTTTTGTTCGACAATACAGATTCGTAGTTCGTGGGTTGCTTATGCAAGGAGAGGGCCTCCAAGTGTGCTTGTGGTGCTATCTTAGCTTTCAAGTATGGACTTTTAAGTTATAAGGTGTAATATTCAAGCAATGGGATATGTGTTGTTGATTTGAGCTTTTGATGTATGTTGATGTTTGGCCTTAGGAGCATGTTCAGTCTCCTTGTTTTGTGGATGATATATTTAAGGTTGCTTACCTAGTATGTTGGCCTTGTGCCCCTTTATGGATGCTTAAGTGTATGCTCTTATGTATGCTCCTATGAATGTTGTCTAAGGCATGAATCTTGAATGTTATGATTGATCTTATGTTGAATGGTGATCCTTTGATTGTATGGCTCGTATATGTATGTTTGGGGTTGAGCATGCTTGTTATAGGGTGTCTTGCATCTAGAGTTGGTGTATGTTGGTTGTTGGAAGGTTTTAGTGGTGTTTTGGGACAACCTTGTGCCATAAACCAGCTAAAACCAGCTTGGTCGCAGAGGGCGTATCGAAATGGTTGGTCCCGTTTCGATACGGTCCCTTTGTTTCAGGCCAGGCGTTTCGTACGCAAAGGGGTCGTTTCAATACGTTTTTGCTACTAAAAATCTGAGATTTTGACGATAAATTGAAGTATCGAAACGGTCCTAGGCGTTTCGGAACTGGCTTCGTAGCGTTGACCACGAGAAGTTGACCGTTGAGGGCGTTTCGATACGGTCCACCCCTGTTTCAAAACGGTCTCCTCAGGTTGACTTTGGCCTGTTGACCTAGTCAAGGCGTATCGAAACACCCTATGGGCGTTC
Source organism: Hibiscus tridactylites (assembly GCA_958450335.1). Taxonomy (NCBI): domain Eukaryota; kingdom Viridiplantae; phylum Streptophyta; class Magnoliopsida; order Malvales; family Malvaceae; genus Hibiscus; species Hibiscus tridactylites. The sequence goes on along the minus strand of OY288287.1, from coordinate 4,968,046 downwards.
CGATATAGCCTGCAGTTTAAGTTTAAAATGGGCTGCTTTGATTGGTTGTTTGGATGTTTGCCTCGTTTGTTTCTTTCGTTGTTGCCTTTCTCACATAGGATTTAATAATGCATCTAGATAATATAATAATAAATGAAAAGGTTTTCCCGGGTTGTTAACCGAAGTGAAGCCTTAACGGGTTTCACCTCGGTTATCTCGGTGTGACCCACTCGGATCGGTCAAGCGTTCGGACCGGGATGCGGGGGTTACAAATTAATAGGTATCTCCTTTTAAAATTAATTAACATACTTATCAAAATGCTAGAAGTCACATGTAATGATAATTAAAATGCATGTCACAATAAACATATTCGAACCATAAAAGCAAGTAAGCCATGCATTACATATTGAAGCTATATCATACTAAAAAACATATATTGCAAAAACACATGCTTTAGAAAAGATAATATAAAAGGCACACAATCACATATTTAATAATATACACATGCCGCATTAAAAGACTCAAATGTCATATGCACATTAAACGAACATAACAATATGTAAACATATATTCGATATAAACATAAATTAAAAAGGGCAAAATGCATGAATAACAAGATATAATACAAAAATAAAAATGCAAAGTAAATAATTAAAATGCAAGCTGATAGAGACCAAAATGGTAATAAATCCATTCAAAACTAATTAAAATGCAGAATAAGGACCCAATTGAAAAGACGCGATAAGCCTAAGGGACCAAAAGCGCAATTACCCCCATTTGAAAGCTGATTAAAACAAATATAAGGACCAAATTAAAAACTTTCGAAAAACGGTAGAGACTTCGGAGGTAGTTTAAAAACACGGAAACCCTCCCTCGCGTAATTACGACGACACGGAGGGGCTTAAAACTGAATTAGACCAATTTTAAAACATGAAATAAATATAAAAACCAGGTTAAAAAACATTTCACCCCTTTTCTCATTTTTCTAACTCTAAAACGCTCTCCCAAAGCTTCCCCCTCTCTGGCGAAACCCGAAAACCATCGTCATCGTTCCGGTCGCCGCTAGCCGGTGCCGGAAACCTAAAAGACCCCCCTTTTTCGACTTTCCAAAAACCCAAAGACTCGAAAAAACTCTTTCTTTTCACAAAAACAGAACCAGAAACCCCAAAGGCCCTTCTTTTGTTTTGTAAATCGAAACCCTAAAAAAACCTAAAAACTGAAACTCACCCTTGTCGTTGGCTCACCCGTCACGACCGATGAAGTCGAAAGGCTTATCGCCGACAAAGGGGAGACGGAAAGACACCGAGAAGAAGGGGTGCAAAGGTAAACCCTAGACCTTTTTCTGTTTTTTTTTTGTTTTTTTACGCGATTCGAAATGAAATGAAAACATGGAAGATGAAGACGATTATACCTCTGTAAATACTCTTTTGTATTGCTCTGAAAGTTCGATTACAACTTTGCTCTGAAACTTGCTCTCTCCGGAAAAACCTTCCCCTTACATTGCATGCTCTCGGGTTTATATAGCCCTCTGAAATTACATATTTTCTTTTTTAAATTACATGTAATTCCTGAAATATCTGCTGTCAATTGCTCTCATTTTTGTTGGTATTCGTATGCCTCTGATTTTGGTTGCATTTGTCTATTTTTTCCTTTCTCTGACATTTGGTTTGTTTGGCTGCATGTGAGGCTCGTACGGGGGACCAGAGGGCTCGGCCGGACGACGAAGGGTGATCCCAGCCGTTGGTGGAATCTGAACGGTTGCAGGGGGATTCGAAGAGGCGGGCGTGCGAAGCACGCGCGCGTCAGGCCAGTGAAGAGACGCGCGTGTATCATACGCGCCCGAGAGACCGATCTGAGCCGTCCAATCACGATCTCAATCCAATGGTGGATAGGAGTGCGGCGCTAGGGCGAAAAGACGAGATCTTGGGCTTCCTTCTGAGGGGTAATCTGGATCCAGATCTGACGGCTGAGATTGGGCTGCGCAAAACAAAACATAGGAGAGCATTAAGGTTTCTTTCCTTAGCAGATTAGGGCTTTAGTATATGGGCTAAACGGGCCTTGTAATATATTTTTTTAGTTTTTTAATTGTAATGGTCATTATTAATAAATTGGGCTTATTATTTAATTGGACTTTTATTTATTTAATTCGGGCTTATTTATATTAGTATTTTTCTGTTTTCAGGTTTATAAATAATAATAATAATAGTAATAATAATAATAATAATAATAATAATAAGGTATCAACATAAATAATATAATAGATAAGATATTAACAATGTATGGGATAATAAATATAGATAATAACTATAATAGATAGCAAAAATAATAACGGTAGATAATATTAATAATAATACTATAAGCAATAGATAATGATAATAGTAAATAATAATAGTATTAATAATAGATATATAATAAATATGTATATAACATTAATAATATCTATACGTACCCCTTTTTTGTTTTCTTCTTTTTCCCTTCTTTTTTAATTTTTAATCATTCGATATGTATCGAAAGAGTGATGAAGCTCATTATTATGAAAAAGAAATAAAAGAGGTTAACCCGGATAAAATTAGTGATTACACCTATAAATAGATGAAGGCATTGTACACAATTCTAGTTTTAAGAATAATATGAATCTCCCTCTTTCCCTCATCTCTTTGTTCTTTTATACTTGTTCATTGTTCTTTATTATTTTATTCACAACACGTTATCAGCACGATTTCGCTCAACAATTGTGGCTTTTATTGATGATTCTCGAAAACGATTTCAATACGACATTGGTGACTACGTTTAATATACATTCAACTAAGCTTAGAAATTTCGGTATGTTTTTTTATTAATCATTCTTAAATTAAGGTTAGTGCACTCTGATCCATTGTTAATTTGTTTGTTTTTACTTTATTCTAATATTTTGTGATTGGTTTAATCATGTTAGTGCGATTTCAGATTCTTATTTCATGGATGGTTATCATTCCATGACTTCTTTATTCTAATATTCCATGATCAAACTTGAACTTCAAATTCAAGGCTCAAACCAAGTGAATTTAATGAATTTCGCAAGGCGTACACGGTACATGACACTCATGTTTTTTAAAATCTTTTTTGATAAAAAAACTACCACGCATGTTTACAGTGTTCAACTTGTGGTTATATATATTTATTTATTTGTTACTTAATATTTTATTTTATAAGAATTGATATTTCTAACCATGTTTTGAGTTTTACATGTGTTTAAATAGCTTGAAAGAGACATGACATAAAGAGATTATGAGAAATTGTCTTCGTCATTTGCTACGTCTCCATTATCTTCAGAGAAAAATCAATATCGGTAAACTCTATTTTTATTTTTATACTTTAAATTATAATTTTAAAGTACGATAAATGATGGTGATTTTGAATCTACAAGAAGACTGGTATAAAGTCTATATTTGCTCGAAAGCAATAATTCTCATGTGTCGAAAAAATCGACTATAGACTTCTCCCAAGTTCATGTTACAAAAATTCATCTTGACAAGAATTTTCGTGGGAGGCAATTCCTGAAGTGAATGCAAAGCACGATGTTTATTCCATGCAATTATCAATGATGAGGCATTCTCTAAAGTGAATACAAAGCATGATGTATATTTCGTGCGATTATCAATGATGAGGCTTTCCCTGAAGTGAATGCAAGCATGATGTTTATTCCATGCGATTATTGGATCTGTTTCATTCCCTGAAGTGAATAAAAACATGGTAAATTATTATTCAAATAGAGACATAACTTTGATATAATCCAAGTTTATTGGCTGGACATCCTGTTCTGCGAGGCTACTGGTCTCAAATGAGGTTTTTAAATGACCTTGTGAACTGGTTTAACAATGCCACGTACGAGGATTAAATCTTTATTCTTCGTGATGAGGATATGTTAATAAAAACATACTCTATTTTTCACGACAAATAATGTTGTCCTCAGACACAATATCATTAAAAAGGTTTCAAAGGCCCACTGACTCTACTACATTCCCTGGAGTGAATGTGAGATTATATTATGAAAAGAATAAAAGCCACATTAGAAATTGTGGTCGTAGTCGAGGCTATGAATATAGACATGGAAAATATGGTCATTTTAAGGATACTTCAACCCACTAGTAGTGAGGTTATGAGGATAACAAGAGTGATAGAGATCATTCTAAGAAAGTGAAATCCTTTTTATTACCAATGTGACGTTATAAACCATTGGTCCCGTACTTATCGTACATAGAAAAATCAATAATCATTGAATGATAAAGGAAAGAAAATAAAAGCAAATTTTTGCGAAAATGACGAAGATGATATTGGTTCAACTCATTTGGACGTTATTGGTCCCACTTATTTGGACGTTATTGATTTTCTTATAAACCTAGAAGGGAATAAATCATCTTCTAATTATTCTCATAACCTTGAAGAGAATTATTCATCTTTTATTTATTTTGATTTATGTTTATTTACTTTACACATTAATTATTTATGTTTTATATTTATATATTATGATATTTATTTATTTTGTTTAACATATTACTTGTCAAATAAAATCTATGGTGACGATTTATGCTCAACATAAGCATAAGATATATTTTCTCATTTAAATGCAAGGGAATAACATGAGTATTATATCTCAAAGTACTGAAAATATTGATGCTTTAGAAGAGAAATAAATTCTTGAGAGAAAGTACATTATGAAAAGTGAAGAATTGTGAATATTACAATAATTACCGCTAATGGTAATAATATCGTCACCACTAGAAGTGAAAATTTTAAGAGAGAAATATGAGTTCGTAAAATATCCCTTTGGGAATTATAGATAACATATGTTATCAATTGGCATTTGAAATAAGTTAATGTAAATATAAGTTCGGTAGCCAAAAGGTCAGATAAAAGCTCTATAAGAGTTATATATTGCTACCAAAAGATAATTTCCATTGAAAGCTCTGAAAGAGCTAAAGATATTCCTATTTAAAGGAACAATTTTGATGGTCGTACTTGGCATGTACGAGTGATATTGAATCATATGTTATGGTAAACTAAAAGTTTACGAAATTTTGAAATGTATATACACACTTGTATATAGCTGGTATGATCGGTTATACCATCCTGATCAATAATGATGCGAAAGCTATTGAGATTTATATGCACATTTATTAAAAGAACCTAAAGTTCTTGTGGTGCTTGTTCTCAAAGGAATTGATTAAATTCCACTTATTGAGAGAACACGAAATTTTTGTGTTGCTTGTTCTCAAAGGAAATGATTAAGATCCTACTTACCAAAAGAACTTGATGTTCTTGTACTAAAGTTGAGACTGCATGTCTTGCATATCTGAATGAAATATAGGCTCATATATTCGTAAATGTGGAAAGTTCTATATGATTTTAGTAGATGCATCTATATTGTTTTATCAACTTACAACCAGAAGTTTGTGAGATTGAATATAAAAAGATTCAGAAGTTTGTGGGTTTATATTTTAGGCTATACCAGTTGATACGAAGCCTATTGATTATGAAAAATACAGTTTAGTAAAATTTCAATTGGATGCCTCCTCTTTAATAGCTAAACTATGAGAACAAAAGAGTTATTGTTTATATAGTGTTTTCATATAGCAACACTTATACGCATCAAGCCAACAAGTTATAATAAACTCCCCGTTATGATTGGTTTTTGGTCAGAAGCCATACATTTCCCATTTTATAATTGAGTACGAGTCTCCTTTTATGTTTAAACTCTTAAACATTAATTGGAGAATCATTTATGAGATGATTTTTCTCAACATCAGGGGAGAGAATAATTAATTGGTTAAAGAAGGAAAATAAATTATCATTATCTAGATCCTTGAATATGAACTAAAAGTTCATAAGATAATTCAAGTTATTGTATGTCAACTGTTAGACATATTTACTGACCTAATGAGAGTAATCAAGTCTCATATACCAGCTAAAAATGCTTTAAGTTTAAATTACATGTTAGAGCGAATGGATGTAAATCATGCTTGAAGCATGATAGTTGAAATTGGTTCTAATGATCAAAATTCTCGTAAATAGAAATTAGTATGAGATGGTCATATATTGTAGGCGGATGTTCCTGAAGAGATCCAAAACATAACTAATTATAAAACTCTTGAAGAGTTTTAGATACCTAAAATAAAGATTGAAATCTTGAAGAGATCTCGATGAGTTATGTCACTACGATAATGGAACCAGAAAATAGAAAAGTTGTCGACAACGATTTTCCAAACAATTTTACATAGAATACTTCTATAGGAGTAAAGAAAGAAAACGAGGATCTTGTATAAGAATCTATAGATGTTGAAATGATTGACCAATATAGAAAGACGCTTTGAACTTTCAAAAGTGAAGTATTTGGACTAGTAGTCCAAACACCTAAAGGTGTAATGCAAGTGAGGCACAAATAATTAGTCGTAAATAAGACTTGACTTATGATTTATGAAGAGTTTTAATTACTTCATGGTGGATGCAATTAATTTGACAGTTATGAAATATAGCGTCTAATTATTTGTGGATCTCTATTTATCCTTAAAGGATTTAAAATGCTAGAAGCATTTGGAAATTCTTGAAAAAATTTATTTAGACATGTCTCATTGAATATTTTGGCGCATTTAGTATAATCGCCTTGGTGAGTACTAATTGAGGAAATATTGCAAGAATGATCAGATTTCCTTATGTATTTTATAAAGGAGTTTTGGATCAAGATTTATTATAATTTGAATTTCATTAAAACTCCTGAAGAGCTTCAAATCGGAAACTCATGAATAACTTTCAAAGCATTTGATGAAAGTATTTAAGAAAAAGAATCATGAGATGTGGTTTTGTCTCGACCTAAAGATCAAGCACTTAAATATGTGTTTTTTGTCTATGAATGGACATAAGTTGAAAGAATTTTAAAGAAGATTCAATATGGATAAAGCATATCTATTGTAAGATTATTGGATGTGAATAAAGCTAATTATATCTTTTCTTGGTCTTGAGTCACCATATATTAGTTGGTCAAGAAATATTCATGGATATACAAAGATCAACCTTTAGATCTTCAAACATTCGTTGATGCCTCCTCAAATGTCGTAGAAATAATTGTTATGTACGAGGTAAGCCAAAAATGTGTTTGACTAAGACCATTGACCCAACATATCCAAAAGATAGGTGTATTTACTTTCACAATATATGATACAAAGTTATATTGGGGAAGATAATGCAAAATGTATATCTCTCCTCCTGTTAAGGAAACTAGATAGCTACCCTAACCCAACATAGCAAAGCCTGAATAAATATGGGTCGTTTAGGTGGGGACAAAAGAGAAGACAAGAACCGGCAAAACACGAAAGGATAAGAAAGATGAGGAGAGATAGAGAAGTGAGTGGGGGCGCTTTAGATCTTCAAACATTCGTTGATGCCTCCTCAAATGTCGTAGAAATAATTGTTATGTACGAGGCAAGCCAGAAATGTGTTTGACTAAGACCATTGACCCAACATATCCAAAAGATAGGTGTATTTACTTTCACAATATATGATACAAAGCTATATTGGGGAAGATAATGCAAAATGTATATCTCAATTTGAAAGGTGGATACATCATGGAACATATTACTCTAAAGTTTCATCCCTCGCGATCTTTAGAAAAATAATATTTAAGATTGAATTATGAAGATTCAAAGATCTTCTGTAATGCTTTCATGAGGGGGAGTAAATACGCATTGCACTCTTTTTCCCTTAACCGAGGTTTTGTCCCAGTGAGTTTTCCTGGTAAGGTTTTTAATGAGGCAGTTATGCGTATCAAAGATGTGTGTACTCTTTTTTCCTTCACTAAAGAATTTTTTCTCTTAGTAAGGTTTTAACGAGGCACATTATCTTCATAGACATCCAAGGGGGAGTGCTATGAATATTTATCTATGTGGATGTCTATCATGATTAGAACTTTATCTAAGGAGTTTGATTTATTTATTATTAGAAATATTATCTCAATTAATTAGAGTTTAATGTATTATGTACTTCTTATGTCTATAAATAAATGAAGGCATTATACACAATTCTAGTTTTGAGAATAATACGAATCTCCCTCTTTCCCTTATCTCTTTATTCTTTTATACTTGTTCTTTGTTCTTTATTATTTTATTCACAACACATTTTGTTTTCTTCTATTGTTTTTTCGATTACTCTTATCTTTTCAACAATTTTCCTAATCAGTTTTGGCTCATTTACTTTAATTCTGCCCATCTGCTTTAGCTCCTATTTGTTAACTATTAAAAAATCGGAGTGACTCAATGCAACAGTGTCATATGTCAAAACAATTAAAAAGTAAAAATTTGTAAAAAAAAAAAAGAAAAAAAACTAAAAGTTTCAAAAGTTTCTCAAAATTTCTCCAATATGGCTCGACTTTGGTTAAGCAGTCATATCATTTTTCTTGATATGTTTTTTAAAATTGAATTCATGTAGCTTTATTAATAAATAAAAAATAAAAACATAACATTTTAAATGTTTCAAACATCTAAAAAATAATAAAAAATAACATATTTAAAAGAAAATTAAAGGATTGTTCCGACCAAATTAGACACTTCCTCTTTTTACCACAACAAATTTCTAAAGTCCGTTGTAGGAAAAGTCTCCTTGGGAGTTGTCAAAACATAAACTAAATGAAATCCTCAATAAAAAAACTATAAATACCCTTTACGTCGGTCTCATAGGCTATAATCTGCTACACAATTCTGATTACATTGGCAAAACCACAAAAGGGGATCAAGCTATCCAAGACCACCAACAAACCCAAATCAAGAACAAGCGTCGTGATGAACAATAAACGAGCATCAAGCGGCCTCAAAGGTATCCAGAAAACATATCATAAGACAGAGACGTGTCATAAAGATAGAGAAAAGATGTGCTACAAAAATAGAGAAAAATATATGCAATAAGATTTGCGAGAAGATAACCAAAACACATATTTTTTTTATTAAAAATTAAAAAAAATTAAAGCGAGATATAAGAACAATGGAGAAGATTGAACACCAGCGATCAACGACCAACACTAAAATTGATATCGCCGATCGCCTACCAAAATAAAATAAAAAAATAAAAAAACGGTAGATTTGGGGAAAAATAAGCGGCTAAGGTTTATGGTTTTTTAAATCCTTTTATTTATAAATTGCATAAAGTGAAAAAAAGATAAGAATTTATATATTATTTCTTGTTATGTTATTTCTTTTAATTTTATTTTCAAATATATTGGAGCCTTGGTATCCCTTTCCTTTGATGGAAAGAATTTATATATTAATGAAATTTTATTTCGAAAAAAGTTGTAGCCATGAAAATAATTGAGCAAATTCTAGAATCTAAATATTTAAATTAACATAAATGTAAAACATTCAACAAGAAATATGTTGTTGGGTATAGTTATAATTAAAAGTTTATTTATAAACTTATATTGAGGATTGTGAAGTTGACAATATAAATCATGAGTGTGTATAAAAAATAAGACAAACAAAAAACATAATAATAATAATAAATTAAAGTGAAAATGTAAATAAAAAATTACCTAATCCAATCCAATACTTAAACTGTAGAGTAGTGTGGGTTTTTTAGCTGACATTTCATTAATAAAAGAAATTTTTTCAATTCAACAAATATAACTTTGCTAAAGATATTGTGTGCAAATAAATTGTAAATTTAAATTGTAAATTGTACATAATATTTCTTGTTTTTTTTTTTGAAAAATGACGGGCCTCATTAAAACCCCCCACTAAACCTATGACGGGGGAAAAAGAGTGCCCTATTATATTGATAAAGCAACCGGGTATAACAACGATGATTACAAGCAATGAACTCGTACACTTACGCTCCTCCCTACTCCCCTAGTTGAAATGCCCTATCATAGTACAAAAGTGGAAACTCAACGCATTACCTCAAGAGATCAAACACCAAACACAGCACTGTGTCCCCTAGGGCGCAAGGGTAACTGTCGATCTACACCCATCACCTCCCTCAAACCAGCGCAATACATACACTCATACACACCAGCCACCGATCGTGCCTACTGGAGAGTATTGACCCTACTCGGCATTCTCACAAAATCCAACAGACACGGGACAGCCATAGGCCATTTGCATTTGGCCCAATGCCCGATTCTCAGCAACATCGTTTCCATAACAGCATTACCACAAATTATCTTCTTTTTGAACAATGCCTCATTTCTCTCCAACCATATTGTCCATGTAATGCCAAAGAAAGCTAATAACCATACCTGTTTCGCGCTTCTTTTAATTGGAAGACAGCTCCATTGCAGCAGAAAATCTTTGATAGTTGCTGGAATCACCATTTGCACTTGCCATTTTGACGCCCAAGATTGCCACCACTTCCACGAGACCCGACAGTGGCACAAGAAGTGAACATTGGTTTCCTCCTCATCACCGCATGTAAATAATATTGAGTTTAGAGAAAAGTAGTTTCTCTGTTTTTATTTAATTCTATCGTTAAAAATTACAGAGTGTTGGATCCCTTTTTAACAACACTGGTTACATCATACTAGTTTAATTAAACTCTAACTCCTAGTTTAAGATAAACTTTATCTTATCTAGAATAAACTTAAATAAAATACCTCTATTACAGCACAAACTTCTAATTAAATAATAACTAATGCATGTTAATAGCTCTAGGACTCTTAGATACATATTTACAATCGACACTCCCCCTCAAGCTGGTGAGTAGACATTGTATAGTCCCAGCTTGGATGTAAGCTTATCAAAGGTATTTCTTGGAAGTGCCTTGGTAAGTATGTCAGCTAACTGCTCTTGCGTTGGGATGAAGTTCAACTTAACCATCCCACTTGTGATTTTCTCTGCAATAAAGTGCCTGTCCAGTTCCACATGTTTGGTTCTGTCATGATGCATTGGATTCTTTGCAATGCTGATTGCAGATTGATTGTCACAGTAAAGCTCAAACTCTTTGCTGTAATTTAATTTCAATTCTGATAGGAGTCTTTGTACCCAAATCCCTTCACAGATTCCATTTGCTAGTGATCTGAATTCTGCTTCTGCACTGCTTCTTGAAACTACTTGTTGTTTCTTGCTCTTCCAAGTCACCAAATTTCCCCATACTCGAGCGCAATAGCCACTTGTAGATCTTCTAGCTGTCAACTCTCCTGCCCAGCTTGCATCTGTGAATATTTCAACTTTTCTGCTGTCATTTTTAGTGAAAAACATTCCATGCCCCGGAGTCATCTTCAAGTATCTTAGGATTCTCATAACTGCCTCAAAGTGCTCTTCTTTAGGATCACTCATAAACTGGCTGACAACACTTACTGGAAAAGCAATGTCAGGTCTAGTGAGTGATAAGTAAATAAGCTTACCCACTAGTTTCTGGTATTGCTCCTTGTTCGTAGGAACTCCTTGATCATCGGTCCTAAACTTTAGGTTTGACTCCATAGGTGTCTTTGCAGGCTTGCATCCTAGCATTCCTGTTTCTGAAAGAAGATCTAGAATATACTTCCTCTGGTTAATCACAATCCCAGAGTTTGATCTTGCCACTTCCATACCGAAAAAGTACCTCAAGTATCCCAAATCTTTTACCTCAAATTCAGTAGCCAGAAACTCTTTCAACCTTTTTATCTCCTGATCATCATCACCAGTGATGATTATATCATCAACATAGACTATTAAGATAGTCCTTTTATTTCCTGAAGAAGTCTTCACAAACAAAGTATGATCAGATTGACATTGATAGTAACCAAAATTCAAAACTGCTTTAGTGAATCTGTCAAACCAGGCCCTAGGAGACTGTTTTAGGCCATACAATGATTTAAGTAGCTTACACACTTGGTTTGGATCACCACTTAGACCAGCTGGTTTATGCATGTAGACTTCTTCCTCCAAATTACCATTTAGGAATGCATTTTTCACATCAAGTTGATGAAGTGGCCAATCTAGATTTGCAGCAAGAGATAGAAGAATTCTTATAGTATTGAGTTTTGCTACATGAGCAAATGTTTCCTGGTAATCAATCCCATAAGATTAAGTAAATCCCCTTGCAACCAGCCTTGCTTTAAACCTTTCAATACTCCCATCTGAGTTATATTTTACTGTAAAAATCCATTTACAACTAACTGCCTTCTTACCAGGAGGTAAATTGGTCATCACCCAAGTCTTGTTGGATTTCAAAGCCTGAATTTCATCTTCTACAGCTTTCTTCCACCTAGGATCTTGTAAAGCTTCATATACTGTTTTTGGAATCTGCACTTTGTCAATTTTAGCAGTAAAGGCTTTACAAGATGATAATCGTTTCCCATAGGCCACATATCTCTGGATTGGGTGACTTGTACATTTTCTGACACCTTTTCTCTTAGCAATAGGTAAGTCATATGTATTAATAACAGAATCATCATTATCATTCAAATTTTCCATACCTCCCTCCTCCAAGGATAGTGGAATTGGTTCCATTTCTTGAGCAGTCCTAGGTTGTGTAGTTTCCTGAGCAAGTCCTTTTTTCCTCCTTGTATAGACACTTAGTTCTTTAGTTCCAAGTTGGTTCTCTGAAAAAACATGAGGTGTAGTAGGTGATTTTTCAGTTTCAGTTATAGGCGAAAAAGGTTCTGATGGTTCAGGAACAGATTCGGGAGGTAGAGATGTAGGATTATTTTCAACAGTTTTGGGCGTAGGTATTGATTCGGCTAGTGGTAACTGAATTTGAGGATACTGAAATTCATCCCATCTCTCCCCCTGAATTTTAGTATCTGAAAAATAAGGTAAATGTTCATGAAAAGTGACATCCATAGAAATAAAAAATTTCCTATGTAGAGGAGAGTAACATTTAAAGCCCTTCTTATGTGGAGAATATCCTAGGAAAACACATTTGATAGCCCTAGGATCTAACTTACCCCGAAACTGTTTATGAATATGAACAAAGGCAGTAGAACCAAATACTTTGAGAGGTAAATGACAAGACAAAGGTTTAAAAGATGGAAAGGTTTGAAGTAAGACTTCCTTAGGAGTTTTGAAACCTAAAATTCTGCTAGGTAACCTGTTAGTGAGAAAAGTTGCATGAAGTACAGCTTCTCCCCAAAAAGAATGAGAAATATTAGAGGATAACATTAAGGATCTAACAACTTCTAAGAGGTGTCTATTTTTCCTTTCAGCCACTCCATTTTGTTGAGGAGTATCAACACATGAACTTATATGAATAATACCTTTGTCTTGAAGGAAATTTCCTAAAGTATTAGTAAAGAACTCACTCCCATTGTCACTCTTAAGGATCTGAATTTTGCTGTGAAACTGATTTTCAATCATGAAATAGAAATTTTTAAAGATATTTTCAGTTTCAGATTTATGTTTCATCAAGAAAGTCCAAGTAATCCTAGTATGATCATCTATAAAGGAGACAAACCATCTAGCCCCATTTACATTCTTAACATTAGAAGGACCCCAAATGTCACTATGTATTAAGGAAAAAGGTTTAGAAGCCTTATAAGAAGAAGGGGGATATGGTGATCTTTTATGTTTCGCAAGTTGACATATATCACAAGAAAATGATAATGGGTCTTTATTAGCAAATAAAGTTGGATACAATTTCTGCAGATAAATAAAGTTTGGATGGCCAAGTCTAAAATGCCATAAAAGAATATCACTGAATCCTAAATTTGTAGTGTTGAAGGATAAAGAAAAAGTGCAACTTGGTTGGACTTGTCTTTTAGGAGGAAGACCTTCAATGATGTAAAGTCCACCACACAACTCAGCACTGCCAATCCACTTCCCCGAATCCACTTCCTGAAACACACAACCAGTAGCATTAAATATTGTGGAACAGTTAAGATCACTGCACAATTTACTAACTGACAACAGATTGCATTGTAAGTTAGGAACATATAAAACAGAAGAAAGAGTGATAGTATCATTCACAACAACTTTTCCTATTCCATCCACTTTAGCGACAGATCCATCAGCTGTCTTAACATTTCTCTGACTTTGCTGTCCAGTAATTTGAAGGAAAAGAGATTCATCCCCTGTCATATGGTCAGTAGAACCAGAATCCACTATCCATAAATACTTAGCAGTAGTTTTAAAACAAGAAACACTACCAGTTGTACTAGAGGAATCAGATTTTGGTGTCATCCGAGAAAGAAGTTTCTGCAAATCATCAATCTGTTGCTTACTAAAACTCACTGAACTATCTGCTGATGCTGCATTAGCTACTGGCGCTGTTTGTTGCTGCCTCATCCTTTGGGGTTTCCAGTCAGCAGGCTTTCCATGTAATTTCCAGCAAATGTCTCGAATGTGCCCCATCCTTTTGCAATGGTCGCACCATGATTTTCCTCCTTTTTGCTTGCTGGCAGATGACTTATGTGTAAGAAGTGCAGATCCATCACTAGTGGATGAGTCTGCCAACATGAATAATCGCCTACTTTCTTCCCTTCTGACCTCAGAAAAAACCTCTCTAAAAGAAGGAAGATGTTTAGTGCTCAAAATTCTTCCTTTGACAGCATCCAGTCCTTTATGTAGACCATTCAAGAATTGAAAGATTCTTTTCTGGTCCGTTTTCTTCTTGTAAAGAGCAGCATCTGTTGGATTCGTCCAGTCATTGGACTCGTAAAGATCAATTTGCTGCCAAAGTCGGGTAAGAGTGTTGTAGTAAACAGTGACATTCATCTCCTCCTGTTTTAGATTTGAAGCCTGGCATTCGATGCTAAATAATTCAGAAATATTGTCTGAACTTGAATAAGTTTCTTGAGCTGCATCCCAGATTTCTTTTGCAGTCTCATATAAGAGAAAGTTACCCCCAATTGCTGGTGTCATCGTGTTTGTCAACCAAGACATCACCATACTATTTTCTTGCAGCCACTTCGCATAGCCTGGATCTGTCGAAGCAGGCTTTGTCACTCCTCCAGTGATATAGCCTAGCTTTTCTCTGCCAGTGATGTACAACTTGACTGACTGGGACCATTGTAGATAATTGGGACCAATCAGTTTATGGCAAGTGACTGCCGATGTGGTAGAATCTGGAAGAACATCAACGGAGGAAGTTGCTTCTCCTCCGGAATTAATCTCTGATGAGGAAGAATTTGCCATCGATTTAGTCTAAGAATCGAAACCTACTGATACCATGTAAATAATACTGAGTTTAGAGAAAAGTAGTTTCTCTGTTTTTATTTAATTCTATCGTTAAAAATTACAGAGTGTTGGATCCCTTTTTAACAACACTGGTTACATCATACTAGTTTAATTAAACTCTAACTCCTAGTTTAAGATAAACTCTATCTTATCTAGAATAAACTTAAACTAAAATACCTCTATTACAGCACAAACTTCTAATTAAATAATAACTAATGCATGTTAATAGCTCTAGGACTCTTAGATACATATTTACAATCGACACCGCACAGCACACATAGCCCCGAGTTAAGCAACGGCACGCCCCATTTTTTTAGAGCATCGGCTGTGGGAATTCGATCTAGAACGGCTCTCCACACGAAGACCTCCACCTTTGGGGGTGCTAGTTTTGCCCAAACAAGCTTCCAAATGTTGTCCGTATGTGCATCCAACGAGCCTACCTCCTCACAATAGGCCTTCGAGGTATATACTCCACTAGCAGCTCCTTTCCATATTAATGAATCCCTCATGGCAGAATTCGGTCTGTACCGATTAATTGTTCTTATAAAATTGTCCCACTAATCCTCCTCCCACGATCTCAGTTCCCGCCGAAGGTCAACTTTCCCCCACCATACACCCTCTTCGAAGTGCCCAAAATCTTGTACTACTCCAGCTTTTTTGATGGCCAAATTAAAAATCCTTGGGAACACACTTTTTAAAGGCAATGCAAGTGCCCAGCAGTCCTCCCAAAAGTGGATCTGACTACCATCCCCGAGCCGAAGAAGAGTATTCCGTGTGAAAACGTCATCCAGATCAGAAGAGACCTTCGTTATGTTGCGCCAAACCCAACTCTGCATTCTTTGAGCCACTCCCACTGGTAATAGTGCATGAGGTTTATAATCGTACTTAGCATCGATCACACCTCGCCACAGGCTATCGGGCTCCCGACTGTACCTCCACGCCCATTTGTTAAGCATAGCCCTATTTTTAGTCCTCGCATCCACCAGCCCCAAGCCCCCGGCACCTTTCGGCTTTACAATATTCTCCCATTTCACCCAGTGGATCGGTCTCTCAGAGTTCATTCCCCAAATAAAATGTGCTGTTAATTTATTCAACTCCCTTGCTACACCCACGGGTAATTCGAACAAACTCAAAAAATACAAAGGGAGGCTGCTGATTACCGATTTAGCCAAGCATAATCTGCCAGCAATAGAAAGAAATTTCCCCTTCCACCCTGCCAATTTCTTCTTGACTCTCTCAATTACCGGCTTCCACAGTTGTAAAGAGTTGCTATCAGCTCCCAGCGGTAGGCCCAAATAGGCAGAAGGAAAAGAACCAGCGGCACAGCCGAGGTCGACTGCCCAACGTTCCACTTGCCTACTTTCCACCGCAATGCCAAACAGACACGTCTTCTTCAAGTTCAAGCTCAGACCGGCCGCCAACTCGAATACCCTAAGCAATCTTTTGATGTTTACTACATTCTCCTTAGAGGCTTTTGCGAAGATGATAAGATCATCTGCAAACTACAGATGAGAAAAGTGGAGCCCTGCTTTCCCAATCTTTACCCCTTCAATGAGACCACAATGTGCTGCTTTATTGATCAAAGAGCTTAATGCCTCCCCAACAATATTAAACAGCAATGGTGAGAGCGGGCACCCCTGCCTTAGCCCCCTTTTAATCTAAAAAGGATCAGATATCTTGCCATTCACGGTTAACGAAATAACGACAGTGGAGATGCACTTCGATATCCAAAGCCTCCACCTATCCCCAAAGCCCATTTTTTTCATAATTAAATCCAAGAAAGACCAATCCACAGTATCATAGGCTCTTCTGAAATCTGCCTTAAACACTAGGGATTCCTTTTTCCTCCTTTTTAAATCTTCTATTACCTCATTCGCAATCAAGGCGCAATCCGCAATTTGCTTACCGGGAATAAATGCAAATTGATTTTTTCCCACCACCTCTTCTATGCACACCTTCAGTCTCCGGGACAAAACTCTCGCAAGGATCTTGTACACACTATTGACGAGCGAAATAGGTCTAAAATCATCCACTTTCTCCGGGTGCTCCTTTTTAGGAATGAGAGAAATCAGCGAGTGGTTAAAAAACTTATCTTTGACCTTTCCTTTATAAAACTCCCTGAAAAACAACATAACCTTGTCCTTAAGATACTCCCAAATTTTTTTGAAGAACTCCAAATTAAAGCCATCGGGCCCCGGGGCCTTATTGCCATCTGCCGACTAGATAGCTGCTTTCACTTCCTCCACCGAGAAAGGCTCCTCCAACTTGCGGGCCGAGACCACGCTAATCTTTGACAAATCACAATCAAAGCTACTGACCGGGAGGGTGCTGGACTTATTGAAATTTACTTTGAACTTTTCTTCGAAAATCTGTAGGATTTGCCTACCATCAGTGACCACATTCCCATTCCATTCGATGGCGTTGATGGAATTCCTGCTTTTCCGAACTGAAGCTATTAGGTGGAAGAATTTAGTATTCTTATCACCTTCCACGAACCACTTCACCCTCGATTTCTGATGCCATTCACGCTCTTCTCGACGGTAATGCGACCATAATTTACTTCTGATATCCCTATGTTCCGCCACAAGGGAAGGGCAGGGGCCTTTCTCCAGTAATAACTCTTCAACTTTCGAGAGTTTGGCCTTAAGAGTTTCGGTCTGCGCCTCCTTTGACCGTCTGAACTTCTGCACCCAATCTTTGATCACCACTCTCATTCTTTTCAACAACTGATTCGTCGATCTGCCTCTGTACTCATCAGCCGTTTGTTTAATGATTTCCACCAAGCCTGGCTGTTCTAACCAGTGAGAGAACAACTTGAAATAACCTGAACCTCCATTCGGCTTCCCCCCGAACCAACAAAGGGCAGTGGTCGGACAAACTTCTCGACAACGTAGACAGTTTGATATTAGGGAACCACATCAGTATTTCAGGGGAGACAATAACTCTGTCGATGCGGCTGGCTGCAGGCAAGGTTCCGCCACGAAACCATGTATACTTGCTATTACTCAAAGGTAAATCCAGGAGACTGCAGCTTTGCATAAAATCAAATAGCAGAGCCCCACTATCACATGGTTCGCCCCTGCCCTATCTCTCCTCAGCATTGAGCACACAATTAAAATCCCCGCACACAACGACAGGAAGATTCAAGCTCAATATCTGTGAACAAAGTTCTTCAAACACACACTTCCTCTCACTCAACACATTAGGAGCATATAGATTGACTAACCCGCATCTCCTACCCATTGAAACCAAAGTAGATTCATGTATATATTATTAAATATATTCATGTATCAAATTATTTATATCTAACTAGACTAATGCATGTACTTAATAATTCGTTGTTTCAATTTAATATTGTATTCATGAATTTACGAATTCATTGAAACTACAATAATAAGTGAACAAAAGTTAGAGATGAAATTGAATTAGATTTAAATTTTAAAAAGGAACATGTTACAATATATTCACATGTTAGCAAGCTACCAAAGTAGTAATTGTAATATTTATGAATTATTAATTTATAGTTTTGATAGGACCTTTATATTTATAAAGGAAATTTTTAAAAAATTATTATATTATTATCTTATCGAATTTGATAATTTTTTTACATTGGCCCAAGTCGGGACCAAAAAAATTTATTATTTAATAGAGTTTATTAATTTAAAGAGTATTAATTTATAGAGGTTTACTGTAAACGAATAATGAATTATCAATAGTTGTTTATGGTTCAAGAGTTCACTAATCCTCAGTCCTTTTTTAAACTCTTGCATCTAAATTGTTATGTAATAAAAATTTAATTTTAGACATTTAAAAATGACATTTAAATGGATATACTCCTTAGAATACATCCTCTAAACACATTAATTTTGTTTTGAAGGCTGAAGCTATTCCTTAGAATACATCATCTAAACGATGTGACATACTACGTGATAATCTACATATATTTTATGTTAACATGTCACCATTTTTTTATAGAGTACAATAATAAATAATTTAAAATTAAAAAATATTTTAAAAATAAAAAATATAAACAAACTTGCATGAGGTATACATAGAATATGTCATTATCAATAACGTTATAAATTTAATGTTTTAGTCAGTATTTTATTTAAAAATTAATGAATTGACTCTTTTCGAAAAGTTAAAGATTAAAATTAACTTTTTTAAAAAAAATTGAACTTTAATTTTAGCTCAAAAGGAAATGAAGTAAAATATGACAATTTATAAAATTTAAGAGTAAAAAATATGATGTAATTTTTTATAATTAAATGATATTAAATCAAATTCCGAATGGTAAGATCAATCAATCAGACTCAATTCTCCTCAATATTCACAAGCATTTCAGGTTTTAAACCTCTGTTTTTTTTAGAGAAGTTTTAAACGTTTGATGTAGAAATCGTGAAACTTTATTATCTAGACACGAGAAACATTAAACACCAGTCGAATCCAAGCAAACCCAACGGCTAATTTCATAACTGCAAAAATAATTATTTATACAACTAGAGTGAGTCTGTGGTACAACAGACTAATTTGAGACTAAAAATCGACATAACCGAAATATTACGGAAACATATAACATTTTTTGTTGGTACATGTGACACCTTATATTGCAATCGAAATGTTAAAAAAACAGAATCTAAAATGTTACCTACACAACCGATATATTATATTTTTATAATATTTTCGATTGCAACCTAAATGTTATCCCACGGCGCAACCAAAATATTATCTCAGGCACAACCAAAAATGTTATACTTTTTATAATATTTCGGTTGTCATTTTTAGTCGTTTTTATCCATGTCGTTCCTTAGACTCCCCGTACAACTGAAAAGAAGTATAATTCACACACGCACGGAGCTGGTATCCATTCCATCGTACGTAGATATATAACAAACATATAACAACACACCTCACTTGACGAAGAGACCAGTGAAGAACAAACTGATCAATGAAGTTGATGAAGATTAATTAAGGAGCCACCATGCCCGGTTCAACTGCTGGCGGGTTCATTTTCGCTACGTTGGCTGCCCAACCTTTTCCAGTCAGAAAACAAAGGAAAAGAAAAACCAAACCCCATTCAATAATCGATATAGAGAAAACAAAAATATTGGTGTATTGAATCACAAAAGAAGATTGAAAGAATATTTTATGAATTCAAAAAAATGGTCTATCTATGCTCCTAGTCCTTGTATTCTTTGAACCTTTATAATTTAGATCATTAGTCTAATTTAAAATTAAATCCAATGAATAACAATATCAATTGGCCTCCGTTAAATTTGAATATGTGTTATCAATTGGAGTCTAATTTTTAAATTAGACATTTAGATATTAAAAATGCTACACTTACAACTTTAAAAGAAGATCATCAACAGTGTTTTCAATTAAACTTAAAATTTTAAAGCAAACAAGTAAACCCACGGATTTTCTGAAATTGAAAAAAATGGATTAAATTTCAAAAATTCGAAAAGTATAGAAAGAAGCACATAATTAAAGCAGAATATATTTTTATTACCTATAGTGGGGTCAAATCCACGGTTCCTAAGCTCCCTATGCTCTTGACAAAGAGCACATTGGATGCAGCAGCAGTGAACAAGGCAATCACCGCAAGGTCGCTCCTCCAATGAAAATTGTTCTCTTAGCTGAGTTCGATATGGATAAGAATAACACACTGCACAACCAAAGTTGCCCAGTATGTAGTAATTTCGGGCTGCGTCACCGGCCGCTGCAAAAATAACACAAAAAGTAAAACAAACATGAATAAATAGATATATTTGAAGTTGAGCACGAGCATAAAAATTAGTTTTTTTATAACCAACGTTATTCCGTTTTTTTTGTCAATTAATCTAAATTAGATACTATGGAGTTAATTATAGGGGCAACTATCTTAATTCAATTTGCTTCATTCATAATGTTAGAATTCAAATACTTAAACTTGTTTAAGTGAATTAATGTTTATCTCACTAGACCAAACGGTAGTTTTATTTAGACAAAATGACAAAAGATGCCCTAACATTTGCATGTTTTGTCATTTGGCCCCCTATTTTTTTTTGAGCAAACAACCTCCAACGTTTCAATTTGGTCAAAATATGCCACATTGGATGAAAACTATCAATCAACAGGCGGTCAACTGCCGATGCTAACTAGACTTGCCACGTGTTAATATATGCTGCGTGCTAGCATCATATTCGTCGCGTGTCAACATGAGGTTATGCCACGTGTCAGCATGATAATCAACCACGTGTCACCATAATAGTCATCCACGTGTCACGACAAAGAATGGTATAACAAAATATATATTTTTTAAAATATGATGCGACATATGCCACGTCATTAGATCTTAACACATGACAAGTCCAGTCAGCATCGGCCGTTGACTGTCAGTTTCCATCCAACGAGGGCATATTTAGACCAAATTAAAACATTAGAGTTATTTGCTCTAAAAAAATAGGGGACAAATGACAAAACATACAAACGTTGGAGATTTTTTTGTCATTTTACCTTTTATTTAATAAGTATTCTTTTGCAAAAACAAACAAACAAATGTAGATGGTGAGGAGATATTAAATTGGTAAATTGGAAGGGTGAGTAAGATTGCTTACATGTTCTCCCTTTATCTATAATCTCCGCGTTTCGGCCAAAGGTGATGAAAGGGCAGCAAAATGTCTTAAAACCTTCACGAGACATTTATAATTATAGACAGGTTATTTAATAATACTATTCATGCTATATACAAAAACAGTTGAACTTACAGTTAGTATTAACCGAAAGCAACAAACCAAGAACATAATGCTAAAATATAATTCCCAAGGGAATTCAACTATACGATTTAAGTTTCAACATATGTTCATATTTAATACATTCAACGATTTCGATGAATCAAATGATGATATATTCCGTAAAAATAAGTTATTAGTCTAATTATTTTAAAAATTTGTTTATAACATATCATAAGTCAATAAAAATGAATAAAAGATCAACCAATGGAGTTAAGCTCATGGAGCTTACAGTTATCAAAGTCATCGAAACAATCAAAGAGACCCGTAGTCCATTGCCCTGAATTCTTGGCATCAATCGGCCGGCCATTTTCTGCTGCTGCTGTCAGTTCTCCGGTGGTGTTGCTTGCACTCATTCTTTTTGCTTTTAGAGCAAAAAAGAGAGAAATGTAGATGATGACAAGTTCACATGATATCCTATGATGTTCATGTTCTCCCGTTATATACAAGTGAAATTCTTGTCGTTTTCTTCGAATAATCGAAGGTTGTCTTTCAGCCTTTTGACTTGTCTCACCTGGTTTTTGTTTTAAGAGTTGATTACTAAGTGAATTATTGGTTGTTAAGGCTGTGCTTAGCACGAATGGTGCACTATTTATTAAAAAATTATTAAGGAATCCTACTTACAATTAATTAAATTCATTTGACTATTTCGGAGTACAACCTAATTCAAATTTCATATAAATGTGTTAACTTTACGTATGGTGTACCTATAAGAAATATCGTTTTAATTCTAATTGATGTTAAATTTAGATCCATATTGGATAATCGTTTTTTCTTCTTTTTTTTATAAAAATATTATAATTAAATTTAAATATCCAAAAAATAAAAATAATATGTATTACGAAATTATATATGATATAGATATTATGAAATAGATGACAAAATAATATACTCCATATAATTTTGTCGTGGGTCAAAGCTCCATAGGTTTTCAACGAGAGAAAAATTCTGACTTTTTAAAGAACAAAAAATAGGAAATATGGAATATGGAATATGGAATACATTATTACATTGAGTTGCGGAAACTGTCTTACTACAATTATCTGATTTTTGCGAATCTAAAAAAAAAAATCTTTTCAACAAGATTAAACAGTCGAAAACCTGGTCAGGTTTCTACTATTTCAGAAAAAAAAATTCTGACTTAAGCACAATAAAAAAAAAGAAAACAACGCATCAAAAAAAACATTACATTCATTTAGAATTGTTGATTTTTCCTTTTGTTTTTATGGGTTTTTTTTTTGTTTTGTTTTGTTATGTGTACCAGTACTTCAATACACATAGATGTTGAGGTTAGTGTAAACTGTAAAGTAAAAAAATTGAGTTTTGATTATCGAATCGCTCGAGATTATTCCACTAACAAATATGACCCCTGATCTTGACTTCTATTGATATCTAGGTAAGGGTAAGGGTAAGGCCAAAACTTATGTGTTTCGAGCCTTGTTTATATTTTATTTTTTACTTTGTTTATTTCCCTTCTTTCTTTGACGGAAAACTGAAAAACAAGGGTTGAAAATCAAACAATGAATTTTATAAGTATTTAATTCATTTGTATGGTATATTAGTAAATTTTAAGCACTAAACATAGTTATATTGTTTGATAATGACAAATCTTAAAATTGGAAAATTATTTCTTTTACTATGTTAGTTTTATTAAGATAATATTTTATATAATTTTAAATAAATTTATACAAAAGTTAAAGTAATAAATACAAAAATACCAACAACCAGTTGATATAGTAGGATGAGGCAGTAGATCCCTTAAGTAAGGTCAGATGTTCAAGTCCTGACGTTGTGAATGGAGAAAATTGAATTAGAAGGATTCTCCCTATAATAAACTTATGCAGTACTTGATCCAGATTAGTCAGTCAATGAGTTGGACACCACTAATTAAAAAAAAATAGTAGCGTAAAAGTCTTGTTTTAAAAAAAAGTTTATGTAAAATATAATTTAATAAAAAATAAAATTGACTTAACACTTCTACATTAAAAAACAATAGTAATTTTCTACTTACCTTATTTAATATTTTTTATTGAAATTTATACGACCACATTTTGATAAAACTGATGGCTCGACTTGAATCACCCTGATATTAACTTTTTTTTGAACAATGACATTTGAATTTTATTAATCATCATAAAAAAATACAATACAATACAATACATAAAAAGGGTAAAATATAAAAATAATGACTCAACTTTTGCCTCTCTCCTATTTTACTCACTCATCTTTAAATTGAATCGATTTAATGACTCAACTTTTAACATTGGGTTTTTATCATCACCCAACCGTTATATTATGGATGCCGTTAATGATGTGTCATTTTTTATTGATTTGACCCCAGTGTAGCAATCCTTCCGGCAGACCTGTAAATTTTATGACTCCAATCTGTTAAAATCACAAAAAATAGCAGAGATAGAACTATAGAGCAACATTAAGTAATATGAACTACATAAATAAGCATGTAACTATAGAGAAATGCGTGTCACACATCCATGCAAAGTTGATTCAACTTTGTTTATATGATTTAAATCTCAGCAACTATTTACCAGTACTAATGGTGACTGTATATAGGGAAAAAATTTATCAAAAGAATGCGTGAAACTTAAGAAATTAGAGCAAATTCTTTCTAAAGCTACCCAGTAAAAGAAAAGCAAATGTATCATTGTTTCAATAGGAAAAAAGGCAAATATGCATCCCTTTGAGAAAATGGGTAGATGCAAGATCCATAACCTGCAAAACCATGATGAAATGAGCAAACACCCAATCGTAAAAACCATTCAAAAAAAAAGTTAAAGGTTTTAAAGAACAAACTGGGGTCAGTTTTGGCAACAGTGCTAGTGCCAACAAAGTCGCAAGAACCGGGCGCCATTGCTCGACGCTGGTAATAGCTATTGAAAGCATAAGAAGCATGAGCATGGATAGTATTCGGAAGAAAACAAAGTTCGTCGGACTGTAAAAGGTTGCAGTCAGCACCGAAGCCGCATGCATAGTCTAGCGCAGTTTGCAGAGCCTGGTTACTTGTATCACTCCGAGCCACGCACCAGCTCTGTCCTCGAACAAACGAGATGGCATTTATCAACAATGAGAGGAAGAAGAATACTAGCTTTGAGGCTGATATTGCCATAGAGGAGAGGGCTAAGTTGGTAAAGCAAGAGAGAAACTAAAGAAAAAGAGAAAGGAAAGAGAGGGAATGGGGAGCAGCTCTTCCTTTTCTTTTCTTTGCAGCTTTTCTTTTGTATTTATTCTGTTTTTTTTAACACGTGTGTGTTTACGTGGCGGCCAAATCAATAAAAAATGCCACATCATTAACGACATCCATAATATAACGGTTGGGTGATGATAAAAACCCAATGTTAAAAGTTGAGTCATTAAATCGACTCAATTTAAAGATGAGTGAGTAAAATAGGAGAGAAGCAAAAGTTGAGTCATTATTTTTGTATTTTACCCTAAAAAAAGAGACAGGTTTACTAAAAATCTCTTACAATGGTGTAAAGAAAAATAGACACTTCCATCGAGATTAGCATACCAAAATCCAAAAACATTTATGAATATTTTTGTCTCTATCGAAATGAGACGATTTGCGGGGTGAAAAAGGAGTGGTGTGCGAACCAATCTATCAGGCAGATTGCTCCGCTACCCGTGTTTGATTATATCGACAACCAGCCATCAATCAAGTGAGGATCCATCTTTCTAAGACCACCGACAGAACCATAATCAGAAATTAGCGTCGTGAAGATCTCTGTACGAGCACCAACCGACTGCTAAGGTATGCCGAAATCATGCCACAAAAATAGATAAAATAAACTACAAAAAATGTGTCACAATGACAAAAGAAACGCGTACACAAAGACAAAAATTATTATTAAAATAAAAAATAAGAAAAATAATAAACTCGGTGGCGGACAACCAATTGATTGCCAACCACCAACTAAAAAATAACATGCGGTAGAAATTTGAAGATTTGATTTCAATCAATCCTAAGCCTTTAATCCGTGATGACCGATATGTTACCTCTGTTGAGTACTCCCGTAACTCGTTGAAGGTGGAAATTTTTTTCAAGTATGTATGTCATAGCATTCTTTATCTTCGGCCCGAAAAAAAAATAATTTGACAGTCGCCGCAAATCATTTTTCATTTGAGTAAAATACTCCATTCATCACTCAAGTATCTTTTTATTCTTATTATGATCACTCAACTTTTAAATCTTTTAATTTATTAACTGAACTTTCTGATCAGTACTGTTTTAGTCAATTTGGATCATTTTATTATTATTTTCGATTTTTTTAATATAATTAAATATAAAAATAATTTAAATTAAATAATAATTATATTTTATTATCATTAAATTCAAAAATATGAAAAAATTACTACCACCACCGACCACCGTTGGTCACAAAATCGACGATCGTTGTAACCCCCTCGATGTCTAGCCGCCAGACCGCATCAAACGGGTTACACGGGGAAAACTGAAGCAAAACCCATTAAGGCTCCACTCCGCTTAGCAACCCTAGAAAATTTCTTTTAAAGTTATCTTGTCTGGATGCATTAATTATATCCTATGTGAAAGGACACGCAGCGGAAAACATACATGGATAGAAAACACGCAAAACAGGCAATTAAGATACACATTTTTAGTTTTACAACAGGCAGTATCGATACGCCTGTACTTGGTCAACACCCCCAACTCAAACCTAGGGAAATCGTATCGATACCCACAAGGTGGTATCGATACGCCCTCAACGGTCAACTTCCATTGGTCAACTACGAAGACCGTACCGATACACCCGAGACCCGTACTGATACGCAAAAATCTCGTCAATTTCTCAAATTTCCAGAGAGCATTTTGGGTATCGATACGCCCCCGCGTACCAGTACGCCTTGCCCAAAACAAGGGACCATATCGATACTGCCCTTGAGCGTATCGATACGCCCTGCCCTGCAAGACTAATTTTAGCTTCTAAAACACAAGAGACCCAACACTAGAGGCATTAATCAACCATTTAAGCAACATACCAACACACATACAACACAATGCATCCATGGATATACTTATAAGGCAAGATAAACACATACGAGGCAACATCCAACATGATAAGATTTTAAAAGGAAACATGCATATTTAGCATTCATTAACAAGGCCAAAAACTAAACAAAAGCATATATCATCATGGCATAAGGTAATACAAGCCCAAAACATCTAAGCAAACTTGTCTAAAGCAAGAGATATGCCAACAAACTCCTCAAAAACATAAGGGTCCTATCCCATTGCTTAATACTAATTATTGAAGTTTAAACTCATACTTGAGCAAACCAAACTTCCTTGGATTCTCCCTTGTTCCCCGAGCTGCTCCGAAGGTCTAAGGGCATGCATTGTTGGAAAAGAGAGCGTAAGCGTTTAAGCTTAGTGAGCGGCGCTCAAAACGGTAGCTACAACAATGCAGTTTTAAAACATTAGTTTGCTTGAAAACCAAAACCATTTTCAAATCATTTCCACATGCTTGAACACATAACAACATGCATTTACCTTCGTGTGCATTTACCGAATGCAACCACAAGCCATAGGCTTCCACATGCTCATTCTCATAACACAAGTAAAGCAATCGACCATATACTTAAACATAAATAGAAGAATCAACAACATGTTTAACATGAGAATTAAAGCATCATGGGTATATTGACATTCATCGTTTTTACTCGGATATGCGGATAGTTTCTCAAACCCACTAGACACTTCCAGTGGAATCTCATATCACCGTACTCACCCGTCTAGTAAAAACATAACTTTTGGTGGAATCTCACATCACCGTACTCCTCCTTAGTGGAATCTAACATCACTAAGGCAACGCGCGAATTTTACCTCGAATGCACTCTAATCCTATTGATCGATCAATTATATACGGTAACAACTCAACACGTGTCAATATAGTCATTCACAACCACAAGCATTACCGATGCTTGAACCACTTACCAAGTCCAAACTTCCATGCAAGGCATGTACTCACAATGCAAGTATAAACACAAGTCATAAGTCTCAACATGTATAACAATGCAAACTAACACATTATCAACATGACATGTTCACATTGCATCAAGAATCATAAAGCACAGATTAATTGAATAAAACCTTTAAAACTTACTATTGAGCTTGGATGGGCCTTTCAAGCCCAATCCAAACTCCCAAAACATTTCCTTAACCACGTTAAGGCTTTTAAAATCGATCCACTCACCAGCCAACGCACAAATGATGTCCAAGATGTCGAATCAAGCTTCCGAACTACCCGCATTTCCGTCCACGAAGCCCGAATCTAATTCCTCTGTTTTGAGCAACCCAAAACTGAACATTAGAACACTAATACACTCACAAACATAGCAAAAACTGGGAGCTCAACAATCTTGCAACAACACACATCGATTCAAGCCTGAATTTCACTCGAAACATAACAATTTTAGTCTCAAACTACTTGCAGCCACACCCAACGAATTTACCATAAAAAATCTACCTTTTAACATTCCAAAACATCAACCCAAAACTATCAAACCTTCAGCTGACATTTAGATCCAAAACCCATCCAAAAACTCAAGATTTTTAACTCTCAAAATCACCCAAAATACCCATTTCGAGTTTCCTATAACAACCCACCATTTTCATTTTATTTTAGCAATAAAACAAAGTTAAAACATACCCAAACTCAGCCATAACCAACCCAAACAAAAACCCCATAAACCTCATTTCATTTCAAACCAAACTTTTTAAAAAAAATCAAAACAAGTTAAATCCATGAGTTTTACAAAAATCTTAGCATTTAAGACTCAAGAAAGATGAAACTAAGTTAATGAGCCATTTACCTTGAAGAAATCACTTGGATTGGGAGCTTGGGGAAATGGAATAGTAAAAAGGGGTTTGGAGAGGTTTTTGAACATGAAAAGAAAATTAGAGAAGATGATGGCTTTTCAGAAATCCCCTTTTTCCTTATTTCTTTTATTAAAAATTACCTTTTTGCCCTTTTGATAAAAATCAAGATTATCCATTTAAAAATAGTTTTAAAATTAACCTAACCCGAAACGGTTTAACTAATCCGATATCTTCCGGCCGTAAACTCGGGGCGTTACAACTCTCCCCCACTTAAGGAATTTCATCCTCGAAATTTACTTAGTGGAAAGAGATACGAAAACTGCTTCCTCATGTCATCCTTCCTCTCCCAAGTGGCTTCTTCCACTCCTCGGTGTCGCCACTTAACCTTAACCAACTCAATGGTCCTTTCTTGCAACATTTTGTTGTCCGAAGCCAAAATCTCCATTGGTTCTTCATCGTAGGTCAAATCCGGATTCAATTCTATCTCCTCAACTGGAATAACATGTGACAGATCTGATCTATACCTCCGAAGCATCGAAAAATGAAGCACATCGTGAATCTTCTCTAGTTTGACCGGCAGTCTCAATCTATAGGCAACGGGACCAACTCTCTCAACTATCTCATACGAACCAATGAATATCGGGCTCAACTTACCTTTCCTACCAAACCTCATCACCTTCTTCAAAGGTGAGACTTTCAAGAACACTTTGTCGCCCACATCATACTCTATTTCTCTTCTTTTCAAATCTGCATAAGATTTCTGTCTATCCAAAGCTGCCTTCAAACGGACACAAATCAACTGTACTTTCTCGGTAGTA
The DNA here is from genome assembly GCA_958450335.1 of Hibiscus tridactylites. Taxonomy (NCBI): domain Eukaryota; kingdom Viridiplantae; phylum Streptophyta; class Magnoliopsida; order Malvales; family Malvaceae; genus Hibiscus; species Hibiscus tridactylites. Next base: position 4,938,513 of record OY288287.1, on the reverse strand, counting down.
CCCTTAAGCATATCAGGCAAAGGCATCAATTTCTGTCCCGCTTCGGCCCAACAAACATGTGTTCTACATTTTCTACCATACAGAGCTTCATAAGGTGCCATCTAAATGCTCGCTCGATAACTGTTATTATATACAAATTATCAATTAATTAACAAATTTTTATTAAGCATTAAACATTAAATTATCAATTAATTAACAAATTTTTAAATTTAGTAGTGTCAAAAAAATATCTAAATTCAATCTTTCATATATATATATATATAATTTGATAAAAAAATATTTAATTGATTATATATGTATATATAACAAAATATTATTTAATATTTTAAATTGATTTAAAAAATAATAGTTTACATTTAAAAAATAATAGTTTAAAAAAATCATAGACTTCTTCAAATGTCAGGAAAATATTATTATCAACTATTAAACCAGGTCAATATCAGTTCAGGTCAACAATAGGTAGGGTTCAAAACAGGTTGGATAATATCGGTTATCTGTCAGTTGATCTCGGGTTCGAGTTCGTTTCAGTTGGCTGCAGGTCGGGTTTCGGGTCCACTGTAACAGGTTCAATTCGGGTTTGGGTCGTTTTCGGTCGGATGCAGGTCGGGTTCGGTTATTATAGTAATTACAGGTTTAATTCAGGTTCGGATCAACAACAGTTGGTTAGAGATCAAATTTGAGCCATCTAATCTTCGAGTCAAACTAAAATTTGACTCGAGCAGGATTCAGTCGGGTTCTCAGATCGAGCGAGGTTTTTACATCCTCAAGCATCACAGTATTATGATATGATATTCCTCTGGGGTAATATCTCTGGATTAGAGAAGTCTAGGAGGATACGAGCTCTGCAAATAATAAGAATCGATCAAGCCTGTTTAAAGAGGGGCAATCCCTCAAATTTGACCAAGTATATTTACCTCCATGGTTGGGTAGATCAATTAGGTTCAATCAATAAAATCTGAAAAAGCTTCCATTGCACTTCTTAGAATGCACACGCCCAGTTCTTCCTCAGGGATCTTACTATATTAAAATCTCTACCCAGAAGAAAAGGGGTGTTAATTTTAGCAACCAGCAATCTAATATTAGAGAATACCTACTATTAAATATGATTCTTTAATTTGAAACCTGATAAAACCAATTCGCAAGTTTAAGATGCAAAAACATGCGACTGCTAAATTCTTCGGTAAATGGTGCTAATTGCTAACGGTGTTTCTTTAAATTTTGGAATCCAATTATCATTAGTGATCGTGGCTGACTGTAGTCGACGATGGTGGTAAGTGATGATCGCTGACAAGAATTTTGGTCGGATTTTGAAGTTAAATTAATTTCTATTTAAAATTTAAAATTAGATTAATATTTTATTTAAAGTTTAGTAGTTAAAATTGAAATTTTATAATTTTTTAAAATGTCACTTCATTGCACTAACTAAAATTGACAACTCAATAATCATTCACCAAAATAGATACTCCCTCTGTCCCACTAAAACTGTCACATGTTGACTTTTTTTGGGTCAAACTTTTTTAACTTTGACCTCTTATAATTTAAAATTTATTATTGATAAAAATATGAAAAATATATTTTAAAAACTTTGAATCAACTAGTTTTTTAATATATTTTTTATAATTTTTAATTAATTAAAATATTTAAATAAATTATAGTTAAAGTTAAAAAAATTTGACCAGAAAAATGTCAACATGTGACAGTTTTAGTGGGACGGAGGGAGTAACATAAATAATTAAATGTAATTTTCCAAAATTTATATAATTAAAATAAAACAGATCTAAACTTGAATAGTTTAACCTTAATTTATTGTTTGAGTTGATTCAGCAGTCCGCACATGCCTTCAAACGTATCTAAAAAATAAATAATTGAATTCCATTATTGGGGTTTGGTGCATGTTGTATACTTTATATACACCCCAAGTCCCCAACCACTACAGGAGAAAAAATATTAAAAAAATGGCGCCTACCTTAGCTCTGGTGTTGGTTCTCATCGGAGCTCTATGTTCCTTCATCTACATCTTTCGCACCACCGTATCCGGGCGAAGCCACAACAAAAATGGTCGGAAACTTCCGCCAGGTCCCCGCACCCTGCCGATAATCGGTAACCTACATATGCTAGGAAAGCTTCCACACCAAAATCTTCACAATCTAGCCAAAAGATACGGCCCCATCATGTCACTAAAGCTAGGCTCTATACCAACAATCGTGGTCTCATCACCTCAGGCAGCAGAACTATTCCTCAAAACCCATGACCTTGTGTTCGCTAGCAGGCCTAAGATCCAAGCTTCGGAATACTTGTCTTATGGTGCCAAGGCCATGGCTTTTACCCCGTATGGTTCTTATTGGCGAACGGTTCGGAAATGGTGTACTTTGCATCTCCTTAGTGCTTCCAAAGTTGAATATTTTGCCCCGATAAGGAAGGCGCGTCTAAGGTCCTTGGTTGAATCCGTGAAGAAGGCGGCAGCGGCGAGGGAGACGGTGGACCTCAGCGGAAAAGTGGGTGAACTTTCCGGAGATATCATGTGTCAGGTTATTTTCGGCTTCGGGCGAGAGAAGGATGATGGATTCAACTTAAGGTCGCTAATTGATCAATTCATGCATCTCTACGGACTCTTCAATATATCAGATTTTATACCGTATCTTGCTCCACTTGATCTTCAGGTTTGACTTTTTCCTTATCAAACAATATTGAATTAGTTATATTGAACTTAATAACCTTAAGTGTGAAAAACTTTAGTGTGATGACTAATTTTTTTAGGGTAAACATTACTGAAGTTCACTTCTATTTTCTACCTACTTAATGTTGGTCACCATTTAAAAAAACTTACATTTCGATCAATTATATTATCAATTTATTATGTTTTGATCACTGAGTCATTAGCTTCCGTTAATTTGATGATATGTTACTTTAAGAAATGGTCAATTATAAATTTTACCTCTAGATCTTAGATAAAATATAAATTTGACCTCTCTTTTCTCAAAAAAAAAATATATTTTTTTCATTTACATTTCATTTCCCACTCAATAGAAATTCTATTTTTTTCTCTCAAATGAAACTATAACCGTTGCATATATTTTGTTTGAAAATGACGAGAAAATGAAAAAAAGGTAAAATCTGAAGAAAATGTTAAAGGGTCAAATCAATATTTTATCTAAAGTTTAGGTGTTAATTAAAAATTAACATTTTTGACTAATGTGTCACGCCTTCAAATTAACGAGAGTTAACGACTTAGTGGCCAAAACGTAATGAACCGGTAACGTAAGTGATCGAAATATAATTTTTTTAAAATCGGTGACTGAAAATAAATAGACCAAAAATAAAAGTGACATGAGTGTAATTTATCCAAAATTATAGGTTTAATGACATTTTTAACTTCGAGTTTTTTTGGAAAAATACTTTGTCTATTTTAATTTTTTTCAACTTTAATTTTATAATTTTATCTAATGGAACTTAACGACAAAAAATAAAGATGTTGGCGTGTTAACATCAATTATTTTGTTTTTTTAATACCAATATATGTCATTTTTCCTTTTCCATCAAAAATAAAAATTTGAAAATTTTGATAAAATATTAAGAATTGAAAAAATAAAACAATATTTATAATGTCAAGATAATTAATATAAAGTATACAACTAGACCTGGAAAACTTGACCCGAGACCCGAAATACCCAAATCGAGACTCGATTTTGACCGAACATGATGATTCGAAGTTGACTCAAAACTCGAAATAAACCGAACCGAAACCGACCCAATTTTTTTTGTTGAATCGAATGGACCAGAACCGAATGCTACCCGAACCGAAATATGAACCGAATATTGACCCGATTTTAACCCGAAAATTAAGGTAAAATAAATGAATAATTTATTTTTAATATTATCCATTTTTAACAATATAATAAATAATAAAAAGTATGTTTTATTATCTTTTTGTACTATACCATGGAAGAGACCGTTGCTCTTGTCAAAATTTAAAAAATTGGTGGCTTATTTCCCTCCAAAATTTTGTCTTTTCCCTCTCTATTTTTACTAATTGTCTTTTTCTTTTCTTTTTTTCAATATAGCTTAAAAATTTGTTGGCTTATTTCCCTTCAAAATTTTGTCTTTTCTCTCTCTATTTTTACCAATTCTCTTTCTCTTTTTTTTACTTAATTTAATTGAGTTTCAATTTAGATTAATTTAATTAAAATTTTACATTTAATTTTAGAACTATTTTAATTATGACCGTGATTTATGCTTCTAGATTTTAGTTAGCTCAATTAGATCTTAAGTTTAATAAATTAATTCATTTCAGACATTATTATTATTATTATTATTATTATTATTATTATTATTATTATTATTATTATTATTATTACATATAATAAACTTTGATTTCATATATAATTATACACAAAATTTTGTATGGATACATGAAGGTTTGATTTAAATATTTAATCAAATTCAAATGCATAGATTAACAAGTTGAATCAGAATTAATCTCATACACCAATAACTCTAAACTAAACCATAAATACTAAACCTCAAACCTCAAACCTTAAACCCAACTCAAACCGAATTGACCTGAAAATTCAAATGTTGACTCGACCCGAACGACCCGATTTTGACCCAAATCGAAAGCAACTCGAACGACTCGATTTTGACCCGAACCGAAAGCGACCGATCCAATATTGACCCGAGCCGAAAACAATCGATCCGATTTTGACATGATCCAATATTGACCCGAACCGAAAACACTCGATCCGATTTTGACATGATCCAATACCCGAACCAGATCCGACTCATCACAGACCTGAATTAGACCCGAACTGACCCGAACCGAATCTAAACCAATTCTAGATAGACCCGAACGACCCGATGGCCACCTCTATATACAACAATCATGTAAAAATTGCAAAAATTACAAAAAATTCAAAAACTTGTAAAATATTATAAAAAATATAAAACCATCTAAAATTTTGTAAAAATTATGAAAAATGTAAAAAAAAAATATAAAATTATAATTTTAAAAATGTATTCAAAATAGTAAAAAACTACTTAAAATGATCTAAACTATAAAATTTATTTCATATATTTAAAAATATGAGAATTAAAAAAATAAAAAAATTAGTAAAGTAGTTTTAAAATGTTCTAACAATAATATGAAAAGTTTGAAAGAATTTAAAAAGTTTGCATTCTCTACCTTCTTCTTTTCCATCCCTTTTACCATTTAATTAACTATTTTTAATCCTTCATCTTTTCCATCATCGCATCAAGCAAAAATAATAAAAAAATTGTGAAGATCTACGAATACGTTCCAATTTCATCAACACTCCATTTAGAACCTGAAAATTGGCCATGTAATAGGTGGTTAAAGCAGACAACATTGAATTGACTAACGCAAAAAAATCGAATTCTATTTTCATCCTTCTAAATACTAAATAGCGTCAAAATTTAGCCACAATCATCCAACACCCCATCATCCACTTCTACCACATCGACACCCACACTCTTCCAGATACAATTTACAAAACCAATATTATCATACCATTCATGTAACTTTTACAGGCATGGTACCCGACCAGCTATATTTCCTGGGTTCACGGGTCGGACCCGGATCACATCATTCAAACTAATTGGATACCCGGAAACCCAGTTTAATTTTTAATTTTTAATTTCTATAATTATATAATAAAACTTTTGTTTTACACTTCAGTTTGGCAGTTTCCCCCGATTATTTTTAAGTTAAATTTTCTTCTTTATGTCACTGGTGTCACTATAATGTTCACTGTGTTTAGTCCTGCTTTGTTAAATATTTTCTTCTTTAATTTTTATGTTTGACAAATTACAGGCTTCACGCATGTTTTAGTTAATATTATTATTTGTTAATTTTTATGTTTTTTAAATAATGACTTGAAAAAAAAATCGGATACCCTATGACCCGACTAGAGGTTATTCGGGTTTGGCGGATACCCAACTAGTGGATACCAAGATTTAACGGGTCAAGACGTGGGTTGCTTTTTGTACAGTTCGTGTACTTGGATTTGAACTCATTATGCCTCTTAAATTTTAAAAATTGAAGTTAGATACCAAATTTTTCAAAAAATTGTAAATAAAACCCTTCATATCTTTTTGAAAATTTCAGTTTAAACATCTAATTTAAACAAAATAAATTGACCTCATGAACTCTTTTATCAAGTTCCGTCATAAATTGTGATTAATCTTTTCCCTCTTTTATTTATCTATCACATTACATATCTAAACAAAACAACACAAACAATATTATATACTTATTTTTTTAACGACTTAAATTCAAGCTTAGGGTTAATAATTGCAAATATATACTATATATCCTCAGGGAATAGGACGAAGGCTTAAGCAGACGAGTAAGTCGCTTGATATAGTGCTCGAGAAAATAATCGATGAACATGTGCAAGGGACCGATCCCGAGGGTCGAAAACCACATAGAGATTTCATTGATGTGATGGTTTCCATGTTGAATCAACCAATGAACCCTCACGAAGAAGATCAACCCTACATAATCGAAAGAGAAAACATCAAGGCTATAATGTTGGACATGATTGCAGCTTCATTTGAGACTTCAGCTGTCGCCATCGTGTGGGCATTTTCAGAAATTCTAAGGCATCCTCGAGTGATGATTAGGCTTCAACATGAGTTGGAATCCGTGGTTGGAAGGAATAGACTTGTCGAAGAGTCGGATCTATCAAAACTGCCATATTTGGATATGGTTGTGAAAGAAAGTATGAGATTACATCCGGTTGGTCCGTTCTTGATTCCACATGAATCCATGGAAGATAGCGTAGTTAATGGATATTTCATACCAAAGAATTCCAGAATCTTGGTGAATACTTGGTCGATGGGTCGAGACCCGAATATATGGTCGAAAAATGCTGAAGAATTCTTACCAGAAAGATTCATTGATGGTAACATTGATCTCCGAGGACAGCATTTTGAACTCATCCCATTTGGGTCAGGTCGTAGAGGATGCCCTGGAATGCAATTAGCCTTGATCACAGTTCCTCTAGTTTTATCTCAATTAATCCATTGCTTTGACTGGGAGTTACCTGATGGAGTGTTGCCTCATGAACTAGACATGAGCGAAATCTTTGGCCTTTCATTGCCAAGGGCTACTCATTTGCTGGCCAAGCCAACTTACCGTCTACTTGAACCCTTTCCCGTGGATCAGTAGGCGTTCTATACTCACATTTGATCTCTTTTGCGTACTTGTCAGTGTTGGTGTCCCGGTTTTCCTTCGTTTAGGTTTTCTTTGTCTCAGTTGCGATGAACCAAGGTTAGGAGGAGGTCCGGTGGTTTCTTGCTCTCCTCACATCTGGAGTACAGTGGGTGATACCTTGATAAGGACCAATGTCTTTGCATTGGAAGCCTGCCTCTGGATAGAGCTCTCAGGCACGGCTATTGTCGTTCTTCCCGAGAAGAGATCATAGAATTTACGTTTTGACTTTCTCCATCATTGTCCAGGTTTAATCGTTTTGGAAACACGTTCCACGGTCATACCATTGGAAGTGTCTTTCTAGACTGTTCCAGTTCATGTTTCAGTTTGGTTTTGCTTGTTGGCAGCGTGGTCTTTAGGCCGCTTTTGTTGTTCTTGTCCATGGTGTTTGTTGTGGGTGCTTCGTTTAGGTTTATTCAGTATGCAATATGGCCCTGTGTGGTCCTGTGCCTGGTTTTCTTTTGTTTGCTTTGGTTGCTTAGTTCATGGGTCTTTCCCTTTTGTACATTTTTCTTGTTTATTTTCTATTTTAATGAAGTCCCTTTTATGATCAAAAGAAAAATATTTGAACAAAACAATGAAAACAAGAAGTGAGACCAAAACTTGTGCAGGTGGTATGATATTCGAAAAATGGTCACTTTTAAATTAAAGTTTGATACTTATTGTGAATATTTATTTATGTGAATATTCATTACAATTAAAAATCTATGTATTAAATAAGACTGACTTATTTATTATTAATACTTTTTAATGTCTATTTGGATTATATGATATCTACTTTTATGTCTATGAATAAACTATAAAGAGTTGGAAAAAGCATTGTCTCTCTATATTGAGAATATAATACAACTCTCTTTAATTACTATTGATGTTTTTTATTACGTGATTGTTTATGATATATACACGGGTTCAAATTGTTTCGTCTACAAAGTGTATACACATTGTTAAAAGGTTAAGAATATATATAAACGGATACTACTTTATAATCACCTTTAAATTATTTAAAAAATATATATTCCATATAATTTTTTCACAAGTCAGCTCCACAGGTTTCAACAGAGAAAAATTCTGACTTTTAAAGCACAGAAAATAGGAAATATGGAATACATTATTACATTGATTTGCGGAAACTGCCTTACTACAGTCATCTGGTTTTTATGGGATTTAAAAAAAATATTTGTCTCTTTCAAACAAAATTAAACAGTCAAAAAGCTTGCCAGGTTACTAATATTTTAGAGAATGGTTCCGACAATAAAATATGGAAAACAACACATAAAAATAAAACATAGAAAACATTACATTGATGCAGAGTTGTTTTTTCTTCTGTTTTCTGGAATTTTTCTGCTAGGTGTACTTACATGTAGATATTGACATTAGTGTGGTGAAAATTTTGAGTTTTAATTTTTGAATTTGACATTGTTCCACTTAGGGGTATTTAAATTTAGGTACCCAAATTTTCGGGTAGTAGTTTAATCGGTTCGTGTTGATTGGTACCGACTAATCAAGTATGCGAGTGTTGCGGGTACCTGTAAAATTGGATAATTGAGTACCCGAATTTTTTATCCTTTTCAAATCATTAAATTAAAAACACATAATCAAATTTAAAATTTACTCTACTGCACATTATTTTTTCCTATTTGTTATATATCATCTGATATAATAAGATTTGAATGGCTTGATAAATATTGTGTGTATTCAATATTCATTTCCAGAATGTTGAAGATTTAAATTCATATATCAAATGAAAAGTAAAGTGAAAAAACAAACATATTCTTAAACAATGTCTGACCAGATTTTCAGAGCACTTGAAATTACATGAAAGACCAACGAGACTGCGAGCCGCGAGGAAGATGATTCTAATATAGCGATATTAAACTCTTTTGGGGGTGAAAACAGAGGAAAGGAAATGATTAGGGAGGATTTTTAAAGATATTTTATCAGTTTAATATATGAATATATATTTTTTATTAAATATAAAAATATTTTAATTTTAAATAAATCTAGATAGTTAGGTACTCGAAAAAAATTAGAATTCTACAATCCAGGCCCGACCCGGGAGGTCAAAAAATATATATAATTATTCAATTTTTTTGATCGGTTCGGTGTGCTGAGTCATCCGAGTCCGATTTTTTTTGAACACCCATAGTTCAACTGATAAATATAACTTCTGAGTTTTGAGCTTTGTTTATTTTCTTCTTTTTTGATGGAAGACTAAATAATGAATTTTATAAATATTGAATTTATTGTACGGTATATTAGTAGGGGTAGTAATTTGATGGGAAACAACCGAAAATCGTGGAATTTTTGCCGACAAGATATGAAATAATCGAAATTTTTAACCATGGGATGTGGACGGAGAAGTTTTATCACTAAAACTCAAATGGGAATGTGAACGGGTAATTTTATATCCGAACCACGAGAATAACTGAACCATACACGTATAAATTAATGTGAGGATCCTCAAAAAAATATCCACAAAATTTTATGATATTTTACAAAAAAAATTTAAAAAATATATATACCCCTAATATATGTCTTTGTAAAAAAACATATATATTAAAAAACTTTTAACTATATTATTATCAATTTTACTTTGTTTCAAACCTAACCTAATCAATCTAAAGTTTTTCCGGCACATTGTCGCATGTTTCTTTCTTCTTTAATTTTTTTCATTCTCTCATTCTTTTCCCATTTCAGGTACATCATCTTTTTCTTTACTCTTTGTTTTTTTTTATTAGTGGAAGGATTGTTTCCTTGTCAGTGACAGCTCCATCAATTGAAGGCTGATCACAATTCCCTGATTTGCTCTTAAACCAACTCTTAGACTTTTTCTTTTCAACATTACTAGAGCTTTTGCACCCCCTCTTGCTTATGTCATTTAAAAATAACCGTCACATCTCTTATGTCTTTGATTGAGTTCTTTGTTTAAGTTCCTTTAAAGTTTTATTAGATTTCTTAACAATCTAAAAGATATAGTAAGTGAATCTCGATTGACATGAATATATATTTTTCTTATTAAAATTTGTTGTTCTAGTAAATCTCAGAGAAAAAAAAACAAGTATAAGATATTTATTTTTCATATTATTGATGCATATGAATCTATGACATTTACTTATAATATTATTTGGTGTATATGATATTTTTTTGCTCGACAATAAGATTTTGTTAGAGTTAATCTAGACCGTCTTCACATGTTGTATGCCTCTTTAAAAACTTCCTTAAATTTAAGTGAAGAAAAAAAGTACAACACAACATGGATTAATACAAGAACAATTTGCCAGGAATTAAAGGAAAGAAAAAAAGCGTCTCAGAGTACAAAAAAAAACACCAGCAAAAGATACATTCCTAGCTCATCCTATTTAGCAAAATTACCACCATGCTTTGACTAATTCTCTTGTATTCATGCCTACCTTGGCAAGAATATCCGCCATGCTATTTCGATCTTTATGGGTGTAACAGAATTTAACCCCCTCTATTGAGCATGATAGTTTGTCGATCTCATCAAATGTAGACCAAAACTTCCAAGGATGAGTTAAAGGAATGAGAATCCAATTGAGGGAGACTTGGGAGTTTGATTCTACTATTAAAGCGGCTTTACCACACCACTGAGCTTTGAGAAAAACCTCTAAAGCAGTTTTGATAGCCACTATGTAATGAACTCAAGAAATCAAACTGAAGTTCTATTGAAGAACCAGAGAATTACAGTAGGAAAAAGGGAGAGAGAATTGGCATAGGGAGAAGAAGAAGAATAAAGGGGATAAGGAAAGATTAGCCACATCCAATGTTTAACAAAATATTCGATATCCTTTTCCTAGAGTCTAGTAACCTATTTATATTAAATGGATAACATCCAGCGTCTTTGGCTCCTTGACACGTGATATCCGACATCTTTGGCTTCTTCTTCACACGTGATTTCCCTGCACAAATTGGCATGGTCCTTTATAGCATTGCTTGGTTCTCGGTCCATAACATTACCCTCCTCTAATGAAAGAACCTTGTCCTCAAGGTTCAACCGAGAATATTCCTCCAACAATTCAACTTCATTTGCCCAAGCTTGTGCACAAACATCACTTGCTATTGTAAGGGCATCTTGAGCTTTAAGACAACCAATAATTCCAGGAACAACTTCTAGGATGTCACGATTCGAACATCTTTGACAAGTAGTTGTGGGCATTGATATTGAAATTAGGCATCGGTAGCACCAACCTCTAACCATATCAATTAAGTGACTATGAACCTTCCATGATGCTCTTTTCACAATAAGTTGTGATCTCATCATGTTAGCCACACAATCATCACTCGATAAATTCTCTAGCGTAAGGCTGGACACCTTGTGTTCGATGTTCCATGGAACCACCCATAACACCATCTCATTGGCAACAAACAAGCTATCATATGGAGGGAATATAAGCTTAAGCTTTAGAATCTCCTTCTGTAACCTCCATTCATGATCAACGAAATGAGCAGTGACACAATTTATTTGATCATCACAGTTGGATTTCCAAGGACTGGATGTCAAACAAATCTGACCATGACATGTTGCTAACAACTCACGGATACTCTCGCTCTCCGCTGAAATTAACACTACATCCCTCATGTCGATATCACCAGCTCTGTAGATCCCACAATTATGAAACTGAAACAGCCCTTTCTCAATATCATCATCAAATGACTTGCAAAATCTACAGAAGTACTCTCTTCTATTGACGTCCCAGTTTGAACAAATTTGAGCAAACGACTGCCTAGTGTCACAAGCCAAAGGACATTTTGTGTGCAGATATGTAAGGGCTCGGGCTACCCTAAGAGCAGTATCAAACTTCTGTATCCAATTCAGTTTCATCATTCTTTGTTCCACATCAAACAATAGCTTATCTATAGAAACAGTTGAAACATACTCATATAGCAGCCACTTGTGTTCTTCAAAACAGAAGCCTTTAAGAGGCCAGAGGTACTGATGATACATTCCACCATAGGTAGAAATCATGATTCGGAAGTCTCTATCAGTTGCAAAAAGATTGCTCAATATCTGCTCAACGACAAGAATTTCCTGAGACACGTCTTTGTAAACAGAGGAACCAAGTTGGTTAGCAAAGCTACTGGTCATATGTTTTATCTCTTCAAAAGATACTCCAAAGAGAAAGTCGTAATGAGGATTCATCTGTGTGTATTTTGCAAATGAAATTCCTGCCTCATCGGTGGTTCGTCGTTTCTGATATATATACCAAAACACAAACATCTCAAGAGTTATAAAACCAATTGCTGTTCCCGAAACTATTAAAATGATAGCTCTAACAAAAAGTTTCTTGTCATCTCCATGGCTAACAAATCCAGCTGATATCAAAGGAAATGGTTTGGCCCTATCATGAGTGTGCCATTTTTTAATTGACCGAGACTTGTGTGTCCTCATAACTATGCCACTTGGGTTATCCATTTTGAAATTACAACTCTCTAACATTGTCTTCATAAGGCTTCCTTGACCAATATCTCTATTTTTTTAAAGCTCCAACAGCTCATGATCATCGTCATTTCCCTTGGAAATTTGATTAACAGATGCATGAAATATATGCCCAATCAATAATGAAATCAAAAGGATGTCAAGTGAAGTGGTTATTTCTAACCATGGCCATGGTTCCAAATGCACGTAGCAAACATTATCAAGTAAATTTTGTTTGGCAGTCATTCCAATCAGCAAAGCATAATTTAGAGACTTCATACCATTAATCTTGGAGAACGCCAGTAGATGGTCACCGGGAGAAACTTCTGCAATTAAATTCCCACCGGGATCAAAATTCATGAAACCACAACGATAATGGTACTCGTCAGTCCAGTCACCATCAATTATACCAAACAAATCTGATTTGCAATGAAGCGTTCCTTTCATTGGTTGAACATCCTCTGTAGAAGCTAGAACAAAATTTGTCGGCAGTGTAGCAATTTTCAAAATTTTAGTGATTTCTCTCTGTTTTTGAAGCTCGACCCTTGGTTCATGGACAATGACCAAGAATGGAGGCCAACTCTCCAATCGAAACTGCCTCGTTGCTTCATCCTTTTGAGATTCGACCCAAGGCATTTGATTTGTGAGACTTTGTATGCCAGGCATCTCATAATGGAACACCGATTTATGTGTTGTGGCAAAAAATGGAGTCATCTCTCCAAAACTACCAAGCATCATTGCGCCATCCTGTTGAAACTCAAGTCCTCCACTGCTCTGAACCAGTTGTTTCTTAGATTTATCTGTAGGTGTAGCATTATCAGCATGATTTGTAGTGTCGACACCTCTGTCCCTTGCTAGTTCTTCATCCGTTGGTGTTGGCAATTTTTCGAACACCTGGTGGGTCATGGTGTTTGTGTTCTCTTGCTTTGCCAAAATTTCAGGTGATACACCGATCCCCAGATGTGCAGAAATGGCGATCATTTGACGGGCTAGGTCCTACAACATTCGTTCTGTGTTCTCATTCCAGCGAGCATGCTCTTCGAAGTGATTTTGCAGAGAGGTCAGAATCAGCTCGTGTTGAGCGGTGGTGTCTTGAAGGGCTTGGATGGATTCCAATTGGTTTACCATGGTGGCAAAGTCAATGAAAGCACCAATGTAATGAACTCAAGAAATCAAACTGAAGTTCTATTGAAGAACCAGAGAATTACAGTAGGAAAAAGGGAGAGAGAATTGGCATAGGGAGAAGAAGAAGAAGAAAGGGGATAAGGAAAGATTAGCCGCAGTCAATGTTTAACAAAATATTCGATATCCTTTTCCTAGAGTCTAGTAACCTATTTATATTAAATGGATAACATCCAGCGTCTTTCGCTCCTTGACACGTGATATCCGACATCTTTGGCTTCTTCTTCACACGTGATTTCTCTGCACAAATTGGCATGGTCCTTTATAGCATAGCTCGGTTCTCGGTCCATAACACACTACCTCAGCGTGGTCCGAACCATTATACGAAACATGCCCTAAAAACATCGCTCGCAGTACGAAGCACTCCTCCATAGCCCTCAGCTTCATCTTTGGCTGCCCGTCAACGTTAAACTTCACGAACCCTTCTGCAGGTGGAATCCAATCTACTTTTTGTCTAGGACAACAAAAGAGACACAACATCGGTTTATCCCACCATTTTTTTTTCATTCTGCAACACTTCCTTATTTGATGCTTTTATCCAAATAATGCCCTCGTTTTTGCATTGAAAATCAGGTCAACTATTGGAGTCGATTTGTTACTAAAGGTTTTGTCATTCGGAGACAGCCATAAACTCCATAATGTTGCAGCCAGGGAAATATGCCATAGAGATTTTACTGAACATGTCCAAGAAATCAAGAAGCAAAAGTCAAACAAATCATCAATAGTTTGTAAATGATTCCAGGTAACATTCCACCAACGGCAAAAGTGACACCAAAAGCATTGGACAAAGTTGCAGCCAACAAAAATAAATGGTTCGAGTCTTCCTGAACCAAACCACACCAGGGGCATAGGCTTTGAAGGTCCTCGAAAACAACCCCTCTAGTCATCACAAAATCTTTTGCCGGAAGTCTACCTATCTTCAACATTCATAAGAAGCTGCGCACTTTAGGAACCTTCATCTTCCAAAATTGATCAAAGTCAAAGGCAGGGCCTCGACTTCAAAGTTTACCAGCAAGTCTGAAAGTTTTTTTTTACCAGAAAGTTGCCTTCTTGATATGAAGCCAAATAATCATGCCCTCAATCCCCTTGTTCAAACTTTCACCTTGAATTACTCTAATCATCTCCTCCACGCTTGACTTTTCTCTGTCCAATAGGGGTCGGCTAAACACTAATTGCCAATAGTTCGTTGTCTGATTCGGATTTCTCCAATCATAAAAAAAAGATCTTACCTGAAGCGGAGGAAACTCTTAAGAATGGTCGTTTAGTAGGGTCTTCGAAGATCGGAAATGAGAAGGAGATTGTACTGGACATTGCCCGTCTTATTGAAGACCGGGACATTCGCCAGTAAAGGTGACTCATGCGGGTGTTGTCTTGCAATGTTCGCGGTTTGGGGTCGTCACTCAAAAAACGAACTGTACATGATTTATTACGACAACACCACATTGAGATGGTCTTTCTTCAAGAGACTAAAATGGAAAATTTTGAGCATGAGATTGTGAGCCGACTTTGGCATTTAGATACTT
Source organism: Hibiscus tridactylites (assembly GCA_958450335.1). Lineage (NCBI taxonomy): Eukaryota > Viridiplantae > Streptophyta > Magnoliopsida > Malvales > Malvaceae > Hibiscus > Hibiscus tridactylites. The sequence continues at coordinate 4,923,146 of OY288287.1, read as the reverse complement.
TGGATTTTGCTTTTTCACCTTCACTAGGTAATTCGGGTGGACTGTTGACTATTTGGGATCTTTCACGTTTTGGTTTGGATTCAGTATTGTTGCATCAGAGTTTTATTTTGGTTAAAGGTAATTGGGTTAATGAAGATTGGTCGTGTTATATGTTCAATGTTTATGCGCCTTGTTTGCTTGTTGAGCAGGTTTCTCTTTGGGCAGTTTTGCGTTCTTTGTTCTATGCTCTCGATGCGCCTTTGTGTATTGGATGCGATTTTAATCTGGTAAAAACTCTGTTGGAAAGACAAGGATGTTGGACACATCGTCGAGGAATGAAGGAATTTGTTGCTTTCGGTGATGTGTGTGGCCTCATGGATGTTCAATTAGTTGGGAAGGCGTTTACTTGGTTTGGGTCTGGTGGTAGATGTAGCCGCATTGACCGCTTTATGATCACGTGTGCATGGATGGATTGATTTTCTAAGTTATTGCAACATAATCTCCCAAAAGGATTGTCCGATCATGCACCTCTTTGCTTCACTGGGGATGAGTTGGATTGGGGGGCACAGCCACTTCGTTTTTTAAATTGCTGGGTCGAAAAACAGAAAATTGTAGATGGTTTTGAGGTGTGTAGAGAATAGATTGAAGAGGAGAAATGTAGAGAATAGATTGAAGAGGAGAATCGAAGAAGAGAATAGAAGAATGAATGAATTGTATTGATTATTGAATCGTGTATTTACAAGCATGATATCCTTTCCTTATATAGAAGGTATCATAACGGTATAACCACCTTTGCTAACATTATCACAGCTGTATGCCTAACACACTTTCTACCCTCTATTTTCCTGTTCTTTTTTTTAAGAACGTACAAGAAAAATTACATGCAAACCATGCAGCAGTAGCGTAAACATCGGATTTATGCAATGGTCTTCAACTTCTGCTTTCCCCATCTTCACTTCCTTCATCTTCATTTATTTCATCAGCATCTTCAAGATTAAAAGGGACGTTCTCCACATCCATAGCAGTACAAACTCTTAGCTTTTGTCTCAGTCAAGTAAAGAAAGCAGCAGATAATGGCTTAGTGAAGATGTCTGCTATTTGATCTACCGCGGGAACATAACTGACACCAATTACTCCTTCAGATATCTTTTCTCGCACAAAACTCAGATCGAGTTCCACATGTTTCATATTTGCCTGATGAACAGGATTGGAAGCATGTGCAATCGCACTGGTGTTATCACACCAGATAGTAGGCGTTGAGGAAACAACCACACCAAGTTCATTTAAAAGAGATTTAATCCATATAATATCTGTCATTGCATTCGCCAAACTCCTATATTCAGCCTCTGCAGAGGATCGCGAGACTACATTTTGCTTTTTAGAGCTCCAAGCAATCAGATTGCTTCCAAGAAACAAACAATAACCAAACGTAGACCTCTTGTCATCAACATTCGTTCCCCAGTCAGAATCAGAGTATCCAACAAGCTTATCACATGAAGTAGAAGCTTGAAATAGTAAACCATGTCCAATTGTGCCTTTCAAATAACGTAAGATTCTTTTGACTACCTTCCAATGAGGCTCTAAGGGAGAGTGCATGAATTGACTAACCTTGTTCACTGCAAAATTAATATCTGGTCGAGTGTTGCAGACATGTTGCAGCATGCCTACCGCCTTTCTGTACAAAGATGCATCAAAGAAAGGATCACCATCTTGGGTTGAAAGCCTGAGTGTAGATACCATAGGTGTTGGTACAGGTGCAGCATCAAGCATATTGGTTGTTTTTAACACTTCCATGATATGCTTTTGTTGACACAAAATAACTCCACGATCAACATGTTGTACGTTCATACCAAGAAAGAACCCTAACTTCCCAAGATCCTTTAACGAGAAAAAGGAATTAATCTTTTCTATAACATTTTCTATCTCTTCAGCATTCGAACCTATCACAACCACATCACCAACGTATACCATAACATACGTACGATGACCATTTGATTCTCGAAAATAAAGCGACATATCTGCTTTGGAAGCAAAAAAATGAAGTTGCTCTAGTAAACATAGCTTGAACTTGTTGAACCAGGCTCTCGGGTCTTGTTTGAGGCCATATAAAGATCATTTGAGACGACAAACAAGAGTTTCTCCACCTTCTCCATGCACTTCAAAATCAGGTGGTTGAAGCATATAGACCTCTTCAGAGAGATCACCATTTAGGAATGCACTATCTACATCAAACTGTCTCAAGCACCATCCATTTGATATCGCAAGACTCAACATAATCCGAACAGTGGTTGGCTTTACAACGGGGCTAAATGTTTCTTGATAATCAAAACCAGCTTTTTGCGAATACCCTTTTGCTAATAAACACGCCTTGTATCTATCTATACTTCCATCACCATTCCTCTTAATTTTGAATATCCACTTGCATCCAATAGGAACACGATCACTTGGTAAAGAAACTAATTCTCATGTCCCCTTTTCCTTCAAAGCCATAAGCTCCTTATCAACAGCTTGCTTCCATTCTGGAGAGATCAAAGCCTGCTGAATAGTAGTTGGTTCTGACTGTTGCAGCTCTGCTGAGAAAACCTTGGGTTTGAAAATTCCTCTTTTGGACCTTGTGACCATAGCATGAGTTGGAACTGTTTTCGAGACCCTTTGACCTACAGGACTCGAAGTGTCACTCTAAATTTCTGAAGGAAAACCAATAGGTTCAGCTACCTCATTAGAACAGCTGGCTGAAACTTGATCATCCATGGTTGAAGGAACTGCAACATCCAAAGAATCACCAGCATCCTCTACAGGAGAACCTTCTGTAGAATTTGAAGTAGTAGGCAATTCACCATTAGATGCAGCAGGATTCTCTGACACAATTGGTAAATCATGTTGAGTAGAGCAGCTTTGTTCAATTGACTTAGATTGCAACGAATACCTTTGACTAGATGGAATTTTGATTTGCACCATATCCTGTCCACTATTCGAGTCTGCACCCTTGTCCTTGAAGAACTTATGATCAAAAGGAAAAATTTCCTCCTGAAATTGAACATGACGAGTAACATACACCCTTCCATCAGAACTCAAACATTTGTATCCATGCTGTTGAGAACAATATCCAAGAAAGACACACGCTGTCGATCTAAATTGCAACTTGTGTTGATTGTAGGGTCGAAGCAAAGGAAAACACTGACATCCGAAAACTTTAAGAAAATCATAATTTGGCTTGGCTCGAAACAACATCTCATAAGGTGTTTTTCCTTCCAAAGCAGCTGAAGGTAACCTATTAATAAGATAGGTTGCAGAATAAAAGGCATTAGTCCAAAATTTAAATGGTAAATATGCTTGTGCTAAAAGAGTTAACCCAAGTTGAACAATCTGCCTATGCTTTCGCTCAACAATCCCGTTTTGTTTAGAAATGTAGGGACATCTAGTTCTAAATTCAATGCCTTGTTCTTGAAAAACATGAACCAATGGTTTAAATTCAGACCCACAATCTGTTTGGACAGCTTTTAATTTACAATTAAATTTCCTTTCTGCTATTTTTTGAAATGAAAGAACAATATTAGTTGCATCTGATTTATGAGCAAGAAAGTATATCCATGTGAAACGAGTATAAACATCAACAAAACTAATATAATAAGAAGCATTGTTGGAAATAACATGAGCAGGTCCCCATAAGTCTATCTGAACAAGCTGTAAAGAAGAAGAATAAGAAGATATTGAATCTTGAAAAGGCAACTTATGGGATTTTCCCAGTTTGCAGGCAGAACAAAGAGATGAAACTTTATTAACAGTAGAGGAAAGATTACAATCTCGAAGAAATTTAAGAAGAACTTGATCAGAAGGGTGACCAAGTCTCCTATGCCACAATTCTGATTTTTCTTATACAGACAAATTGACAAAATGATCAATAGTACTAGAAGACAAAGAATTGTGAGTTTCGATTGAACCAGCACTGCAAGACTGAAGCTTGTAGAGACCACCAACTTCTCGTCCTTCAAGAATTACCTGTTGTGTTGCTAAGTACTTTACAAGACAAAAGTTAGGATAAAAATCAATAGAAACACAATTATCCTTGGTAAATCGAGAAACAGACAAAAGGTTCTTCTTAATTGAAAGAACATGTAATAACTGATTTAACATTAAGGGCTTAGATTGAGAAAGTAAAGCATCTTGTCCAACATTTGAAATTAAAACATTAGCAACTGAAATCTTACCTGTGCCTTGATACTCAGTAGCATTGGTAAGATTGCTTGCATCAGAAGTTAGATGCACTATAGCACCAGAATCTGGAAACCACACTGCATCACCAAATTGATTGGAACAGTCACCAAAAACCATGTTCACCGAGCCATCATCCAAAGAATCTTGCAAACCAAAAGAAAGATCACTATAATTAGCACTTAACTGGATGACTAAAGTTGTCATTCCCAATTCCAGCAAAGGTTTGATTGAACGAAAATTAAACCTTCTTGAAGATGGAACCATAGCCCTTCCACCTTATTGACCAGACTCTTAATGCATGACACGAGATGAGACAGGAAACCCTGTAACAACTCTTTGACCAGGATTTGAAGATGACATATTTGCCGCAAAACCATAAAGATTTGTATTATCTGAATGAAAAGAAGAATTTTCCTGAAAACCTCATTGAAAACCAGAATCTTGAACCATGTTTACTGAAAGATTTTGAGAAATTAAACCCTGTTGACGTGCTTCAGTGTCAAGAAGTACACTACACACACCATCAACTTTGTATGGCTGTTGACTAGATGTAACAACAGCTACAACAGGTTCATATTCAGACGGTAACCCAGACAAAATCGCAGAAATATGCATGGTCTCGGTGAGTGGGTTCCCAGCAGCAGCTAAACTATCGCAAATAGATTGAATTTGCCCCAAATATTCTTTCATACTTTTATCTCTCTTCCTAAGATTTCTTAAAGAACAGTGCAAATGCATGAGTTTTGTTGTCGATGAAGTAGAGTAAGCTTGTTGTACCTTCTCCCAAATGTCCACTGCAGTTTTGCAACCCACAAGAGAGGGCAAGATCGAGGAACTGATCGATGGAAGAAGCCAAGAACACAACACACTATCTTCTTGCTTATAAAAGAGATAATCAGGATTAGGAACTTTTACCCCTTTATTATCAACAACAACCTGTGGAGGAATGGAGATCGTGCCATCAATGTGACTGAGTAAACCAAGACTCTCCACAGCAAAAAGAATTTGCTGTTTCTAAAGCAAGAAATTGGATTCATCCAATCTGATGGTAATCGTTTTATTGGTAAAGGGTTTGGATGAAGAAGAAGAAGAAGCCATAGATGTAACCTCTGATACCATGTAGAGAATAGATTGAAGAGGAGAAATGTAGAGAATAGATCAAAGAGGAGAATCGAAGAAGAGAATAGAAGAATGAATGAATTGTATTGATTATTGAATCATGTATTTACAAGTATGATATCCTTTCCTTATATAGAAGGTATCATAACGGTATAACCACCTTTGCTAACAATATCACAGCTGTATGCCTAACAAGGTGGAATGACGGCGATTATCGGCTAAACTAGGTGGTGGTTAGTTGGTTCAGAAGTTACGTAGGCTTTGCAGTTTTCTTAAGAGATGGAATAGAGATTGTTTTGGCAATGTCGACACTAGAATTAGAGAAACAAAGCTGGAAATTGATACTCTTGACTCTCGGGTAGGGGCTGTTTCGAGTGTTTGCCAAAACAATAAATATAAATCCCTTACTTCTAAATTATGGGATCTTAAAAAGTTTCGTGAATCGATTTGGCACCAAAAATCAAGGGTGTTGTGGCTGAAATTGGGGGACAAGAACACTAAAATTTTCTATTGCACGACGAAAGCTCGAGCCATGCACAATGGGATTCAAGGGATTCGTGTTAATGGTAAGCGGATCACTAGTGTGGATGCCATAAAACATCATTTCTTCATTGCTTTTTATAAACATTTTTCCAGAGTACCAGCAACGGCTAAATTGGAATCAGAGGTGATTTTTGCTACTTTATCATCGTCACAATGTGTGTTTTTGGAGCGACTATTTTCTAGTGATGAAGTTAAGGCTGCGATTTGGAGTTGCGAGGGTTCGAAGGCCCCGGGTCCTGGTTTTACTTTCGCCTTCTTCAAAAAGGGTTGGTCATTCCTCAAGAAGGACACCATGCATTTGCTTTCGGGTTTTTATGATGAAGGGTACTTGCCTAGTGGAGTAAACTCGGCTTTTGTCACGCTAGTGCCAAAGGTGCTTAGTCCTACAACGGTAAATGATTTTCGCCCTACATGTCTCCTAAGTTCTGCTTTTGGGGATCATCCGTCATAAACATCTACATACGTTCTTGGAGAAGTCGTTCTTGACATGGCTTGAGTGTAACCTATCATCCACTTCGGTTTTTGAATATTGGGGCTGCGATTGGGCACTGGCTTTCACTGCGATTCTTTGGTCTTTATGATTAAACATGAATGTTGTCACCTTTGACCCGAACTTGATTTCCATGGATTCGATTTTTAGGTGCAGCCGTCGAATTGTGGATTGCCATGTTTTGGCTGTCGCGCGCTTGGCTGGTGCGGGGCGGTTACACAGGCGAGGCGATCGTTCGCAGACTTGTTGGGCCCCTCCAGCGGAATGTTCTTTTAAACTCAACACAGATAGCTCCCGGTGTGTTAGCACGGGTTATGCTTCTTGTGGGGGTGTCATCCGAGATGAAAAGGGTACTTGGGTGTTGGGTTTTACTAAATTTATCGGTGTTTGCTCGGTGCTTGATGCGGAGCTCTGGGGCATTATGGAAAGGCTACGCTTTGCTTGAGATGCTGGTGTGCAGAGCCTTGTGATTGAGCTAGATAGCTTGGAGGCGCTTAATTTGGTGTCGGGTGTTAAAGTCGGGACAAGGCACAACTCGATTTTAGGACATATTGCCGACCTTTTGGAGAAGGGTTGGGTGGTGTCTTTCGAACACATTTTTAGAGAAGCTAATCATGTTGCAGATGCTTTGGCCAAGATGGACAGTCGGAGTTTTGGTGGCTTGGAGTTTTTCTTCATCCCCCTTTGTCAATTCCGGAAGCTTTTCAAAAGGATGTTGAGCAATCTAGTTCCACGGGAGTCGCTACTCATGGAACATCGGTAGTTGGAGTGGGATAGGTGTCATCGACGTCAGAGGTTATTTGCGGAATGAGGAGTTTATTTTTTCTGGTTTTTTAGTTTTTTATGGTTGTTTTAGTTGGTTGTTTCTGAACAGTTTAGCTATTAGTATGTGTACTCTTTTCCCTCCATTTAGGTTTAGGAAGGTTTCTTAACGAGGCACGTACTAGTGGTTCTTTCATTTATCAAAAAAAAATCTAAACCTAATAAGCTTAACTCAACGACCTGGTTTATTTCCTGAAACAAGTCAAATAAGTAACATAAAATGAGATGAGCACAAAATGATCAAAACTTAAAATGATCTAAATTCTTAATGATCCAACTTAAAAAATACAAACCTCAACGTTAAACGATTCATACCCAAAATTGAACAAATTCATAATTTAGACTACAAATTAATTATGGTTCATCATCCATGGCGAGAGCAACGGAGATCAGAGGAAACCTTGGAGGGGGATCAACACAGACTGTAACACTTTACATAGAGAATCTATTGGAACGTCTCAATTAGAAAGGTCTATGGCATGCTTTTGGAAGACACGGTGATGTAGTGGATGCATTCTTAGCTAGAAAATACAATAGAGGTAGAAAAAGATTCGGTTTTGTGAGATATGCGACAAGGATCGATGCAGATAGAGCCATAGAAAGACTAGACGGGTTCATGTTTTATGGAAAAAGAATAACAATAGCTTTAGCCAAGTTTAATACAAGGCAAAGTTTATGGAGAAGGAAACACACAGAGATAACGTTGAACAAGAAGGTTGGGGGCCTTAGCATGGGGAATGGCCCTAGATTTATCTAGCAGAAAGAAGTCAAGATTCTGATAGTGACAAAACTCCAGAACTCAGAGAAAGGCGAAAGTAGTACTGCAGCTGACAGGAGAACCAAAAGATTTGTTGGTCACGTGGAAAATGAAGACTTGTGGAAGCTCAAGAAATGACTTATAGAGAAGATGGCGGCGGTGTGCAGCGTGAGGAGTATAACTTCAAAACTGGAGCTGTGGGGGTTGGGTGAGATTAAAGTACAAAGAATGGGGGGGGGGGGGAACGTTCTTACTATCTATAGAAAATGAAGACCTTTTTATAATGCTGGAGTATGTAAACTGGTCGTACATGAGGGAGATCTTTGAGGAGGTTATGCCATGGTCAGAAAATTTTAAACATAGGGAAAGGGCAACTTGGATAGAAGTGTCAGGACTCCCATTACATGCTTGGAACCATGAAACCTTTAAGAAACTAGCAAATCTGTGGGGTTCCATAGAAGCAGTAGGCGAAAATAGGAATCATAGCAAAGACTATGAAAAAGTGATGCTCCTTATCTCTACTGATCATGATGCGAGAATTGAAGAAGCAGTGGAAATAGAAATGGGTGATGTGATTCACATGGTTAGAATTACAGAGAGAGGTTTCTCGGATAATTCAACAAATTGTGAAAACAGAGCCACGAAGGAAAAATTGTCCGATGATAGTTTGTCTGATACGTTAGTAGCCTTAAGCCAAAATGGGTTGTGGGAGAGGAGATCGGAAAAGTTTGTAGTGGAGGAGGATGAGTCATTAAAAACTCATTTCATCGGGAAGGAAAATAAACATTCTCAAGAAGTTAGGGATACTAAGAGTTTTCTGGGGGAAAGTGAGATGAAGGGGAGTGACGATGCATATAAAGGAGACAACAAATTTAATAAACTAGCTGGAGCTAAGATTAAAGAAGGCTTGCCTGTCTCGATGGTAGATAATAAGGAGAAGTGGGCTGAAGTGGTTAGGAGAGGGATAAATAAGGTGTCGACATTAAATGATGACACTTGGGATGATGTGGATATTGGAGTGATGGGTGATGATATGGATCAAATTAACAAATCGATCCCAACAAAGGAGTTGCATTCAAAGGTAAACGAACGGGCCTTGGACGACTTAAGCTGCATGGGCTTTAAACCATTGGGGATCCTAAAAATGGAGAGAAAATCTCTAAAACCAGTAAGTCTACTTGGGAACAATCTGTAGATAATTTAAACAAAGACAAATCATCTCGTTTTCAATCCAGCTCTGTAAAGATTGTCACTCTAAAGGGAGGAACAGAAACGTGGGATTACTTATCTAGCTTGGCAAAGAGAAAACCCAAAGAAAAGAGATATTGCTCATTGAGCGACTATCAATACATAGCGTTATCAACAATTAAGAAGAAGTAGAAGAATTGAGCTAGAAGAAGGGAGAAAAAGAAAGATAGGGCTCAAGAAGATTTAGAGTTATCAGGGTGATCATTGTCTGATTAAGATCTGGTGGCAAGATGGGAGACGTTAACTAAGGAAGCTAGGAAAGCTGTTAATCTTGGAAAGAAAATAGGAATTCAGTTTGAAGGGGATGAGAACGAAGCGGTTACAGACATTGCTCTCTTGGAAAAATTAGATTGTTGATACGTTTGTTGTGGATTTGAAGGATGATAATCCTTACATGGAATGTTCGGGGACTTGGTTCGGAGGCGAAAAGTTTAACAGTCAGAAGATTGGTTCTATCACAGAAAGTAGAGGTGCTATTTCTACAGGAAACAAAGAAAAAAGAGATTTCAGATTTTGAGATTCACCGATTGTGGTCTGATGATGAGTTGGACTACCGAATATCGAATGCAGTTGGTATGTTAAGGGTTTGATAGTAATTTGGGATAAATCCAATTTTATATTGGACTCCACCATATCTGATAGAAACTTCATTTTATTGAAGGGCATTTGGCTACAGGGAAGACTAGAGGTAATCCTAATCAATGTCTATGCACCCTCTGTAGTATCTGATCAGTCTCTTTTATAGAATAAGTTAATCACTTTGAAAAGCTCTGGAGGAGATAATTTGAGATGTTTGGTAGGAGGTGATTTCAATGCAGTGAGAAATAGAAGTGAAAGAAGTAGTACCGAACTAAATTTGGCAGGGACAAGAGAGTTTAATTTCTTCATCGGGAGAGGGGAATTTTTGGACATGCCGATGCAAGAAAAGAAATTTACATGGTTCGGCCCGAGTAACAAGAAGAGCAGGCTGGATAGATTTCTGGTGGATGAGAATTGGACACTGTCTTTTGGTGATATGTTCTAGAAAGGTTTACCTCGAGGAACGTCGGACCATGCCCCGGTACTGTTTTTCAATGAAGCTATGGATTGGGGGCTAAAACCACTCAAGTTCATAAATGTTTGGTTGCAAAAAGAGGGTTGCAAGGAGGTGATTAAAAGAATATTTGATGAAAAATTGACCAATAGATCTGCTATTCATGTCAAACTCAGGAGAATAAAAGATGCATTAAAGAAATTTTATGAGGAGGCTTGTGGAAACTTTGATGTCAAGGTAAAAGAACTTGATAGCAAGATTAACGAGTTAGAAGAAAGGGGAGTAGTGAAAGAAGGGGATGTAGAGAAAGATTTGGAATTAAAAAATGTCAAGCTCGAATTATGGGAATCAATGAAACTTCAAGCGGATTTGTGGAAGCAAAAAGCGAGGTTAAATTGGATGTTAAAGGGAGATCAAAATACAGCTTACTTCCATAAGGTTGTGAAGATAAAAACTAGGAAGAAAACAATATTGGGTCTGAATTTTGGTAACAAATGGTGTGATGACCCAAAGCAACTAAAAAACAAGATATTTGAATATTTTAGAGAACACTTTGATTGTGGAAGAAGATCCTGGAGAGGGGTGTTTAACGTGCAATTCAAGAAGCTGTCAATGAAAGAATCGACTGAATTAGAGGCTAAATTCTCCCTAAAGGAAATTCAAGAGGCTGTGTGGAGCTGTGACGACTCAAGGCACATGGACCTTACGGTTTTAATATCAGATTCTACAAATGTTGCTGAGAGGAGGTAAAGGGAGATTTGATGAATCTGCTAATTAATTTCTACGAGTCTGGGAAACTTTCAAAGAAGGTAAACACGTCCTTTATTGCACTTATACCTAAATCAAAGAATCCAATAAACATTTCAGAATTTAGACCTATAAGTTTAGTTACATCAGTGTATAAAATCATTACCAAGATATTATCTAGAAGGCTTAAAGGGATAATTAATAAGCTAGTGAGTGATACACAATGTGCTTTTGTAAAGGGCAGGCAAATTTTCGATGGTATTCTAGTTGCGAATGAGGTGATACATACCATGATGAAAGGTGAGAAAAATAGAGGGGGCGTGGTGGTGAAACTTGATTTTGCTAAAGCATATGATAGTGTACGGTGGAACTTTCTGGATATGGTTCTGTTCAAAATGGGTTTTGGTCTTAAATGGAGAAGATGGATGTGGGAGTGTATCTCTTCTATGAGTGTTTTGTTCCTTGTTAATGGGTCACCTAAGAAGGAATTTAGGATGAAGAAGGGATTAAGACAGGGGATCCCATCTCGCTCTTCTTATTTATTTTAGTCACCGAAGCTCTTCACCTACTGTTCGAAAGTGCCAAAGCATGTTGATTAATAGAGGGGATACAAGATGCTCTTCCAAACAAGGATTTAACTCACCTTCAGTTTGCAGATGATACTATCTTATTTCTAAAGCCGAAGATTGAATCGATTGCAAATGTGAAACTAATTTTGAGATGCTTTGAAGCGTGTTCTGGTTTAAGAATCGACTTCAGAAAGTCGTGTTTAGTGGGTATTGAAATTGACAAAGAGAAGGTGGAAGAGCTGGCAATTTTGTGTGGATGCAAGGTGGGTAAGTTACCTTTTTGTTACCTGGGAATTCCACTTGGTGCAAACCCGAAAAAAGTACTGACTTGGGAACCTGTGGTGGAGAATTTTCAGACCAAACTTGCAGGATGGAAAAGTAAAAACTTGTCTTTTGCTGGAAGAGCTGTACTTATCAACGTTGTCGCTGTATTACATGTCGTTGTTTGAGATTCCAAATTCTGTTATTATGAGGATAGAGAAACTAAGAAAAAACTTCATGTGGGGTTCGTCAAAAGAAGTGAAGAAGATGGAAAAGGTTAGTTGGAATCGGATCTGCCTTCCAAGAATCTGGGAGGTGCTGGGGTGGTCAACCTTAGAGCAAAAAATAAAGCCTTTTTGGCCAAATGGGGATGGAGTTATGCTACAGAGAGAAGGGCCCTGTGGAGAAGAGTTATTTGCTCTAAGTATGGAGGTTCAACACGAAGCTGGAAGATGAAATTGACAAACTCAAAAAAGATGTCCTTAATATGGAGGGGAATAGTTCATAATTTGGGTAGTGGAGAGGTGAAGAAATGGATGGACGAGGAGGCATTTAGGTGGTTACTCGGAGACGAGAAATCGGCACTGTTTTGGGAGGAAATATGGTGTGGTATTCAACCATTATGTAAAACATTTCTAAAACTCTATAGGTTGGAGAAATCGAAGGGTGTAGTGGTGGCAAATATTGCTATTAATGAGGGCTTTGAGGAAGTATTATGGACTGATTTATTTTCAAGAAAGCTTCTTGACAGGGAACTCAACTTGGTGGAGGAGCTGAAACTTGCAATTCATAACTGTAAGTTGTTTTCGGAGATACCAGACCAAGTAGCATGGATACATGAAAAATCTGGACAATTCTCGGTGAAGAAGATATCTTTCTTGCTGGTGAATACAGAGATTGAAGAACCTAAGTTTAATTTTGAGAAGTTGTGGAGTTTAAAGCTGCCTCCAAAAGTTAAGTCTTTCCTTTGAATGTTAAAAATAGATAGAATTCCAACCAAAAGATTCTTGTATGAAAAAGGGGTGAGAATTGAAGAGCGACATTGCTTGTGTGTGTGGTGTGGACTGTTTTTGGAGGATTTAGATCATCTTTTTGCAGGTTGTAGCTTTATTGAAAACTACTGGAAATTGTTCTTTGAATGGTGGAAAGTTCAAGGGAGGCAATTATCTTCGACTAAAAATTTATTTGAGTTATGCTTTGACAAAATGGTCTCAAGTAATCTCAAAAGAATCTGGCAGACGACTGTTGGGGCTGCAATATGAAGCATTTGGATCGTGAGGAATGATATGATCTTCAACGAAAAACAAACTTCCTCCAAAGATCTTCTTTTCTTTACTAAGCTTAGTGATTTATTTTGGATTCAATCGTTGGCAAATAAAGAAAACAGTAACTTGGAAGAGTGGTGGGAAAAAATTTGGACTGCAACAAGGGCAGAGTCGTTCAAAGAAAGGGGAGTGGCATTTTGGTCTACTCCATTAGAAGGTTGTGTAACTTTTAACGTAGATGGAGCTTTTAAGGAGGAAACAAGAGGGTGTCGAGGAGTATTAAGGACGGCAGAGGGAGCACTTAGAATGATGTTTTCGGGTCCAGTTGAAGATGTCGGGACAGATTTTGCAGAACTATGTGCAGTCAAAACTGCACTTGAGGTATTTTTAGAGGCTGAATGGAAAGGAGAAGAGTGTCTGATAATTGAGTCCGACTCTAGGGTGGTTTTGAACTGGCTGACAGAACCGTTACAATGACCTTGGAGGTGGTGGCCGGTGTTTGTTGAAATTGATTCGTTGTCCATACGAATTGGTAAGGTAATATTTGCCTTTGTGCCGCGACAAGCAAATTCTTTAGCAGATCTTTTTGAGAAGGATGGGATTAAACGCTCAAATCTCTTTAAAGCATGGTGGTAGACTCATGTACGCTGTCTATGTTTAAAAGATAATTTGTATGCTAGAATGGTACACTGTGAATTAATTTGCTTTTGGCAGATTGGGAATTAGGAGAGTTGAAAGTTGGGGTTGAAGTTGAGTTTGTAAGTCTTAGACTTTGTTTTGTTTTCCACCTTGATGGTATGTACTCTTTTCCTCCAATAAGTTTAGGGAGGTTTTTAATAAGGCATACGATTTAGGTTTCTTTAATAATAAAATTTTTGCTGAGCAAAAAAAAGACTACAAATTAATTCAATTTAAATTGACCAAATTAAATATGAGCTCAGCTTGTACAATACGCAGGTATATCCCAATGGGTAAGTCATGGTAGGCAAGCTTGTAGGGGGGGACTAATATTTATGTCGTTGGACCAGGATTTGCATGGGAAAGAATAAAGATGATGGGAAACCATAGTGTTTGTACCTTAAAATCTTAATAAAAAAGGGCAATAATTTAATTGAGATTAAGATGGAGTGCCTAACGTTGAAGATGCCGAGAATTGGTTTGGTCTTTGTAATTTCTTTTGTCGGGGGATTACAAACATCAAACATAAATTATAATATAGCGGATAATGATTCACTATTTGGTGCAAATACAAAGACATGTTTGAGCAACCAATTAGGAATGGGTCGGGCGTGGTTTTAATGGATGAAAACAACAGCTTATTTTGGCAAACGTTGTGTAGATTGCTTTAAAAAATGAATATAAATTTTATGCGATTTTTCGGTGTTTTTGGATATGCTCTTACATTAAAAAATTTATATTTATAGTTTATGGTTAAGATTTAAAGTTAGTGTTTAAGATTATAGTTTAGGGTTGAAATAATGTGTATTTTTAAGGTTTAAAGTATAAGATTATAGTTTAGGGTTGAAATAATGTGTATTTTTAAAGTTTAAAGTTTAAAATTTAAATTTTAAAATTTAAAATTAAGAATTAAAATTTATTTTTTTAATATTAAACATAGAAAGAGACAATAAGAAAAATTTTGTCCTCAAAAAATGTTAGACGACCAAAGACTAAAGGCTACGAATTTGTATGCGGCTTTCGTGTAGATTGCATCCTTCCTTGAATGTTGTGAATTGAAAAGGGAGAAGTTCAGTAATTGATTTCTATTGAAGCCAAACACGAAGAGATGGAAATTATAATAGAGAAAAGATGAAAAAAGAAAGCAATAAATTGCATCAGGTTTTTCATGACAATCCCAATACACCTAATCCCTAATATATAAGGCCTTGTTCTAATAGTTTGTTTCAAGTAAAGGCTGACGTGGTTGAGACACAATGTAACACCCGCAATTTTGTAATAAAAAAATAAAAATATGTGCGCTAGCAAGGAGATTTGAGCTAAAACCATTCTTGGTTTAAGT
The DNA here is from genome assembly GCA_958450335.1 of Hibiscus tridactylites. Taxonomy (NCBI): domain Eukaryota; kingdom Viridiplantae; phylum Streptophyta; class Magnoliopsida; order Malvales; family Malvaceae; genus Hibiscus; species Hibiscus tridactylites. Next base: position 4,908,078 of record OY288287.1, on the reverse strand, counting down.
CTGCTTTGGACCAGTTTTAAATTATGCAATTGGGTATATCAAAATAAAAAACGATTCGAATCCCCAGCTAATCCCAATACAGTTGTTTTGATCGAATCTGAAGGAACCCAAGACGTTCTGGTTTTCTCCCCCCAGCCACCCTAATTCTTTGCCGCCGCCGATCTCCCTCACCGTGCCGTCGTGACCGCCACCGCCCTTACCAATCGAGTCACCATCCTGTCCCGTCTACGTTCATGACCTCCACTCGCAAGGGAGCACCATCGTTCACGTGAAAATCTGGTTGAATGCTCGACGAAAAATCAAGAGCCACTCTTTTGATTTTTTTTTTCTGGCTATTCACCATCCCTTCGCCGTCCGTACGCTGCAACGCCACCATCCGTGTGTTCGCCCTCGTTCCATGGCGAAGGCTCAGCCCCCACTCGTCGTGGATCCTCGCCGTCTGCCTTAGAGAACCGCTTGAAGGTTCTTCGAGAAACCAAGTTTCCCATATGTGTTTAGTTGTTTTCGCCTTTGCGGGTTGTCGATTCGTTACACCATCACCGTCGTTGTGACTACTCTTGATGTCAGTTCTGTCATCAGAGCCTGTAGCCACCGTTAGAGTTTGTTTCGCTGCCGGCGGTTTCCTCTGCCTCTGGTGTTTGTAAGTCGAACCTTGCCTCCCCTTGTGTTGTTGTGTTTGTGTAGGAGGTGGCCGGAACGACCATCGGGGACTCTAGTGTGGGCCGCCGGTGAGCTACCGTTCAGGGTATTAAAACCCTAATCCAGTGTTTGTTAGGAAGTGAAGGGAAGTTGTGTGTGTGTGGGGGTGTGGGTTGGTCTAACCATTAGCCACGTGGGCTGAGTGTAGTGTGGGTTGAGCCCAATTGCATCTAAGTTGGATTAGATAAGCCCAAATCGTGGGTCTATGTGTGAAACCCAATCGGTAGAGTGACCCAAACCAGAACCTGGTTGAACCGATTTGACCCACCCGAACCAGTTGACCATATGACCCGGTTTGACCTTTAACCGATCAGAGTTGACTTTGACCGTTGACCAAAAAGTCAACTTTTCTGAAAACTCCTATTTTATGTTTTTCGACGTCCTAAGCCCATTTTTGAAGCCCGTTTTGCAAAATTCTGACCCAAAAGCCTCCGAATTTGACCTTGAACCCAAACTTCTATATGTATTAATTATTCAGTTATGAGTACTGTGAGTAAGGACTGAAATGTGAATTTGTGTAATTGAAGGTACTCATAGCTCACTGAATACGAATTGTTGATGGACGTCGAATTCGAGTTCTAGTGCTATCGAATGGGGTTTCATGAATCGACCAATATAGCTCAGAGTTAAGGTAATACATTACTACCTCTTGTATGCTTTATGAACATGTTGATATTTGTTAATGCATGCATAAAAATAATGATGAGTACTGTTAATTCTGCTCAAGTCAAACCGGATATGAAAATGAGTATGATAACCTAGATAAGATTGCAATGCTCGAATGAGAAGATTAATAAATCAGAAGGATCTGGAGTTCAATAAGTAATTAATAAGGCGTCCAATCTCCAAATCTGATTATTAGTGTCAAATGATTAAATGTGAAAAAAATATATTTGGCTATGAAATTACAAAAATGCCTTTATGGTAAGAGAATGACTAAAATATCCTTGGAATTGGAAGCGATATAGAAATCTACGCTTGATATGGTAAAACAATATGATTCATCTGAAAACCTCGAACTACTTGGAAAGTTATGGTAACAAGATTTAAACCTTCGAGATTGAAAGGTGTTAGGTTTCCTTGATTTTGAAATGAATCTCTGAATATAGATTTACGGGAAACGACTAAAAGTATTGGAAATACTGTTATGGTTAAATTAATCAGAAGGATCGTATTGACCAAAAGGTTGAAGTATCCTCGGACACCGATGTTTGCAAATCAACTGGAACGATGGGTAAACCTTTGAGTTCTAAAATTGAATGAAGTGGTTGGAGGTACCGAAATTACGTGAATGGTTGAAACACCCACGAGTACATAAATGATTGAAATACTATATATGGTTCAATTGACATGAATGATGGATATCCCAAGCTTCAAAATGACTGAAATACCCCCTTAACTGGAATAAGTAAATTGTCTCTGATAAAATTCTAGAAATGCTAATAAAGCTGAAAATGACTAAAATGCCCCTCAAGGTTAAAGCATGACTCATGTATGTCAATCACTCCTGATATTAATATAAGTTTGGAAGTTTTTCCGCATAAAATATAAGTCCGACTACTCCGTGGCAAGTCCTGTGGTGAAATATGAAAGCAACCGTCCAGATATACGATACAACTGGATACATTAGGAGGGTTGGTTAGTACTGCAAGGTTGGGATAAGTTAGTTTGAATGGTTTTCAAGGCTTGATAAACTTCTGGAAATCTTAAATATTGTAAATCATCATTTTATCATTATTGGTATTAATTACAAAATCACCCATGATAGTTAAATGACCAAAATGCCTCGTTGGCCAAAGTAATCAAAATAGCCCTAAACGTATCCGATATCGTGAAAGATCTTGACATAGAAATCTCTGAATGCTTGGTTGGAAATTTGATGAGCAAATGGAATTTCTTGAGCGACTGTTTATGCCTCGTTGGTATAAATTACCAAAACGCCCATGTATGATAAAATGACCATAATGCCCTTGTAGGCTTAAAAGACTAAATTGCTCATGATATATTTAAACTCTCAAAGATCTCGAGGTATCAACTCATGAATATCTAGTTTAAACCGCTAGTAGGAACCCTCTTTTAATAGGGACCTCATTTACGAAATTCGTTCAAATTGTCAAAAGTTTAATGTGTTCCCTTCTGTAAATGCCAAGTATCTCCAAGAAATAAATTGTTCCACCTAGTGTGTTCCATGTGTGCTACATTCAGTTGAATGTGTTGTACGATTATTACATGTTAGTAAACAATCTAATGACTTAATTATGAACGATGACATGCTTGATGAAATGATGAACTGGACATATGATAACATTTTCTGCCTACTCTTTGTAAGTCCGATTGATCTGTATACTTAGTATATGATTGTGCTATGTGGTTATCTGATCTGTGATAATATTGTCTGTCTGCCTGATGTAAGTAATAGTATAATCTGTTAGCTTGACCTATGATGATACACTCTGTTTGCATGATGAATGATGATATCGTCTGCTCAATGGTATGCCCATATATGTGTATAAAGAGCATGAACTTCTGTTTCTGATGCCTCGAATGGAATATGTCTGACATATGTATTCTGTTACTCATGTTTGAAATCTGAATATCGATTGTTATATGGGTATATTGTTGGGTTATGTTATGAAGTCTCTGTTGGTACAGCCCTGATCCAGCTAGTAAATCCTTATGGACTCAAGGTCTCCCCTTAGGTAGGTTCCGATGCTTTAGCACGAGTAAATCCTTATGGACCTAAGGCAACCCTTTAGGTGACACCTATGCCCATCGGGCCTAGGGTAAGTCCTTATCGATGCAGTTCTAGGGGACTGCATATTTGGAGTAAGGTTGGAGGGTAGTTACTAGTAAACCCTTGTATGTACTTGAACATTTGCATTGAATTGTTATGTGTTCTTATGATATGGTTGGTATGTATTTATGTCTGTTTGATCTGCACTTATTGGAACACAGTAGACACTATACTCTTTGTTTCCATCTTCGTAATCTATCAGCTTGTGCAAATTCTCGTTTGTTACTCGATGATTGAATAAAGAACAAGTACCGTTATTCTCAAGTATAACGTTACCCTGAATTAGCAGAAAGGAAATGAAGACTGTTACTACTCGGAACATCATGAAAATGTTATGCCTACCATATATCTGAATGAGCTTATAGCATCTTTTTGTAGTTTTGTATTACTGAGCTTTTCCAAGCTCACGTTGTTCTTACCATCTCAGGTTAAAAGAATATATCATGGTATAACGTTTGGCATCAGTGTTCGGAGTTCTCTCGGTGTTTCCTCTGGAGTACGGTGTATAGTTAGTGGGCATGTATGTCATGTATTGTTTTATGATAGTGTCTGTAAAACACTTTCTGAAATTTTGTTAAGTGTTTAAATGACTTCCTGAAATAGTATTTTAAACAGAAGTTGATTTTACAGTTTAATAAGTGTTTTGAGGAAAAAAATATTTTTATGTGTATTTTTACTGTGGGTCGCTCTAGTGACTCTAATGCGACTTCCTAGGATCCATTGTAACACATAGGCGGGTCTAGAGGTTACACACAAAATCAACCTATTCAACAGGAACTTTCCCAATCCGAACATTGTTATGAATTGTTAATAGCTTGCCCAAATTTAATAGGTTGTTGATCCAGTAAATCTATCGGTGTATTACCATTCATAACATTAAAACAAACTAATCATTTCTATAATTTGTTTTAATTTGGCAAATAAAACTGAAAGATAATATTATGGATATTTTCCCTAGAATTTATCAAATAAAAAATGAACTTGCAACAAAGTCATCATTCTCGTAAGATAATAACTCATTAATTTATTGCTTTAACTGATTTGGCACTCCAAACATTCCTCTGTTTAACGGTAGCAGTTGTCTGCCACGTTTCTAAAGAATATGATAAACGAATTCAATTATTCTTTAGTGTATGACTTATAAATTATATAATTTCAATTACGGAAGTTAAAATCAAACATGGATAGAGATAAAAGTTTATTAAATCATTAAATTTAATAATTATAAGAGACAAATATTTTATTTAATTAATATTTAAATTAAAAAACCCTAAAATAACATTATACCAAAAAAATTAGATCTATAAAATAAAATAAAATAAATTCCATTATTCGGTTTGGTCTATGCCCTATCGTGTATCCTTTATATAACCCCAACCCCCGCCAGAGAAAAACATACTATAATAAGAATAATAAAATGTCTCCAACCTTTGCCTTGGTGTTGGTTCTCATTGGAGCTCTGTGTTCCATTGTTTACATATTTCGCACCACCGTATCCTGGCCAAATCACACTAAATATGGTCGGAAACTTCCACCGGGTCCCCGCGCCCTACCCATAATTGGTAACCTCCTTATGCTAGGAAAGCTTCCACACCAAAACCTTCACCATCTAGCCAAAAGATACGGCCCCATCATGTCACTGAGGCTAGGCTCTGTACCAACAATCGTGGTCTCATCACCTCATGCAGCAGAAGTATTCCTCAAAACCCATGACATTGTGTTCGCTAGCAGGCCTAAAATGAAAGCTTCGGAATACTTGTCTTATGGTGCCAAGGCCATGGCTTTTACCCCCTACGGTTCTTATTGGCGAACGGTTCGGAAATGGTGTACTTTGCATTTCCTTAGTGCTTCCAAAGTTGAATATTTTGCCCCAGTAAGGAAGGCGCATCTAGGGTACTTGGTTCAATCCGTAAAGAATTCGGCGGCGGCGGGTGAGACAGTGGACCTCACCGTAAAGGTGGGTGAGCTTATCGAAGATACCATGTGTCAAATTATCTTCGGGCAAGGCAAAGATGATGGATTAAACTTGAGGTCGCTAATCGATCAAGTCATGCATCTCCATGGACTTTTCAATATATCAGATTTTATTCCATATCTTGCTCCACTTGATCTTCAGGTTTGTCTTTTTCCTTTTGCAAACAATGTTGAATTAATTGTTTTGATGAATTAATTTTAAATATCTAAACAACCGAACAAATAATATTACTTTACTTTTTTATTGACCAAAATATTTACTTAAATTTATGCTTTGGGTTAATAATTGCTAATATACGTATATATACATCCTCAGGGAATAGGACGAAGACTTAAGAGGGTGAGTAAGTTGCTTGATATAGTGTTCGAGAAAATAATTGATCAACATGTGCAGGGGACCGATCCCAAGGGTAGAAAACCTCATAGGGATTTCATTGATGTGATGGTTTCCATGTTGAATCAACCAATGAACCCTCACGACGAAGATCAGCCCTACATAATTGAAAGAGAAAACATCAAGGCTATAATATTGGACATGATTGCAGGTTCATTTGAGACTTCAGCTGTCACCATCGTGTGGGCATTTTCAGAAATTTTAAGGCATCCTCGAGTGATGCTTGGTCTTCAACAAGAGTTGGAAACCGTGGTCGGAAGGAATAGATTTGTCCAAGAGTCGGATCTACCGAAATTGACCTACTTGGATATAGTTGTGAAAGAAAGTCTGAGATTACATCCGGTTGGTCCGTTCCCAGTTCCACGTGAATCCATGGAAGATATCGTAGTTTATGGATATTTGATACCAAAGAATTCTAGAATCTTGGTGAATACTTGGTCGATGGGTCGAGACCCGAATATATGGTCGGAAAATGCTGAAGAATTCTTACCAGAAAGATTCATGGATGGTAACATTGATCTCCGAGGACAGCATTTTGAACTCATCCCATTTGGATCAGGTCGTAGAGGGTGCCCTGGAATGCAATTGGGCTTGATCACGGTGCGTTTAGTTTTATCTCAACTAATCCATTGCTTTGACTGGGAGTTGCCTCATGGGATGCTGCCTCATGAACTAGACATGAGTGAAATCTTTGGCCTCACATTGCCAAGGGTTAATCATTTGCTTGCAAGGCCAACTTATCGTCTCCTTAAATAAAACAATGAAAAACAACATGTGAGATCCAAAATTTGTGATATCAGAATAAATGGTCACTTTTTAATTAAAGTTTGGTACCGTTAATTCTACCCTTAATTTATTTATTTAACTAAATTAAGCTCTTTCTCTTGTATTTCTTGTCAAATGAATTAAGTTTTAATGGAAACTGTACGTGAAGGGTGTTAAGGTTTAAATAAAGGAATATTATTTGATAGGATTTTTTTTTATAATGAAGGTTATGCTCTACTAATTTTAAATAGGGTAAATATAAAAATAGTTGTCCGGATAATATTTTTTATTGAATCCCTAATTATAAAAGTTACAAAATAGTTACCGACTTACAAAAAAATAACAAGTCTGTCTATTATCGTTAAAAATTTAATGTCACCTAACGTGTCAGTTAAAAAATCAGGAAAAATAATAAATATGAATTATTATCTTATACTTTGGCGGTGAAAACTAAAAGTTTCCATAAACGTCTTAGTTTTAGGGTTTAGGGGATTAGTTTAGGTTGTAAGGTTTAGGGGTTTAAGTGTGTGGATTTATAACTTAGGGATATTGGTTAGAATTTAGGGTTTAGGGTTAGAATTTAAGGTTTATATGTTAGGGTTTAGTGTTTAGGATAATATGGTGAGGATTCAGGTTTTAATCTCTAAACCCTAAATTATAACCCTAAACTATAAATTTCAACCACCATCCCTAAATTCAAAACCCATATACCTAAACCCCTAAATCATACACCTCAAACTAAGTCCCTAAACCCTAAAACTAAGACGTTTGTGCAAACTTTTAGTTTCCACCGCTAGTGTATCAAATAATTACCCAATAAATATAACATTCAACTTTTATATATTTTTAAATCTGATCTTAGTTTTAAAAGAAATACAATATTTTAAAATTTTATCAATTTAATTTTTTTAACAAAAAAATTACCCCAATTACTAAAAAAAAAAAATTACCAGTAGCCCCATTGATTCTTAATAATGAGAACGAAGTTATTTTTTTAGCCTCCTACGTATACTTATAATTTGCTTTCCATCACTTGTTATTTCCAAATCAGAAATTTTTAGAGTGCGTTGCCCTTTCCAACATTCTAGCTCTTTCCCATCCCATTCCCACATGTTATTAAAACCAGAAAATATACATTTGCTATCGGGAGACCATCCACATGGAACCATGCCAAGACTGTTAGGCAGACTTGGAAGCTTACAAACACAAGGTTATCTTTCACTCTTCAACATTTCTTCGACTTTATTTTTTTTCTTGAGCTTTTGTCGACCTTATGACAAGTAACTGCTTTGATAGCCCTCAAATTGTTGTACAACTACTAGTTTAGTAAGTAAATTGTGAGGTATTCGTGAGAAGGTCTTAATATTGTAATCAACGTGTAATTAGTAGTTATTATTCTACTGAAAGTCTATCTCCCTAGTATATTAGAATTAAAAGTTATTATAAATAGGACTCCTTAATGTATTAAAAATCCTATACTAGAGTCTGTAATGAGACGTAATTATTTATGCTATTTTGCAATAACAAAAAATATATTTTGTTGGTCTACATGGTATCAGTCTAACTTTGATCTTTCAAGAAAACTTTCATGGAGAATTCTCAGACTTCCAGTGAGATGCAATCTACAACAAAGATTATTGTTGGTTTGACAGATTTTTCTGAAGTACCAGGGTCAGCTGTTACCTGTCATCGTTTGGTTGGCCACAGTTATTTTCAGTGGTCACAATCTGTAAAAAAATCTCATTGGAAGGGGCACACTCGCTTATATTACAGGGGAAATTAAGAAACCATCTCCTGATGATCCGGGCTTTGACAAGTGGGCTCGAGAGAATTGAAAAATCATGTCTTGGCCCATTAACACCATGGCTCCTGAAATTGGTACCCACTTTCTTCTCTATGCGACTGCTAGTGACATATGGTGTGCTATGAGAGAAACATACTCCAGCACCAACAACAATTCTTGTCAAGGATTCTTGGTAGCAGTCCTTTATCATCCATCTGAGGAGGTTTGTTCAAAGTTTCGAAGGGAAGAGAGCCGAAGGTCTTTCATGATCCCTGAAGCACCTGTTATTGAGAACTCTGCCCTAGTAACTCGAATTTCCTCTTCTCCTATGATAAGGAGAGGTAAACACGTCTGTAATTTTTGAAAAAAAGGTGGTGCATTCAAAGGATAATTACTGGAAATTTCATGGTCGACCAACAGATTGGAAGCCTACAGCTACTAGGAATTCTATAGCATCATGCCTTACTGTCGTAACTACAGTTGGATCTAGTGGCTTTACTAAACAACAATTGTATGAGTTTCAAAAGCTTTTTTAGCAAGTTTAATACTCCTGGTGAAGGAAATTTGGCAATAGTAGAGACTGTGGGATGGACCAGGAAATTTGGATCTAGAGCCTTTGTGCCAACTTCAACGTCCCAACCGAGCCTGAAGATGAGATGACAATTGCCAAGGAGGGGTGGACCAGGAAAGTTCGCCTGTAGATGATGCAGGCCTAGGAGATAGAGCCCATCACCCCCAGTCAGCCCTCTGCTGCCCAACCAGCCACACAAGCCGCCCCTGGCAGTACTGAAGCTGCCCCGACCAATGAAGTCCTCACTCTGCTGCGCACCCTCATTGGAAGCAACAAACGGATCGAGCAGCAACAATTAACCTTCATGAAGTATGTGGGGAGGTCAAAGAGGCTTTTGTGGCCTATCTTCTCTAGAAGTTCCCAGACGACGTGTAACACCCCAAATTTGGGCCTAGATGTTTTAGAGTCCGAATCGGACCGGTCAGAAATGGTTCGAATCTTAGAGGGAGGTTTCGGGAACACCTAGTTCGGGATACTTTAAAAATAAGGAAAAATATCTAAATATCCTCATTTATTATATGAATGATTATGGTGAAATCAATTTTATAAAATAAGGTTTGGAAATATTACATTTCGGTGTAGTGACCAAATCGCAGTTTTTGCAAAAATTAAATAGTGACTGTTTTGTAAAGGATTGAAACTTTGAATCTTTAAGGAGCTAATTTTACCAAAATGTTTTTAATCACATTTCTTCTTAATTTGGGTGATTTTATTAATGTTTAATTAAAGGAAAATAAGGATTTATTAAGAGGAAATTGCCTTTGACTTATCATAACTACTTTACATCAAATTTCTCTCATCCTATTTTCTCTCAAATTCTTTTCAGCCAAACACTCTTTCTCCATCAATTGGCTACTGATTTTCATCCTTTTTTATTGGATTTTAATTGCTATTTGATTCCTAATCTTCTTCTCATCAAAACCTATTGTTTCTACATTGGATTTTCAAGGAAACTTACCCAAATCAAGGAGAAATCAACCATTAGAGGTAAGCTTCGTCCTTCTCCTCTAATGATCAGTTCTTTATTGAAATTCCCAAGTTATCAATCCTTTGTTAATGATTTTTGAGTTGCTTTAATGTTAGAAACAAGAAATTAACTTAAAACTCAAGGTTTTTAAAGAGATCTTGGTGATTTTCGTGGTTGATGGTTAGGCTATGTTTTGAGGTTGTTTTCTAATGTATTTTGGATGCTAATTGGTGTTATAAATGAGGTTTTATCAAACAAATCCCGAATAGGCTTGGGTTCCTAAGTTTTTCATGTTAGAATGATGGTTTTTGGTGTGGTTTTGGTGTTCTGTTATAGCTGGAGGTATAAGGACGAGTTTGTGGTGATTTTTTATGTTGATTGATGTTTAGAAATGATTAGAAGTGGTAGATCTTGGCTAGGCTTTGTTTTGGAAGAGTTTGGAGATGTTTTCGGTTGTGTTTGGTGGCCGAAATGTGGTTTGTGAGTAGAGCCAGCGAGTTTAGGTGTATGGCTGATGATTTCAATGCATGATGATGCATTAATCCTCTGCTCTTATGTGTTAAAAACATGAGAGACATCTTCATACGCCTTTGGTGTTGATTCGGGAGCCTAGATAGCGTTTCGGCGAGCAAGCGAAACGTGATCGGTGAGTGCGTATGGTTTTAGAAGTCCTTGAGGGACAAGGAATCAAGGTTTGGGGATTTAGGAAAGGTTTGAAACACCTTCCTAAGTCCGGAAGTAAGTATTGGCTAGATTGCTCTCTTATATGTGGTGGATGCCCCTAAAATGCATTTACATGCTCATGGTTTGAGATAGATAAATTCCTACTGTTTTTATGCATGATATTAGCATGAGATGATGCTTGAAATGATTTCATGGAATAACATGTTGCATAGTTGAGATTTGAGCTTTTGTTTTAAAGCTTGGCAAATGTTATGGTTTTGAAATGAGATAAGAATGATTTGAGAAATGTTGCATGAAAAACAGTAGGTGAGAAGATGTTTGACATAATATATTGGCATAGATGTTGAGATACTTACTGGATATAATTGATCGATCAATAAGATGAGAGTGAACTATAAACTAAAAATTCGTATGTGCTCTTTGGTTAATCCAAAGGGAGAGAACCGATGATGGGCATTCCATCAGGTAGGACTTGATGAAATACCCAAGCTTTGTGGCGATGAGAGAAACTGCCATGTGAGTACGGTGATGGTAGATGCCACCGGAAATTATGTTACTAGACGAGTGAGTACGGTGATGGTAGATGCCACCAGAAGTGTCTAGTGAGTTGTCCGGATATCCGAGTAATAATGAGATGCGAAATGCCAATATAATATATGAAAATGCTTTTGATTCACATGTACCTTTGATGAGATAATTTATGCTATGAGAAACGCATACGAGATTTGTATATGAAATGCTTTGGTTTTACAAGCATGAGTTTGGCTTTGCCATGAGATTTGCATTGGTTTAAATGCATGAGATAGAATTGAGGTACATGTGTTTTCAATGAGAAGTTGCTTTGAATGGTTTTCAAGCATGAGATAGAATGAGCATGTTGTAGAAAAAGACTTTTGGAAAAGTGTTTTTAATAGTGCATTATTGTGTTGGTTTTCTTTAGAACATGCCTCACTAAGTAATTGTGCTTACGCTCTCTTTTACCAATAATGCAGATAATTGAGGTGTTTTCGGGCATCAAGAAGGATAAGAACATCCAAGGAAGTGCAAAGCTCATGTATGGTGATATTTTTATGCACTTTAGTTTTGATATATGGCAATGGGAAACCAAGGTTGTATTTGGGAGATATGTTTTGAACTCTCTAAGTTTGTGGCAAGTTTAAGTTGGCATTTATAGGTTGTAAATCGTCTTAAATGTTTGGATTGAGGTTTGGTTGCTTATCTTGGTTTGAGACTAGGAAGCATGCCTTTAGATTGTGTGCTTTTGTGTTTTATGCCATGCTCTAGCTTAAAGACCTTAAATATGTTCCTTAATGGCTAAATGAGTTGCTAGTATGTTTTGATTCTCATTGAAGTGTGTTTGAATGGCTTGAAATGTCAAAAACCAGCAATTTCTGCTGTCACTGGGCATAGTGTATCGAAACGGCTTCAACAGTTTCGAAACGGGGCCCTGTAATGGTCACAACATTTCGGAACGAGCTGTAGAGGTTTCGAAACAGTTTGGCCACTGGAGTGACCTGTTTCGATACTGGTCTCGAAACATACCCGAGTATCGAAATGGTCAACACCGTTTCGATACGGGCGTTTTGGTACAATGGTTAGGTGTTCCGATACAGTTGACCGTTGGATGCTGATTTGAATTGTTTAAGTTCCCATGCTTTACATTTTAGACCTAAATGTTGTGGATGCAATTGCTTGAGCTTGGGATGTCTTTTTAAGCTGAAACCTGACAGAGAAGTATGTAACATGATTAATTTCATATTGGTAAACCTAAAATCAGCTAAGTCCTTCTAATTTCCAAAAGTTACATTTTGGTCCCTAAACGCGTAATTCGTGCAATTGAGTTCCTATATGTTTTCTGATCGATGTGCCTTTCTCTTCCTTGATTCGTGAGTATTCACATAGGCTTAATGTGCATCTAGACAAGATTAAAAATAAAAAGGGTCGTTAATCAAGGTTGACTTTCGGGTTGACTTTGGTTTCCCCGTGTAATCTTCGTAGTTCAGGTCAAGTATCTAGGTTGGGCTTAGGGGGTTACATTTGTTGGTATCAGAGCCAGGTTATCGAGTAATTGGGGTTTGGTATGTGGTTGTTGTATGTTTTTATGCATGATGGTGACTTTTTGGTGAAAGTATGATGTATGAATATTGATGTATGATTCAACTGAGATGAATTTGTGATGCTATGCTATGCTTGGAGTGTAGTTGGGGATCCCATTGCCATATCATTACTAATGAGAAGAAATGGTTTCAAAAATGAGCCTGAGTACTTGGATTACTTACTTTATTATGCCTAATTGTGTTTATTGCATTTTTTCAGTGCATTGTTTTTATTATAGGGCCACGTAGAGAGCTGAGAATCAATACTAGATCTATGGCTGAGAATGAGAACGCTGAGGATTTACCTCCTCCTCCCTCTGGTGGACCACCTGGTGGTGGTGGAGCGGGGGTTGATGCTGCGGGAGTTGGTGCTGGGGTTGCTGGACCTGAGGGTGTTCAGGGGCATGCTGCTCCTGATATGATCGTGCTGATACAGGCTATTGCTGGAGCTTTCCAGGCAGCAGTAGCTGGAGCTCAAGGAGCCGCACCTCAGGATGGTGCTAATGTGAGATTGTTGTTAGAGGGTCTCCGTAGTCTGGGGGGACTGAGTTCCGAGGTTTGTCACCGGAAGGATCTGAATCTTGGTTGGAGAGCACCAAAAGGATACTTGGCCAGTTGAACTGCAACAATGTGCAGAAGCTGGGATGTATTGTGTCACTACTGCATGGTGATGTTTATACATGGTGGACGACCACTATATCTGAAATGGAGGATGATGAGGTGACTTGGACATTCTTCTTGAATGCGTTCAAGTGGAAATACCTGGGAGTTTGTTACCTCGACGAAAAGAAGAGGGATTTTACGTCTCTTATGCAAGGGAACATGTCTGTAGCTGAATATGAAATTCAGTTTGTTCGCCTTAGCCAGTATGCACCCGAGCTAATTCCTAGCGAGAGGGAAAGGTGCGAACGGTTCTGTTATGGGCTGGTAGCGGATGTAAAGACCTATATGCTTGCAGCTGATTACACTGATTTCGATGTCTTGGTCACTAGAGCCAAGGACATTGAATTGAACCTTGGTTTGGCAAGTCGATCAGGTGGATCTAGCTCTGGAAAGCGAGCTGCAGAATGCAATTATGGTAGAGATCGCAACAAGAGGCATAAGGATAGGAAGCCAGACTATGATGCTAGACATGGAGCTGGTAACCCTGGTAGAGGTCAGCAAGGACCTAATGCTTTCTTGAGGACTCCTGAGTGTAACCGATGTGGTAAGAGACACGGTGGAGAGTGTTGGGGTAACCTTGGGACATGTTGGAATTGTAGAAACCAAGGGTATATGAAGAAAGATTGTACTCAGCCACAGAGAGAGGGACAAGATCTGGTGAGAGCAGCTGAGCCACAGAGAGGTCGTGGACGCGGCCGTGGTAAATTTTAGCGTATGGATGATGGTGGAAGGAATGTGGCACATGTGGTGGCTGTCCAACCTGAGGGTGGTGGTCAGGCTCGAGTGTATGCCCATCGTAAGGGAAGGAATGACACGAACGTGATCGTAGGTACCTTTACTTTGCAATCCTTGTCATTACTTTCTTTGATTGATTCTGGATCTACACACTCATATATATTACGTGAACATGCTCAAATGCTTGGTTTGTCTGTTGAGTATTTGGATGTTGGTATACGTGTGACTAGTTCCTTTGGTGAGACGGTTGTAACAAGGAAGTTGTATAGGAGATGTCCCTTAAAGGTGCAAGATCATGTTTTTCTTGTTGATCTCATGGAATTGCCATTCTATGGTTTCGATGTAATCCTTGGCATGGATTTGTTTGTTGAGCATAGAGTCGTTGTGGATTTCGAAAGCAAGCGAGTTTTGTTGAAACTTGCGGATGATTATGAGGTGGTGGTGGTGGTGGGAAAAAATGTAAAGTTTCTTGCCAATGTGTTGTCTACATTGGAAGCGAGCCAGATGTTGCAGCAAGGTTGCGAGGCTTACCTGGCCTTTGTTATGAATCCTAGTTCAAAAGTGGTGCGCGTTCAGGATATAAAGGACCGTGTGTGAGTTCCCTGGAGTGTTTCCGGAGGAATTACATGATTTGTAGCCTTATCGAGAGGTTGTGTTTGGAATCGAGTTGTATGAGAACACAACTCCGGTGTCCATTACCCCCTATCGTATGGCACCCAAAGAGTTGAAAGAGTTGAAGACGCAACTTCTGGAGTTGCTTGACCGTGGCTTCATTCGGCCTAGTGTGTCACCTTGGGGTGCACCGGTCTTGTTTGTGAAAAAGAAGGATGGCACGATGAGAATGTGCATTGATTATCGTTAGCTGAACAAGTTGACCGTCAAGAACAAGTATCCTTTGCCGAGGATTGATGATCTTTTTGATCAGTTTCGGGGAGCGGCTGTGTTTTCAAAGATCGATATGAGGTCAGGGTACTATCAGTTAAAGGTGAAAGATGTGGATGTGCCGAAAACAACCTTTCGAATGAGTTATGGGCATTATGAGTTCTTTGTGATGCCGTTTGGGTTGACGAATGCTCATGCCGCTTTCATGGACATGATGAATAGAGTGTTCCATGAATTCTTGGACAAGTTCGTTGTGGTGTTCATCGACGATATCCTTGTGTACTCTCGTACTGAGGAGGAGCATGAAGGTCATTTGAGGATTGTTTTGCAAGCGCTGTTGGAAAATCAGCTTTATGCTAAGCTGAGCAAATGTGAGTTTTGGATAAAGGAAGTTGTTTTCCTTGGTCATGTGGTTTCGGCTGAAGGGATTCGAGTTGATCCCCAAAAGGTTGAGGCGGTGATGAATTGGAAGCCTTCTAGGTCTGTTGATGAAGTTCGCAGTTTTCTTGGGTTGGCAGGATACTACCGGAGGTTTGTGGATGAATTTTCTAAGATTGCTACCCCTTTGACGAAGTTGTTGCAAAAAGATGTTAAGTATGAGTGGACGGAATCGAGGCAGCAAGCTTTTGAGAAGTTAAAAGCAGCTTTGACGCAAACTCCTATCTTAGTTCAACCTAAATCAGGGAAAGAGTTTGTGGTGTATAGTGACGCATCCTATGTTGGTTTGGGGTGTGTGTTAATGCAAGAGGGTAAGATGGTGGCTTATGCATTGCTATAGTTGAAAGTGCATGAGCACAATTATCCTACGCATGATATTGAGTTGGCTGCAGTGGTTTTTGCTCTAAAGATCTGGAGACATTATCTTTATGGTGAGAAGTGTACTGTGTACACGGATCACAAGAGTCTGAAGTATTTGATGTCTCAGAAGGAGTTGAATCTTAGGCAACGACGATGGGTGGAGTTGCTTAAGGATTACGATCTAACGATCGAGTACCATTCGGGGAAGGCCAATGTTGTGGTCGATGCTTTGAGCAGGAAAGTGGCGGTGGAGTTAAGAGCGATGTTTGCTAGCTTGAGCATATCGCGAGATGGTGGTCTTGTTGCTGAGTTACAAGTGAAACCATCTTTAGTCCAGTTGATAAAGGACAAGCAGATGTTGGATGATTCTTTGGTGCCACATGTTTAGGATATTGCTGAGGGTAGGTCATCGAATTTCTGTTTTAATGATGATGGTGTTCTATGTTTTGGGAGTCAAATAGTGGTGTCGAGTGATGTTGAGTTGAGGCGCACTATTCTGATCGAACCTCATAGTAGTCCTTTTGCTATGCACCATGGTAGTACAAAGATGTACCGTGATCTGAATGGTGAGTACTATTGGGTGGGTTTGAAGAAAGATGTCGCTGAGTATGTGAGCAAGTGTATGGTTTGTCAGCGGGTTAAGGCTGAGCACCAGTTTCCTTCAGGTTGCTGCAGCCGTTGAGGATCCCTGAATGGAAGTGGGAGAGGATCACCATGGACTTTGTGTCTGGTTTGCCTTTATCGCCATCAAAGAAGAATTTTGTTTGGGTGATTGTGGATCGCCATACGAAGTGTGCGCATTTCTTACCTATGCATATTACGTACACCTTGGATAAGCTTGCAGAGTTGTACATTGCTAAGACTGTGCGTTTGCATGGCGTACCAAAATATATAGTGTCGGATAGAGATCCGAGGTTCACTGCAAGGTTCTGGGAGTGTTTACATCAAGCATTGGGTACACGGCTGAATTTCAGTACTTCTTATCATCCACAGACGGATGGACAGTCGGAGCGTGTTATCCAAGTGCTTGAGGATATGTTGAGGTGTTGTGCTATTGAGTTTCAAGGCTCTTGGGAGAAGCACTTGCCTTTGGTGGAGTTTGCTTATAATAATAGTTACTAGGCAAGTGATCAAATGGCACCTTATGAAGCTTTGTACGGGAGGAAGTGTAGAACTCCTCTTTGATGGGCTGAAACGGAACAAAAGTTGGTCTTGATGTTGGCTTTGTTGAAAGGAATCACCGAGAAGGTGAAGCTCATTTGTGAGCGGTTAAAGGAAGCATCGGATCGGCAAAAGTCTTACGCGGATTTGAAGCGTAAGGAGATAGAATTTGCGGTGGGTGATCGTGTGTTCTTGAAAGTTTCACCTTGGAAGAAGGTGATGAGATTTGGCCGGAAAGGCAAGCTGAGCCCGAGATACATTGGACCATACGAAGTGATAGAGCGTGTGGGTCATGTTGCTTATAAGCTGAGGCTACCACAAGAGTTAGAAAAGAGACATAATGTGTTTCATGTATCCATGCTTCGGAGGTATAGATCAGATCCTTCGTATGTTATGCCTGTGGAGGAAGTTGAGTTGAATCTAGATTTGACATATGATGAGGAACCTGTTGAGATTTTGGATTCGGACAGTAAGGTTCTCTGTGGTAAGACCATTGAGCTGGTCAAGGTGTTGTGGAGACATCGTGGTGTTGAGGAAGCCACGTGGGAAAGAAAAGAGGACATCAAGAAGAAGTTTCCTTACCTTTTCCCTCCAGGTAAATTTCGAGGACGAAAATTCTTAAGAGGGGGAGAATTGTAACACCCCAAATTTGGGCCTAGATGTTTTAGAGTCCGAATCGAACCGGTCAGAAACGGTTCGAATCTTAGAGGGAGGTTTAGGGAACACCTAGTTCGGGATACTTTAAAAATAAGGAAAAATATCTAAAAATCCTCATTTATTATATGAATGATTATGGTGAAATCAATTTTATAAAATAAGGTTTGGAAATATTACATTTCAGAGTAGTGACCAATTCACAATTTTTGCAAAAGTTAAATAGTGATTGTTTTGTAAAGGATTGAAACTTTGAATCTTTAAGGAGCTAATTTTACCAAAATGTTTTTAATCAGATTTCTTCTTAATTTGGGTGATTTTATTAATGTTTAATTAAAGGAAAATAAGGATTTATTAAGAGGAAACTACCTTTGACTTATCATAACTACTTTACGTGAAATTTCTCTCATCCTATTTTCTCTCAAATTCTTCTCAGCCATACACTCTTTCTCCATCAATTGGCTACTAATTTTCATCCCTTTTGATTGGATTTTAATTCCTATTTGATTCCTAATCTTTTTCTCATCAAAACATCTTGTTTCTACATTAGATTTTCAAGGAAACTTACCCAAATCAAGGAGAAATCAACCATTAGAGGTAAGCTTCGTCCTTCTCCTCTAATGATCAGTTCTTTACTAAAATTCCCAAGTTATGAATCCTTTGTTAATGATTTTTGAGTTGCTTTAATGTTAGAAACAAGAAATTGTCTTAAAACTCAAGGTTTTTGAAGAGATCTTGGTGATTTTCGTGGTTGATGGTTAGGCTCTGTTTTGAGGTTGTTTTCTAATGTATTTTGGATGTTAATTGATGTTATAAATGAGGTTTTATCAAACAAATCCCGAATAGGCTTGGGTTCCTAAGTTTTTCATGCTAGAATGATGGTTTTTGGGGTGGTTTTGGTATTCTGTTATATCTGGAGGTATAAGGACGAGTTTGTGGTGATTTTTGATGTTGATTGATGTTTAGAAATGATTAGAAGTGGTAGATCTTGGCTAGGTTTTGTTTTAGAAGAGTTTGGAGATGTTTTCGGTTGTGTTTGGTGGCCGAAATGTGGTTTGTGAGTAGAGCCAGCGAGTTTAGGTGTATGGCTGATGGTTTCAATGCATGATGATGCATTAATCCTCTGCTCTTATGTTTTAAAAACAAGGGAGACATCTTCGGACGCCTTTGGTGTTGATCCGGGAGCCTAGATAGCGTTTCGGTGAGCAAGCGAAACGTAATCGGTGAGTGTGTATGGTTTTAGAAGTCCTTGAGGGACAAAGAATCAAGGTTTGGGGATTTAGGAAAGGTTTGAAACACCTTCCTAAGTCCGGAAGTAAGTATTGGCTAGATTGCTCTCTTATATGTGGTGGATGCCCCTAAAATGCTTTTACATGCTCATGGTTTGAGATAGATAAATTCCTACTATTTTTATGCATGATATTAGCATGAGATGATGCTTGAAATGATTTCATGGAATAACATGTTGCATAGTTGAGATTTGAGCTTTTGTTTTAAAGCATGGCAAATGTTATGGTTTTGAAATGAGATAAGAATGATTTGAGAAATGTTGCATGAAAAACAGTAGGTGAGATGATGTTTGAGATAATATATTGGCATGGATGTTGAGATACTTACCGGATATAATTGATCGATCAATAAGATGAGAGTGTACTATAAACTAAAAATTCGTATGTGCTCTTTGGTTAATCCAAAGGGAGAGAACCGATGATGGGCATTCCATCAGGTAGGACTTGGTGATATACCCAAGCTTTGTGGCGATGAGAGAAACCGCCATGTGAGTACGGTGATGGTAGATGCCACCGAAAATTATGTTACTAGGCGAGTGAGTACGGTGATGGTAGATGCCACCAGAAGTGTCTAGTGAGTTGTCCGGATATCCGAGTAATAATGAGATGTGAAATGCCAATATAATATATGAAAATGCTTTTGATTCACATGTACCTTTGATGAGATAATTTATGCTATGAGAAATGCATATGAGATTTGTATATGAAATGCTTTGGTTTTACAAGCATGAGTTTGGCTTTGCCATGAGATTTGCATTGGTTTAAATGCATGAGATAGAATTGAGGTACATGTGTTTTCAATGAGAAGTTGCTTTGAATGGTTTTCAAGCATGAGATAGAATGAGCATGTTGTAGAAAAAAGGCTTTTGGAAAAGTGTTTTGAATAATGCATTATTGTGTTGGTTTTCTTTAGAGCATGCCTCACTAAGCAATTGTGCTTACGCTCTCTTTTACCAATAATGCATATAATTGAGGTGTTTTCGGGCATCAAGAAGGATAAGAACATCCAAGGAAGTGCAAAGCTCATGTATGGTGATGTTTTTTATACACTTTAGTTTTGATATATGGCAATGGGAAACCAAGGTTGTATTTGGGAGATATGTTTTGAACTCCCTAAGTTTGTGGCAGGTTTAAGTTGGCATTTATAGGTTGTAAATGGTCTTAAATTTTTGGATTGAGGTTTGGTTGCTTATCTTGGTTTGAGACTAGGAAGCATGCCTTTAGATTGTGTGCTTTTGTGTTTTATGCCATGCTCTAGCTTAAAGACCTTAAATATGTTCCTTAATGGCTAAATGAGTTGCCGGTATGTTTTGATGCTGATTGAATGGCTTGAAATGTCAAGAACCATCAATTTCTGTTGTCACTGGGCATAGTGTATCGAAACGGCTTCAACTGTTTCGAAACGAGGCCCTGTAATGGTCACAACATTTCGGAACTTGCTGCAGAGGTTTCGAAACAGTTTGGCCACTGGAGTGACATGTTTCGATACTGGTCTCGAAACATACCCGAGTATCGAAACGGTCAACACCGTTTCGATACGGGCGTTTCGGTATGGTGGGTAGGTGTTCCGATACAGTTGACCGTTGGATGTTGATTTGAATTGTTTAAGTTCCCATGCTTTACATTTTAGACCTAAATGTTGTGGATGCAATTGCTTGAGCTTGGGATGTCTTTTTAAGCTGAAACCTGACAGAGAAGTATGTAACATGATTAATTTCAGATTGGTAAACCTAAAATCAGATAAGTCCTAATTTCCAAAAGTTACATTTTGGTCCCTAAACGCGTAATTTGTACAATTGAGTCCCTAAATGTTTTCCGATCGCTGTGCCTTTCTCTTCCTTGATTCGCGAGTATTCACATAAGCTTAATGTGCATCTAGACAAGATTAAAAATAAAAAGGTTCGTTAATCAAGGTTGACTTTCGGTTTGACTTTGGTTTTCCCTTTGTAATCTTCGTAGTTCGGGTCAAGCGTCTAGGTCGGGCTAAGGGGGTTACACGACGCTCCCACCCTGCCACCGTACCTCGTTGATCTAGCCACCGCAGCTGCCCCAAGACAAGGAACACCATCAGCCGCAGCTGCCCCAAGACAAGGAACACCATCAGCCGCAGCTGCTCTCCATACCGCATTCTGCCGCCAGATGCCGTCTCCAACGCACAACCCATCGTAATCCGCCACCTACGCTTCCAACACGGTGGCTGACTCCCCAGAGCGGCATCAACAACATCATTTCCTCGTTTGCACAGCGATAACGGTGGCCAACACCTCCTCCTCCGATGAGGTAAAGTAGCTGCCAGCAACAGCAGCAGCAGTCCCAATGGCGATTGACCCTCCGGCAGCACCAACAACGGAAGGAACAAGGAAGAGGAAGCGGCATATCATAGCCACTGAGCCAGTGGACGAGGAGACAAAATCTATGGAGAGTGAAGCCCCTCCAGAAGAACCCCGCGAAACACCTAGTGAAGAGCTTCGCCCCGCTCCTAAGAGTGTCCAGCCGCTGCGGACAGCAAAGGTCTCACCAGCCAAGTCTGTCGCCCGAACATTTTCCGGCCGCCGCCTTGTCATCCAATCCTCCTCTACCGCCAAGACCCAAGCCTCCTCTCAACCTTCTACAAATTTTGAAAGTTTTTTTCGTTTCTTCTCTTTATTTTATTTTTCTGTTTTTATTTTAATTGTATTTTCTTTTTTATTTTGTATTTTATTTTGTACATTGAGGGCAATGCCCATCTCGAGTTTGGGGGGGTAGCACTCATTATTTTTGTTTAGGCAAATTTTTGGGCATATTAGGTTGCATTTTGTACTTGCCTTAGAAAATTTAATCGAAAGGAAAAAAATTTAAAACTTGTGCCTATGATAGGATAGCCGATTTAAATTTTCGCACCAAGTTAAAATGAACTTAATTTTGAGGAAAAACATGAAGTAAACTTAGGATTTTTCTATAGTTGTCAAAAATTAAAAACACTACTATTACTTGGTGAATTTGTTTGAGTTTCTAATAAACATTGCCTGTTGAATTATTTGTAAAATTTTAACATGGTTGCAGGAAGCTGTCGCGGCATGCTACAAACAGGAAAAACAAAAGCATTGCCAAGGCATGCAAAAGAAAATTTTATGTTGTCTATATCTAGAGGTGCCCGAAACATGCTCTATGAAGAATTTTGTGCAAGAACACTCCACTGCTATCAAAGTTCATGAATCTGAAAATCTTGACGTGACGGACAAATTAGCATGAGTGAATGAAAGTCTTCACAGGATGACTCTACTCAATGGGTTCGGGTTTTTGTAGTTTGCTCCTATCTTAATTTCAAACCTAGAAGAGTAGTTGTGATGAGTTGAAGCCCTTAATTGTGCTTAATTATGTTGTCTCGGCAGCAACCTTGTATATCATAACAACATCTTTGTTTACTTAGAATATTCATCAGATTCAGCTTGTACACAGTTCTGTACACACTTCACTGGCATATTATAGTTTAATTCTAAGGTAATTCATGTTATTCTCCTCTCACTAATCTAATGACAGGTGTCACGGCCTTAAGGTGTTAAATCAAGTTTAAAACAATTCTTTTTTCTATTATTAGTTTAAAGGGCAAGTATGTTTAGGTTGCATTGCTTGAGAAGAAGCAATAGTTTGAGTTTGGGGTGTGTAAAGTGTCCATAAATTCTATATTTCATGTACATTCCATCTCCTATTATTTTTGTTTTTAGTACCTTTTAGGCATAATTAGGATCATGCATTGCATTTAAAGTATTATTTACTTTGCCATGCTTTTTTATAGAATATTTGTTATTTGGAAAGGAAAAGGTATTGTTTTAGTTTATGTTGGGTTTTATGGTGCTCGATTTCCTTCAATCGATGTGTTTGCCAGGTTTGGAGAAGATTGGATTTTTGGGTGTAAAAGTGGAAGCTAAAAGATTGGAATTGGATAGAAGGATTTATAGTGGTTTGGTCTTCTAACAAGCACGTACATCCACTACCTTAGCTCCCCACTAAGGATTTCAACCAAATATACTAAGAATTTTGTCCCCTTTTCTAGGCTAAGTAGTCAACCTTTACAACCCTCAAAGCTTTCTACCCAAAGCTTGAGTAAACCCTCTTTACAAGAGAAATTCTAAGCAAACTTGAAATCCCTCTAATAGGTGTTTGATTGCACTATTTATCTCTCACCCAAAACCTAAACACTTGAGCAAATTTAACAATATTTAGCTCACTAGTGTTGTCTATACAAGAAATGGACAATTTAAGCTCTAAGACAATTTCTTGATCATAGTGTTGTTGACAACTGAAGCATTAGTCTTCTCTTGATGCTTGGAGGTCCCTTTTATACTCCCAAATGAGTTTGTAGCCGTTGAGGACCGTTGGGAATGTTTTGGATCCGTTAGAGTCTTTATTTCCCACATTAATTGCACTTATGGTGCCTATCGTATCGGTACACGGGGACCCGTATCGGTACGCCCTTCTTGAGAACTAGCCATTGGGCTCTTGCCAGCCTAACCGTATCGATACGCTAGGAAGCGTATCAGTACGGTCTACACTTTAAAAGACCGTTGGGAAATAGTCGTTGGGGGTTGTTAAAGTAGGGATCGGTACGTTTTAAAGGCGTATCGGTACGACCCATCTCCGTATCGGTACGGGCAAGCCTGTATCGGTACGGGTTTTGGCAGAATCAAAACTGGAGTAAAAATGTATCGATACGAGGCATACCGTATCGGTACGGTTGTGCTGAAAAGCTAGGTTTGACTGTTTTAAAGCATTCTAAACTTTTCCAAAAACCTTTTTAAATACCTCAAACATATTTTCAAGTTGTTTGGACTTAAAGACATGTTTTAAATTTTTTTCAAATTAGTCCAAAACATTTTTCAATTATTATATCGAAACACCTAGTTCTTCAGTTTAGTTTTAGTTTCGGGTGCTAGAGGCTTATAGAAGGAGAGAGGAGCCGAGGACATGATGCTAAGGCAGCAGACCAAGGAGCTATACCGATGCAGTTCCAGACAGAGACCGCAGCTGCCGAGTAGCTACCGCCGCCATACCTGCCGCCCAAGACAGCAAACTGAGGAATTGGGGAACTGAAGTGCGATTAGTAGAGCAGAAAATCCTGCTCTTAACGATGTTGTCCACTCAATTTTTCGATGACTGTAGCAGCGGGCATAGCCGCCAAAGGAGGAATGCGAGATTACTTGCGGAGCAAGGCAACATGAAGAAGTCCACATTCAACTCAAAGAAGTCAGAATTTAAGGTTGCATTTAATGCAAAAGCTACTTTGAAGACTTCTACTTTAAGAAGGACTAGACCTAGCTAATGCCTATATATATCCATTGTACTTTTACTTCAAAACAACTTGGGTTTTCCCTTAGTCATAGTTTAGGTTTTCTTGCCGCCATTATGTTCTAAAATTCTCTTTGGGCTTGGGTTATGTTGTAATTAGCGTGAGAACGGTTGTTTAGGTTTTTAAGTTTGTTTTCGCAATAAAGCTTCAAGGTTTTCTTATTTCATGTTCTTCATAGTTTTCAATTAAGGCGAAAGATTAGTTTATTACTATCCATTTGTTCGGTATCGAGAGAGCTGAACTAACGAAAGGAGTAAGTACGGTCTTCACCTTAATCAAGTGTTGATCAATCCAGCCTAGACATAGGTTAGAATTTAAGGCGGCTAAAAGAGAACAAACCAAACTTTGTTGTCTTTGCATGATTCACGCCGTGACTGGTATTATCTGCAGTGGGCATCAACAGCATTCTGACTTAGACATAAGCGATATCACTTTTGAAGCATTCTGTCGAGTTCGCCACCGAGACACACATCCATTCCACTGTCGGGGCAACTAGAGTGTCACAGCAGCCTACCTACCTACCATCCCTCGTCGAGGCAGCGAAGTCTGGCAGCGCAAAGCAACTTATCCTATTCAACGCAGTTTCACACTAAGCAACAACATAACCCGACCCATTCCATCAATATGATCTCTTCCCTTTTATTTACTTGTGTTGTATTTTCTTTTCTTCTTAAACAATTCAACTTATTTATTCATTTAATTTTCCCTTTTGCAGGAGTTATGGTTCGAGTCAAACTGATCAATCCCTGTGGGAGATGATATCTTTTATACTATTACTTGACAAGAGTGTGCACTTGCGCTCATATTTAGAGAACACTAAAACACTCTACAACTATACTGATGCTTAGTGTGAAATTGCGTTGAATAGGACAAATTGCTTTGCGCTGCCAGACTTCGCTTCCCCAGTGAGGATGGCAGTTAGGCTACTGAGACACTCTCGCTGCCTCGACAGGGGAATGGACTTGTGTCTTAGCGGCAAACTCGACAGAACTACAAGGCTCGGTAGAACGCTTCAAAAGTGATCCCGCTTATGTCTAAGTTAGAATGTTGTTGATGCCCACTGCAGATAATACCAGTCACGACGTGAATCGTGCAAAGACAACAATGTTTGGTTCGTTCTCTTTTAGCCACCTTAAACCCTAACCTATGTCTAGGCTAGATTGATCAACACTTGATTAAGGTAAAGACTGTACTTACTCATTTCGTGAGTTCGACTCTCTCGATACCGAACAAATGGATAGTAATCAACTAATCTTTCGCCTTAATTGAAAACTATGAACAACATGGAATAAGAAAACCTTGAAGCTTTATCGCAAAAACAAACTTAAAATCCTAAACAACTATTCTCACGCTAATTACAACATAACCCAAACCTAAAGAGAATTTTAGAACATAATGGCGGCAAGAAAACCTAAACTATGCCTAAGGGAAAACCTAAGTTGTTTTAAAGTAAAAGTACAATGGGTATATATAGGAATTAGATAGGTTTAGTCCTTCTTGGAGTAGAAGTCTTCAAAGTAGCTTTTGCATTAAATGCAACCTTAAATTCTGACTTCTTTGAGTCGAATGTGGACTTCTTTACGTTGCCTTGCTCCGCAAGTAATCTTGAATTCCTCCTTCGACGGCTATGCCTGTTGCTACACTCATTGGAAGATTGAGTGGATTGCAACGTTAGAATCAAGATTTTCTGCTCTACAGATTGCACTCCAATTCTCCAATTCCTCAGCTTGTTGTCTTGGGTGACATGTAGGGCAGCGGCAGCTACTCGACAACTGTTGTCTCTGTCTGGAACTGCATTAGTACAGCTCCTTGGTCTGCTGCCTCAGCATCATGTCCTCAGCTCCTCTCTCCTTCTTCGAGCCTCTAGTACTTGAAACAAAAACTACACTAAAACAATACCTTTTCTTTACCAAATAAGAGATAATAAATAAAAAGCATGACAAAATAAAGAATACTGTAAAATGCAATGCATGATCCTAATTATGCCTAAAATGTACTTTAAAAAGTTATAATATGAGATGGAATGTGCATGAAATATAGAACTTATGGACACTTTACATTTACGCCGAGAGGTATGGTCAAGGTTCATCCATCAACAGTGTTCCGAGCTTAGAGATAAGGAAGAGCCATCCAATGACGCTTTGCCGAGCCTTAACAGCATCTGCCCAAGAGCAAGAGATTGCAGTGGCAGAGATTCAACCTTTGCGGCCACGGTAGGAACTTCGGTTACTGCCACGACAGTTTTATGTTGTTGCATTCAAGAACGAAGACAAGTTAATAGGATTCCACACTACGACGCATTCTAATTCGGCCCATTCTCTCAAACTTGATTTTCTTTTTACTTTTATTTCTGTCTTATTTTAGTTTTAGTATTTTTAGATTACTCAACAACCCAACTCATCTGTGTTTTTACTTTAATTATTTTGCAGTGCGAGGAAGTGAGATTAAAAGGCTAGCTCAATCCATGTGGAGACGATACTCGATATATTTATCACTATATTACTTGACGTGTACACTTGCACTATTGAGGGGCACTTTTACGCGAGCATCAGGCCACCAGATTGTCTATTGAATATTGAATTGATGTTTTTCGTGACACGTGTGAATGTATGTGGAATTTGGAAATGGGAGTGATGACAATGTAATTACCGAAATGCTTCTATGTGTTGAGAAAGCTAATTACTGCCATGATTAACTAATGATATTTAAGCGTTGGGAATTCATAAAGGATTTTGATTTTGATTGTAGTTTCCTTGGATCGTGTCGAGGAACGTTAAAGGAGATATGAGCTGCTTAAGACCGTTCTGTTCGTGAAAGTGGTGCTGACTTGATTGGAGTCGAGGGAGATTTTGAAATCTTCAAGAATGTTTATTATTTATACAATGATATATTTTGTGTGAGAAGAGGGAAGGTTGCGTCTACCCCAATATAAAGAATTTTTTGGTAATTATTCGCTAAGGAAATTGAAATTTAGAACAACGATGCGAGTTGAAGAAATTGAGAACCTTTGATGGCGTAACTGGTCACCACCTAAGTAAAGTGAACTTGATAAGAGACAGATTCTACAGAGTTCAATTAGAGTTATGGAAATCATGTGAATGTTGTGTGTTGTATGGTATTCGTGTCAATGTTGCGTACTGTATAGACACTTTGTTGGTTGAGTTACCTTTGGTTGATGGGATTCGGATACCCAGAGAGCATGTTGCAACATCATGGTTAGAGATAATTGAATAAATTTTACCAATGTTGTGTGACCCGAGCCTCATTCGAAGATACTTGAGGGGGGATTCCGAGTGTAGGTGTATCTTCCGATGTTGTGTGACTCGATCTCACCCGAGGTATATGTTCTGATGTTATGTGACCCGGACTCACCCAAAGAGAGAGTGTATGTTTTTGTGCTTTTGTGACACCAAGCCTCACTCAAAGTGTACATTCTCGAGGCTGTGTGACACTCGGCCTCACTCCAGGTTTGTGATTATGACTTTGTGTTGTTTTTCTCGGATGATCTGGTGAGATCCCGGGTATGTTTGGGCCTTGGGTGTCATGTATGATGTTTTTCATGATGAGAGCATGTGTTTAGGTGACTAGTGGTAGCGCCACGTGTTTATTTATCTCTTCTTATTGCTTGTACTAGCTTGCATGCTTATGTTTATGACTAGCATGAAGTATAGTATATTAGATGTGTACCACTGAGCTTCGTAAGCTCAGCACTTGGAATTTTTGTTTTCGTGCATAGGTTGGTTGATTGATAAGGAGCTCGAGGAGCACAATCGGTTCATCATTCCAGCATGCAATGATTGCAAGAGTAAGATACTTGTGTTTAATGGGTTGTGTATTCATAAAACCTTACGTGGGCGAGTCAATAACTTTTATTTTGGAATTGTATTAATTAAGTAGAACATTCAATGTTTTAAATTAAATTGGAGCTCTTTTGTAACGATTTAATCATTTATTTATATTTTTTCAACTGTTGCATTTAAATGTTTTTGGAAAATATTTTATTTGGGCTAAACCAAGTTGAGAAATTTTATGGTATTGATTTGGGCTTAGGGCCCAAATCTCAAAGAACTTGAAGATTGATTTTCTTCTGATAACACAAGATGAACTTCTTACAAATATGAACTCAAAGTAATCTGAATTACAATGTGAGTGAAGTCTCTTAAATTAGGGTAAAGACTACGACATATAGTAGAGTTCATCACTTAAAAACAAGGCTTAAAACAAGAAATGGAACTTTATCATAAATAAACCCCAATATTTAAATTAACATATCTTTAGTTCCCAAGGTCTGACTAATGCGTTTCAAGATGCATTGGAAAGGAAACTGAATGCCAGTCATTTTGTAAGAAAAAAACTAGACCATAAATGCTTGAATCTCATTCAAAAAGTCTACTCAAGTCAGCTATCATTCCAGACTTCAAGAACAACTTCAATTTCTTATACAAGATCCATTGTTTTGCCCCACCTATGTATGTATATGTTATCGTGCCTTGTGGTAAGGAGATCCCGTCATGTCTCATGTGTTGTTTTAGGGCTTTTATGTATTCATCATCCCTTCTTTCTCAGAAGGATTCATTCTCGAATCTTAAGTATGAAAGGGAAAAAGATCAGGCTTGTGAAGCAGTTTTAACTTCGTGTCTTCAATGCATCATTCTAGCCTTCCTATGCATGTATCAATTTTATCAAGCCTGGTTCCTTTAGAGAAAATCATTCATGTAAATCACCAATAACCTTCTTGATATGGTCTTTAGAGTTCCTCATGATGACTATCTCATCCACATAAACAACAAGATAAGTGACCAATATCTTAATGTTGTATACAAAAAGAGATGTGTATGTTGTAGATGTTTGAATCCCGTGATGACAAAGAAAAGACTTCAATTTAAGGAACAAACTCATTGTGGCTTGGCATAAACCATATAGTGTTTTCTTTAGTTTGTACTCAAAAGGGTGTCATATTCCTTATGTTGCAAAAATCCAATAGGTTGATGCGTGTATACATCATCTTGTAAATCACTGACACATGCACAGATGAGGAAAAAGTAAATTAGAGCAAACATATGATGTGAATGAGGAAGATGATTTCCATGGTCAAATGGTTAATATAGGAAGTTATCTTTTAAATTAAAGTGAATGTTTATTCCTTATAAAATTTGATCCACCCACTAGTCCACAATCCTTCTAATTTAGTCACTTAATTAAGGGAATTATTCCTTAATTTAAGGACTTAATTTAGGAAATCAATCCTTTGTATTTAGCATTCCTTACACTATAAAAGGAGGCAGCTTCTTCTCTTGAAAAAAACACAACAACAAGATAAATATTTAAAATAAAATATTGTTGGCCATGAGACATGGACAAAGCTAGGATCAAACATTAGGAGGGGAAAAGGTCTATAAGCCTTTAAATCCAAAAATTGGGAGGGGCAAAAGCTTTATTTTACTAGTATTTAAACGAAAAATGACCTCAAATGCAATTATACCAAAGAAATTTAGGAGGGGCTGCCCCTCCCATTCTAAACACGGCTCTATTCCTGCCCTGAGTCATTTTCTTTTCAAGGTTGTCGGGTTTACCTTGATAATTTTCCTTCGAAATCTTCTTCAACATAACTTCTTCCAGTTCTTCTGTGGGAGATCATCTTCACACTCTTGATTTCCTAGATAATTGTGACTAGGAGGGTGGGTTAGAGACGCTTAAGGGTGTTTCTCTATTCAATTGCGATTAGAAGGGTGCCCAAGGACAAATATCTCATTTTCTACATCAATATCGTGATTTCTTGTCAATTTACTGAACTTGGAATATTGAGGTTTTCTCGGATCATATTAAACAGCTTGCTAGATTAATTGCGATCTAGAGGGTTCCTAGATTTTCAGGTCATTCCCGAATCCTGGGTTCCGTATCGTTTGGCGTCAAAGCTTTGGTTCGGGTGTTTAAATCATTTATCTTTATATATTTTATTCTTAGGAGATGTTAAAAAGAAAAATGAAAAAATGACATTCTATTTTTTTAGTCCTAGAATAGCTAAGATTCGAGGACAAATCCTTTTCAAGAGGGGGAGAATGATACATGCACAGATGGGGGAAATTTTAGTTGGAGCAAACATATGAGATGAATGAGGAAGATGATTTCCATGGTTAAATGGTTAATTTAGGAAGTTATCTTTTAAATTAAAGTGAATGTTTATTCCTCGTAAAATCTGGTCCACACACTAGTGCACAATGCTAGTCAGATTCATTTTTAGCTTATTATTTACATTCCTCAATTTATGCACTTAATTAAGGAAATTATTCCTTAATTTAAGGAATTAATTTATGAAATTAATCTTTTGTATTCAACAACCCTTACAATATAGAAGGGGCAGCTTCTTCTCTTGAAAAAGCACAACAACAAGATTAATATTTGAAATAAAACATTGTTGGCCATAAGCCATTTTCTTTTCAAGGTTGAAGGGTTCACTTTGTCAATTTTTCTTCGAAGTCTTCTTCAACAAAAGTTCTTCTAATTCTTCTGTGCGAGATCATCTTCGCACTCTTGCTTGCCTAGATAATTGCGTCTAGAAAAGTGGATTAGAGCCGCTTGAGGGTGTTTGCCTATTCAATTGCGATTATGAGGGTGTGCGTGAACAATTATATTGTTTTCTACATCAAAATCAAGATTTCTTGCCAATTTGTTGAACTTGGAATATTGAGGTTTTCTCGTATCATATTAGAGAGTTTGATAGATTAATTTCAATCTAGAGGGTTCCTAAATTTTGAGGTCATTCTAGGATCTTGGGTTCCGTATCATTTTGGGCCTGCTCATTCCTTGATGAATATGATTGACATGTGTGCTCATTAGAGTATACTATTGGGCTAGCTTGTTGCATCTCAGTAGTCTATGTTGATCCTAGAGAATGTGTTTCAGGAACTCGGGCATCTTCTTTTGTGTTGATTATTGATGGTGTACATATTGGGAATGAACTGGTAATACATGAGAGAGAGAGGGGGAGAGAGAGAAAGAGACATGGTAGAAGAATTAGTTGCCCAAGGAATATATGTTCATTGAATACAACATTACAAGAAATAAAAATTAGTTGCCTAAAGTCTAACTTGTGTCTGTTGAAAGGTTGTATGTAAGGATATCACTCACATCCAAACACCCTCAAGTGGCTATAATCAGGTGGTCGACCAATCAATTTCGGACATGGTGATAAGCTCCCAAGAATCTTGGAAGGCAATCGATTAATAAGATAAATTGCACTTAATATTGCATATGACTAAAATTAAGTGGCATTGTTGCTTGAGCTAACAATGTGAAAGCCAGTTCAACTATACAGAGATGTTTCCTTTCCACGAAACCATTTTTTTGAAAAATGTGAGGTCAAGGGATACATTATTGAACTCTAAGCTGATCTAGGGTAACCTTAAGAAAATGTAACTCCTCACCACCACCAATTTGCACAGGTTGAATGTTTATTGTACTGACTTTTGACCATAGCATAAAATAATGAAAAAGTAGTAGCAGCCTCTAACTTGGTTCTAAACAAATACAACCATCAATTTTGTGTAAACATGCCCACAAAAGATATGTAATATTGGAATCTATTTAAAAGTGCAAGAGAGGGACCGCACAAAGTGATTTCTACTAATTCAAAGGACTTTTTATACACTGTTACAGATTGTTTGAAAGGGAGAGTATGACACTCTAGCCCAATTGACGAGCCTTACAAATGGTTTGTCTATCTATGGAAATCGTTTTATTTAGTACAAGAGAGGGACCGCACAAAGTGATTTCTACTAATTCAAATGACTTGTTATACACTCTTACGAATTGTTGAATTAACTACAAGTGATGGGATTAGCCCCAAAGTTTGGTGACGATGTGTTCAACAACTGAAACTGGACTTTCACACAAGGCAAGAATATCACAAATCTTCTTAATTTGCATGGTGTATGCTCGCATATTAAGGTGTATTTCTTGATTGATCTGAGTCGACAGTGAAGATGCATGACTTTGGTGGTTGAGAGTTGTAAATACAGTCGAGAAATGGTACTCCAAATTGAAGAGATGGTTTCAGCCCAACGAGTTGAGCGGAATATCTTGCGGACTGTAGATAGTAGCCAAGAGGCCAAAAAACTGTCATGTTTGATGAAACAAAGATAGGCAAGATTCAATGAATGCTCACCATTATCATCGACCCACAAGCTTTAAGGGAGGAGGGGTTGACTCATCAAGGTAAACCCTCGGCCTCACATCATCACCGTAAGTTGTTGTCTCCACAACAATAAATTTGTATCATCAAGTCGAATGTTGATCCGCTTGTTAGAGAAGGAAATTTTTGAAAGATTCATCACGAACAAATAAAACACCACGTCATCATCGATTGAATTTGAACAACCATGAGTCCATACTTCAAGAAGTTAATGAGAGAATAAGACAAACGAGAATTATATCATCTAAGCAATACCAAGATCAACGTCTGATCATCTTATACCATGTTAAGCATATTTGGAAGCTTACAAATACAAGGTTATAAGAACAAATAGAATAATAAAAGAGAAAGGGAAAAGTAATAGAGAATGTGTTGAAAGTATAGCTGCATATGCTGCTGGTATATATGAAATTAATGTTTTTTGTTGTAGTTTTGGTTAACTCAGACGTTGGTTAGGAGAATGTTAACATAGTCAGTATTGGTTTGTACTTGTTTTCTATTTTTTCTTAAGACGATAATGATCTGAAAAAATTAGTAGTAGGTAATAGTTGGTATTTTTTATTTTAACTTTAGAAGTTTAATGAAAATATGCGGAGAAAGTTGATCTTTACAACTTCAATTTTCTTCTTTTGTCATTTCTCTCTCAATTTTCTGGTGAAAGAACGTGGAATTTTATTAATTTAGAGAGATATTAATATATCGATAAATTAATAATTTATTAATTAAAAGAAAATTTCTCAATTCAACAAATATAACTTTGATAAAGATATTGTGTGCAAATAAATTGTAAATTGTACATAATATTCCAATTAATTAAAAATAAGTAGATTCATGTATATGTTATTAAATATATTCGTGTATCAAATTATTTATATCTAACTAGACTAATGCATATACTTAATAATTCATTGTTTTGATAATATTGCATTCATAAATTTACAAATTCATTGAAACTAATTGAATATTTTCATGTATCTACTAAGTTCATTGTAATTAATCAAATAATAAGTTAAAAAACTATGTACTGATTTAATGTAACTAATTAAATATATTCATGCATGATAAGTGAACAAAATTACTATATAAATCTCAATATGGAAAGAAAAATATAAGATCATAACACCAACCATGGCCTCTCATCTAAAAGGTATCACAAAATCATCCATGACCGATCAAATGTGCAAAGCACTATGTGAGTACAAGAGAGACCACCCTACATGCACTCAAAAAAATTTACAAGAGTGGGTTGAGGAAAAATATCGTTTGAAAGTTAGTCAAGGTACAATATCAAATACTCTCAAAAGATTATCGGAGTTGTACCTTGCAGCTAACTTTGAAAAAGGAGGAGATGCCAAGCAACACAAACCAGCAAAATATTCAAGCATGGAGAAGGTTGTTTATGAATGGTTTCTTCAATACTAAGATTGAGTAAACATGACAGGAGAGCTGATTCTAGAGAAAGCAAAAGGAGACAATGAAGCTTTTGTATCCTCAACATCCACCCGAGCACCAATTTTCTCAAGGTTGGCTTAAAAAATTCAAGATAAAATATGATATTAAATCATTTCATCGTTTTGGAGAAAGCGGTTCAGTGGACATACAAGACATGAAAATGAAGCTGGAGTCCATAAGGGAAAAAGTAAATTAATTTTCCAAGAATGATGTTTTTAATTGGATGAAACAGGTTTGTTTTACAGGTTACAAGCTGATCATTCTTTAGCAACCAAGCAACTTGAAGGGAGAAAACAAGATAAAGAAAAACTTACAATTGTTATTTGTTGTAACGAAGATGATTCAGAGAAAATTCCTTTATAGATTATCGGAAAATATGTAAAGTCGCGTTGCTTCAAAAATATCAACATGAGTAGCATTGATTGCCAATATAGTGCCAACAAAAGGGCATGGATGACTAGTGTTCTTTTTGATGAATATGTTCGTTGGCTTGATCATAAAATGAATGGCTGGCGAATTTGGTTGATGGTAGACAATTGCCCAGCCCATTCGAAAAATATTGAAGGGCTACAAAATGTTGAGCTTTTTTTTGCCACCCAACATGACATAAAAAATCCAACCATGTGATGCTGGAATAATTTGAGCTTTTAAGATGCACTATCGAAGGAGGTTTTATAGAAAGATATTGGAAGATCATGAGTCAGGGCAATCTAATTTAGAGAAAACTAATATTTTAGATGCAGTCAATTTTGCCGTCTCTGCTTGGACAACCAATGTTTCTCAATTGACAATAGTAAATTATTTTCGACACTGCAAAATTCGCTCAAATGATGAAACAGCCTCAAGGAACTTAATTGAGACAATTTTTGAAGAAGGCTTACGTGAGCTTGAGAATATGATCAACTATATTGGCTATCGCAATAAAATGGACGTCAATAACTTGTTGGATTATCCAGGCGAAAATGAAAAATGTTTACAAGTTCAAAGTTTAGAGGAAATTGTGGCTAATATTGTTGAAAGTTCTACTAATGATGAAGTTGAAGATGATTCAACACCACTTGAACTAGTCACGTGAAAGAAAGCATTGAATGCGGCAACAACTCTTCACAACTTTTTATTGCGGTTGGAGACCTCAACGCCGGAACTTGTGGGTGCAATTAGAAAAGTTAGAGATAAAATTGAATTAGATTTGAATTTCAAAAAGAAACATATTACAATATATTCATATTTTAGCAAGTTACCAAAGTAGTATAATTGTAATATTTATGAATTATTAATTTATAGTTTTGATGGGACATTTATATTTATAAAAGGGATCTCCAAAAAATTGTTATATTATTATCTTATCGAATTTGATGATTTTTTACATTGGTCCAAGTCGAAACCGGATAAATTTATTATTTAATAAAGTTTATTAATTTGAGGAGTATTAATTTATAGAGGTTTTACTGTATGTTGGTTTGCTAAAACCAACAATTGGCATCAGGGTTGCTATATTTGGGGGCCTAAATTGTTGTATGTTTGTGTTCTTTATGTTGTCAAACGTAAGTTTTCTAGTTAGTTGTTGTCTTAATGTCATCAGGGAATTTTTCTCCACCACCACCTCCCATCTTTGCTGGAGAAAACTACCACATTTGAGTAGTAAAGATGAAGACTTACCCACGTGCTTTTGATGTGTGGGAAGTTGTGGAAA
This sequence comes from Hibiscus tridactylites, assembly GCA_958450335.1. NCBI lineage: Eukaryota > Viridiplantae > Streptophyta > Magnoliopsida > Malvales > Malvaceae > Hibiscus > Hibiscus tridactylites. The sequence continues at coordinate 4,872,507 of OY288287.1, read as the reverse complement.
CTGGAAGAGATCCACCACCTTTGAGAACCAACCCTACATTAATTCAAATCAGGCACATAGAAAAGAGTGCCAAGAAATATAAAGCTATGTCTTGCATTCAAAAATGAGTTTCTGATGTGATCTTCACAAGGATCATAGATTATGAGACTCCTAAAGAAGCTTGGGACAGGCTGAAAAGAAGAGTTCCAAGGTTCAGAAAAGACGAGGCAGCAACAACTTATCAACTTAAGGATGGACTTAAAAATTTAAAGATGAAGGAGAGTGAGACTGTCAAGCAGTATTCAGATAGAATTATGACTATTGTTAACAGCATTAGGCTGCTTGGAGATCAATTTAGTGACAAAAGAATTGTGAAGAAAGTGATTACAACACTTCCGAAGAAATATGAGTCCAAGATCTCATCTCTTGAAGACTCAAGGGATTTGTCCAGCATTTCTTTGTCTGAGCTGATAAATGCTCTTTATGCTCAAGAGCATAGAAGAGCAAGTAAGGAAGAAGAACATGTTGAAGGTGCATTTCAAGCTAAGGGTGAAGAGAAGGTTGGCACGTCAAACTATAATTGGAAGAAGACTTCTAATAAAATAAGAGAGAAACAAAAGAGAGATGAAAAAGGTGCTAAAGAAGGAAAAAACAAATTTTCACCTTGTGCACACTACCATGAGACAACACATTTGGAGAAGTATTGCCGGTTTAGACCAGACATACAATGTAGGTCTTGCAAGTAACTTGGTCACATAGAAAGGATTTGCAAGAATAAATTTCAACAACAGCAAAATGCACAAGTTCAGGTTGCTGATGAAAACCAATCTGAAGAGGAGCATATGTTCGTTGCATCTTGTTATGCAACCAGCAACCAAGCTAAAATTAGTTGGTTGATTGATAACGGTTGTGCAAACCACATGGCTGCAGATGAAGGCATGTATAAGAGGATTGGCAGAACTTGCACTTCAAAGGTAAGATTAGGAAATGGAAGCTATATTCAAGTAAAAGGAAAAAGAGATGTTGTGATGAACACTCCATCAGGTACTAAAGTTATTAAAGATGTACTTTTAGTGCCCGAGATTGACCGAAGCTTGCTTAGTATTTCTCAGCTTCTCGAGAAGAATTATTTTGTCATTTTCAAAGATAAATGCTGCAGAATCTTGATGCAAGTGGTTGTGAGACTTCTTCTGTTGTGATGAATGATAGAAATTTTATATTGAATCATGATTCTTTCGGTGCATATACAAGTATGACAAATAAGAATTTATCATGTTATAAAATATTGGGGTATTTGGAAATTTTTGAAATTTTTTGTGCTGTTTCTAGTGTTGAACAGCAACCTGCTACTATTTACAGTCCACAACAAGTTGGGGGTAGTGAAAGAAAAAACAGAACTGCTATGGAAATGACATGGTGTTTGATGTTAGAAAAGGGCCTACCAAAAACCTTCTGGGAAGAAGCTGTTAATGCTGCAATTTATTTGCATAATAAACTTCCAACAAAGGTCTGAAGGCCATGGCTCCTTGTGAAACTTGGTTTGGATTTAAAGTTTTAATGCACCATTTGAAAATATTTTCTTACATTTGTTATGCACAAAATTTTGATGTTAAGAGAGATAAGCTGGACAGAAAATCATAGCTTGAGATCTCTTTGAGCTATGGTGAGAAGCAAAATGGTTATAGAGATGTCAAATTTTATGATAATTCAGCCTGAAATTGGAACAAAAAGGAAGCTGAATTAGTTGATACACAAATCTTTGATGTTCGTCAGCGGCAAATTGAATTTGAAGTTGTTATTTTATATTTTATATTTTAACTTTAGAAGTTTAATGAAAATATGTAGAGAGAGCTGATCTTTACGGCTTCAATTTTCTTCTTTTGTCATTTCTCTTTCAATTTTCTGGTGAAAGAACGCATGCTGGTTTGCTAAAACCAACAGAATGCATCATACTCTTTAGATATAAAACTCGTAAATATTGAATAAGAATACAACTTATCTTTATAGGGAAGACTGGATGCAACACCTTCAACCCTCGGAAGAAGGTGATAGTAATCACTATCAAGGATTTAAATTATGGTTGTGGGTGTTTTCGGTCGTGCTTTGACATCGAATCGGATCAATATCATGAATAACAATATCTAAGCTATCAAATCGATTTTTATCATGGATGCGAATATAACAGATTCTATGATGGTCATTGTGTACCATTATTTTTCGTAATAATGATTCCGGACAATGCCACTACCATTATATAGTGGCGGCTATTATAGTAACGTACCGGTATTTGACTCCCTTATCACTATCACTGAACAAAGCTATTCAACGCTTATGGGTAAACTACTTGGGTGGTCCTAGTAAAGCAATCAATTTGAATTGATTGTTGTATTGTTAAATGAATCAATTTAGTCATAAAAAAAACAATACAACAAAGTTGAATTTTGATTGGGTCATAAGCAGCTCTCTGCTTCCCAACTCAATGAAGTAAGTAGCGTTTAACCCATCAGATTGGTACATATCTCTGTATTCTCACACTATCAGCAGCTAGGGAATTCCTATATAATACAGATATGTAACAGTCATGGACATGTTGCAAATTGAGTTTGGTTGGGTTCGAGATAATCAATGGCTTCTCCCCATGACTCTGTTCATCGTTGCTGCTGAATTCTTGAATCTCCAAAATCTCCACTCTGCGATTACTCTTCTTCCTTATTTTAATGGCTATTTCTTGTGGTTTAAATCTCCCACAAACGCTTACCTTGCACTGCTTCATCTCTATCAAATGTGTATCCAGCTCTGCATTCCATAACCAACAAATATAAATAAACAAATTAAAATTTGAGAAACAAATTACAATATTTGATCTGACCTTTGATATCAAGAAGAGCTCTTCTTACTCTTCTGTAACACCCGTTGCAGTCCATGTTGATCCTCATTACCATGCAACACAACTGGTATAAGTGGAGATAGTTAAAAACAAAAGGAAATTCGATTATTATCAATCAAAGGTGTTAGTGGTGGAAAATGGAACTTACCCTTTCTGTCATGAAGCCTGGAGAGGTGTTTGCTCAGTTTTGAACAATTCAGAATAGTTTATGTTAAAAAAAATGATAGGGTTTTGTTTTTAGAATGAAAAGGAATAATGGTTGAATTAAGAGTTAATTTATTGGAGATTTTTTTTTTCTTTTTGGAATCTGATTCTGTAACGTCATTCATTAAGGATTTTGTATTTAGAATGAAAAGGAATAATTAGTATGACTCGGTTGGTTCCACAAAATTAATCCGTTTTATTATCGATTGATTTAGATTAAATAATATCTCTTTCTCGTTCGTTGAATTTATATAGTTTAATGTTGTGTGTTAGAGGAGAAAGCATATATTCAGTAACCCTACAAACTGTCCTAGTAAAAAAGTAGATGATATGTATCTAGAAAATTTGGGTTCAATGCTTTACAGAGTTCAATCGTTTTGTCTGCAAAGCGTGTGTGCATTGTCAAATGGTTAATAATATATATGAACAAATATTATATTATAATCACTCTTAGACTATTAAAAAAACATCTATTCAGTTTCTTATTCTGTTTGAAACAGTAAGGCATAAATTTTTAACTGTGACAGTTGCAAATCCAAGTAAAGAAAAATGAAAACTTTAAGAATAAATCTTTCTATATACTTTGGGATCAATGCAAGAGATATTTATTCCATTTATAATTCTTTTCATGCAACCAGAATAATTTAATGAGTTATGAGCTGTAAGGAATTTAGCTTTACACCAAAGTTTATATAAACAATGAAATCAGTTTTACCGATAAAATATTATTTATAGTTTTTGTTGAAATTTTTCATTCTCATTGAATAATTTTAGATTACAATCAAACTTATATATACAAGGGTAAAGCCTAACAACAAAGAATCAATTAACAAACTATTCTAACTGATTCTAAAGATTAACAAACTTTCTAACTAACTACTCTAACTTTCAACACTCCCCCTCAAGTTGGTAGTTGAAAGATGTCTTTAACTCCCAACTTGCTCATCAAGTAGTCATGTTGCTGCACACCAAGTGCCTTTGTCATGATGTCTGCAAGCTGCTCGGCAGAGGAAACATGATGTGTTTGTATAAGGCCCATTTGTATCTTCTCTCGTACAAAATAAAGGTCGATCTCAATATGTTTGGTGCGTTCATGAAACACCGGATTCATTGCAATCTGAAGTGCAGCTTTACTGTCACAATAAAGCTTGACAGATTCACCATCATACATTCCCAATTCTTTTAAAAAATCAGTCAACCATACTACTTCAGAGACAACGACTGCCATGCTACGGTATTCAGCTTCCGCAGACGACCTTGCTATTGTGTTTTGTTTTTTTGATTTCCATGACACCAGTGAATTTCCAATTTTGATACAATAGCCAGTAACAGATTTTCTGGAAACCGAGCAAGAGGCCCAATCAGAGTCACAGTAGGCTGAAATCTGCTGTACTGCTGATGCTTCATAAAACAAACCTTGACCAGGATTATTCTTTATGTAACGAACAATCCTAAGAGCTGCTGTCATGTGTGACTCTTTCGGTTGATGCATAAACTGACTCAAGTTTTGTACCGCAAACATGATATCTGGCCTTGTATGTGTAAGATAAATCAGTCTCCCTATCAACCTTTGATATACTGTTGCATCTTCCAGCAGCTTATCTTCATCATTTTCTCCAACATTTTTATCAAAAACTGCTGTTGTGAACTTGACATTCTGCTCTAAAGGAGTAGAAATAGGCTTTGATCCTCCAAGACCTAAGTCCTCAATTAACTCTAGAGCATATTTTCTCTGGTTCAACAGGATTCCTTCCTTTGATTTCAGAACTTCAAAACCCAGAAAAAACTTCAAGGTTCCCAAATCTTTCATCCGAAAATTTTGATTCAACAGCAACTTTAACTCTGCAATTAAAACATCACTATTCCCAGTGATAAGCAAATCATCCACATAGATTAACATCATCACCAATGCTTCTCCTTGACGTTTTGTAAAAACAGAATAGTCAGACTTGCTCTGAAGATAACCAGCTTGTAACAAAGATTCACATAGCTTCACATTCCATTGTCTTGAAGCCTGTTTTAAACCATGGAGGGATTTATGCAGCCGACACACCCTTGACTCCCCCTGGCTGCAAAATCCTGGTGGTAACTCCATGTAAACCTCCTCTTGCAAATCTCCTTGCAAAAAAGCATTATACACATCCATCTGGTAAAGTGGCCAGTTATGAGCAGAAGCAAGAGCTAAAACTGTGCGAACAGTGACCATTTTAGCCACAGGGGAAAATGTCTCTGTATAGTCAATCCCAGCTTTCTGACTATACCCCTTAGCCACAAGACGTGCCTTGTAACGTTCAACAGCACCAGAAGAGTTGTATTTAACTCGGAAAACTCATTTACAACCAATGGGAGTCTTACCAGATGGAAGAGGAACCAAAGACCAAGTGTGATTGAGTTCAAGAGCTTGAATCTCCTCTTTCATTGCTGCTACCCACAAAGGATTTTTGTTGGCCTCAGAATAAGAGGTAGGCTCAACAATAGAAGTTTTGGAAAGAAAAGAAACAGTGGAAGGAGGAAGATGATCATAAGAAATATGAGAAGAAAAGGGATATTTAGAAGAAGAAGAAGAAGAACAGTGAGAAGCAAAGTCATGAAGCCATAGAGGAGGACGAGTAGTGCGAGTAGAACGACGAATAGGTTGAGGAGGAATAGGTTGAGGAGGAACAGGTTGAGGAGGAATAGGTTGAGGAGGAATAGGTTGAGGAGGTGAAGAGGAATCATGGGATGAATCTGTTGAGACAGGAGTAGACTGAAGAACAAGAAAATCAGCATCATCATAAGAACCAGTAGAAGAAAATAACCAAGGAGTAGACTCAGCAGAAGAGGATTGAAATGGAAAAACATCCTCATGAAAAACAACATCTCTGCTTATAAAAAAGTTCTTAGATTCTAAGTTGAACATAACATGCCCTTTCTGAACTTCAGAATAACCAAGAAATACGGAAGGAAAAGCCCTAGGGGAAAATTTGTCAGAAGAAGAAGTATTGGAAGCATAACCAAGACAACCAAAGACTCGAATATTAGCAAAAGAAGGAGAGAGATGATAAAGTAACTCAAAAGGAGACTTCCACTGCAAAAGAGAGCATGGAAGTCTATTTATCAAAAAACAGGCCGTAGTGATACAATAGCCCCAAAACTTAACAGGAATATTTGCATGAAATTTCAAAGCCCGAGCTACATTCAACAGATGTCTATGTTTACGCTCAGCAACACCATTTTGCTGAGGTGTATAGGGACAACTACTTTGATGTATAATACCAAGAGAAGAAAAGAAAGCAGAACAAGAACTGTTAAAAAATTCAGTTCCATTATCGGTACGAACAAACTTAGCAGTGGAAGAAAAATGATTGGAAATATAGGAGAGAAAGGCTTTAATGAAAAGAACAGTGTCTGACTTCAGTCTCAACAGAAACACCCACGTCATCCTAGAATAGTCATCAACAATGGTGAGAAAGTATCTCTGACCATGAACAGTAGAGGTTCGATAAGGTCCCCAAAGGTCCATATGCAATAGTTCAAAAGGTACAGTAGATCGAGAAGAACTAGAGGGAAAAAAGAGCCTAGGTTGTTTTGCTAATGGGCATATAGGACAGTGAGAACAAGAAGCATCAGAAATATTATCAGTCAAAGGTAGTTTTGCCATAACAGGGAAAGGAGCATGGCCCAAACGGGCATGCCACAAGGTAGTTTTATTAATAGCAGAAGTCATACATGATGAAATGGAAGTGCAAGATACAGCAGAAGGAAAAAAAGATGACAAACCAGGCAGAGATGCAGAAGATATGAAAACGTACAGGCCAGCACTTAGTTTACCAATCCCCAGCATCTTGCCACTGGAGAGATCCTGAATCAAGCAGAAGTCAGGAAAGAAAAGCACAGTACAAGATAAGTCTGAAGTCAGTTTTGAAACTGAAATGAGATTATGAGTAAATGCAGGGATGTACAAAACATTGGAGAGAACAAAATCAGGAGGAAAAAGAACAGATCCTGAATGAGTAATATCAGCATGTTTACCATTAGGAAGTAAAACAGAACGAGAAGTGGAAGAGCAAGAAATTGGATCATGCAAACTCAAAAAATCAGAACACATATGGTCAGTGGCCCATGTATCTATAATCCAAACAGATCGAGATCGAGCTGAAAAACAGGAAACATCACCTGCCAAATTTGCAGAGGGTTCCGCCACAGAAGGAGGAGCTCGATTGATGAGATCCAAGAGCTGCTGATACTGAGTCGAAGTAAAGACCGGCGCAGGCGAGGAAACCGAACCAGCAGAGGAAACACTAGAAGACAGAGAACTCGAACGAACAGAATCAGTAACTAAAGCAGCCTGGACATCCTTCTTCTTGTTGAACTTGAAATCGGATGGGAATCCAACAAGGCGATAACACTGGTCCTTCTTGTGACCCCTAATCTTACAGTGGTCACAAGTGTCGTTGAAACGACGACGAGGAGCACCGCCAGAGGAACCGTTGCCGGAAGCGTACAAGGCAGTAGAGTTAGAGACCAAAGAAATCGAAGAGACACCATTAAGATGAGTGCGCTGAGACTCTTCTTGCAAAATCATGGAATACGCCTGGTTAACGGAGGGGAGCGGCTTCATAAGAAGTATCTGACTACGAACGGCGGAGAAAGTCTCATTCAATCCCATGAGGAATTGAAAGAGTCTCTGTTGAAGATGAGCGGCCAAATTGTCCTCCGAAGCATCACAGTCACACGTTGAAAAAGGAACAAGAACAGCAACTTCATCCCACAATAATTTCAGGCGAGTATAATAGGTAGAAACGGAATGGTCACCTTGCATCGTCGTCGCAATCTCCCGGTGAAGAAAGAAAATTCGAGCCCCATCAATTTTGTCGAAACGCTCCCGAAAATCCTTCCAAATAAGCGCCGCGTTCGAAGCAAAGACAACTCCGGCAGACAAATCACGGCTGACGGAGTTGAGAATCCAAGAAATAACAGCAGCATCACACCGGTCCCACTGAGAACGGAGAGATTCCTCAAAACTTTCTCGTTTGCAATCACCAGTCACAAACCCTAATTTGTTCTTCGCGAGCAACGCAAGACGCATCGAACGGCTCCAGAGACTGTAGTTGTCGATGCCGGTCAACTAAAGAGAAACAAGCGGCGCGCCAGACGTGTCCGATGAATGGAGGTAAAGGACATGAATAAAGTCGATAACGGTGGTCATCGGAGAATCAAAAAGAGGGAAAAAACGCGAAAAAAGAAAGAGAAAGAAAATATCAAATAGGCCAAACAGAAAGGCCTAACAACGAGAATGAAAAAAAAAACGGCCCAAACAGAATGGATCAGAAAAGGACTCGTGATACCATGTTGAAATTTTTCATTCTCATTGAATAATTTTAGATTACAATCAGACTTATACATACAAGGGTAAAGCCTAACAACAAAGAATCAATTAACAAACTATTCTAACTGATTCTAAAGATTAACAAACTTTCTAACAAACTACTCTAACTTTCAACAGTATTATAACTCCTGGTAAGATTAGATTGAAGATCCTAAACACCACTGCTTGTTCAGGCACCATTCAGATCTTCAGAATTATTTGACTTGCTTCTTTCTTTCTTTCTTTTTTGCAATCAATGGGAAGTACCACTTAGTTATATCAGCTGAACTTATTAAAAAACAAAACATAGAAATATTTTAAACAAAATGAAAATTGGCAGAAAGTTAACAAAACAAATTAAATTGAAATTGAAAAAAACTAGAAAACAAAGTATTAGACCAGGAAAAACACATGTCTGGTGAGCTGCAACGACATGGATGAGATGAAACACTGAAGAAAGAAAGCAGGGAACAAAACTTATTGTCTCTATCCACCTACACGCTTAAATATTGAAATATGAGTGGTGAGCGAAACTAATAATTTTACAGGTTGTTTCGCAAAATCAGATCTGATTACATCAATAAACGAACCACAAAAGGAGATCAAACTATTGAAAATCACCGACAACCACTAATCAGAGTCGAGCATCATAAGAAAACTATCAACGAATACAAATCTTCGACAAAGATAGACAAAAACGTTCCCCAAAATAGAGGAAAAGCATGCCATGAGGTAGAGTAAAAGTGTGTCACAAAGCAAAGAAAAACTAAAAGATAACCGAAGTATAAGAGTAAACAAGAATTGAATATAAAAAACAAAGAAAAATAAATATCGGCTGTTGATGACCCAACACTAAAACTGAAAGTGTAGCCAACTAGCTAAGAATGTAACAAAAAAATAAAGAGCGGCGTTATTTTATCACTACATTCTAATTCAAATAGATTTCTTGTTCGAACTTGATTATGATTCTGGTAATCTCCTGTTGTAGACCTTCAAACTGGATTTAGATACGCGCTTACAATCACGTTTTTTGTTCGCAATTAAATTGTGATAATGATCGTGTTATCAACCTGCATTATTGTAATATGCATTTTATGTTGTTTGTTAATGGTTTTACCTTTCATCGTCAATCTTTGGTAATGTTTGTATCTATTTTTTATTTCAAGTCTATGTAGGGTTGTTCAAACTTCAGTTTTAGCCGAATTAATCGACCGAACCGTAATATTTTTTTGGTTAATCGGTCGGTTAATTTTAGGTTCAATCGGTTAACGGTTAATTATTTTTTCAAATTTCGGTTATCGGTTAATTCGGTTCGAAATCGGTTAATTAACTGAATTAACAAAAAATTATATATTAGATATTTTATATATTACATATATTTAATTTTAGTCATTGAACTTTTAAAAATTATAAAATGATCATTAAATTTTTTGATATATTATAAAATGGTCATTAAACTTTATCAAATTAGCACAAAATGATCATTAAATTTATTAATTATTAAAAAAATGAGCATTAAACTTTTCAATGTTTATCATTAATTTATAACGTTCAATGAATCAATAACCCTTTTATAATATTTCGATAAGTTTAATGGTTGTTTTATAACCTTTGAAAGTTTAGTGGCTAAAAATATTATTTTAACATAGTTTAGTGACCATGTGTGTAATTTACCCAAAATTTTATTAAAAAATTCGGATAATTCAAAAATTGACCAAATCAACCAAAAAAAATTCGGTTCGGTTAAAATTTTTTGAAAAAAAAATTGGTTCGATTAACGGTTAATAGGAAAAAAATATCGGTTAATGGAATTTTTGTAGTTCAATTCGGTCGGTTAACCGAACCGACCGATTGAACACCCTAAGTCTATGGATTGGGTTTTTACCTTTATCTAATATTTTTCTTGTTTCGTTGGTTATAGAAATATACCTGAATTATGTGCTTTTGTTTACTATGTTGTATACTTTTATTATAGTTTTGGATATATCCTCGTTCAATAAAACTAGCGAATTTCAATTAAAAACCTTCATCAGATTAATTAAATTTGCGGTTATACCAGTGTCAAGATTTTGTTTTGCTCTGTTTTTAACTATTTTCCCAACGTATAATTGATACTTTTCATTTACAAATTAATATAGGGTAAATTTTATAAATTATCACTGAACTTTACTCTTAAATCTATTTTGGTCACTAAAGTTTAGACATTGAACGTTTTTGTCACTCTTAAACCCTAAACAGTCATAGATGATGTTTGTTCGATCTCAAATTTTGTAAAACCTATGTTTGATTTTGATATAATTAGATCTTTAAGGATTAATTTGAAAAACTTAAAATTGTTTTTGTAAGTCCCTTTATAAGTTTTAAATCACCAACTCTTTTAAAACTGATTTGAAAAACTCAAACTCAAAATATTTTCTAAGTGTTCCAAGGCCAAACTATTGAAAAACGTTCAGGTGTATCGATACACTCCCAAGCGTATCGATACCTTTTTACCAAAGTTGGCTACTGGAGGAACACGTATCGATACGGCAAACCCTCGTATCGATACGCCCATGTGTTAAAGTCTAAAGAGTTTGAATGGCGTACCGATACGGCAAACCCTCGTATCGATACGGCCTTAATAATTTTTAAATATAAGTCGGTTTAAATTTTGTGACCGTTGCTGTCAGTTGGTTGGTAACCAAATTTTAAATGGTCGTTGACCCGTATCGATAAGCCTAACCCCCGTACCGATACGGAAATCGACAGTGAGCTAAGTTGAGAAAAAGGTATCGATACGGCCTTTATCGTTTCGATACCCCGTGCCGATACGCTTACGCGCGTATCGATACCCCTTATTTATTGCACACAACGGCTCTTTCTTTTCTGAGACAGGTATCGATACACCTCCCCGCGTACCGATACGCATAGCTATAGAAGTGCATTTATGGTGGTAAGAGAGGGTTCCAACGGCTCCATTTATGTTCCCAACCACCCAAACGGCTAGAAATCAATGAGGAGGTATAAAAGAGACATCCAAAAGCATCGGCATCAACTATTGATCTTCAAGAAAACATCTATTCATCAAATCCAAGCAATTGTGCAAAAATCATATATTGTCTAGAAACCCCAATTGTAATTTTCATTCTTATCTTGTTCAATTGGGTTGAGTGCTTGTAATTGGGCTACAATTTGTATTGAGAGATACTCTATTAGCCATCAATTTCTTTGTTATCTTGTTGTGAGGATTGGGTTGAATTTTGGGTAGAAAATTCAACCGAAATTGTAAGGGTTGCCTCCTTAGCCTAGAAAAGGGGAAGAACAATTAGTGGAATTGTTGCAAATCCTTAGTGAAGCTAAGGTAGTGGATGTAGAGTTCATTTGGAACTTGAACCACTCTAAAATCTCTTGTCAATCTTTTAATTTGCAAATTTCCACCACACAAACTTTAAATTTCCAATTCACGCCCCTCTTGGTTCATATCGATCTTTCAATCCACTCAACAATTGGTATCAGAGCCTACCTCTTTGAGGATTAACAACCACGAGAGGAGTTCCTTGGAAGAGTGTGATCATCAAATATCAAGAGATGGCTTCAACCTCCGGTTTGGGCATGTATGAGTCTCAATCCACTACAAAGCCTCCCTTCTTTAATGGTGATAACTATTCTTTTTGGAAGAATAGAATGCGTCTCTTCATCAAGTCAGATGACTACCTAGTGTGGGATGTCATTGAAGATGGCCCTTATATTCCATTGAAGCAAGATGGTGAAGGCAAGATGGTCTTAAAGAAAAAGATGGAGATGAGTGAAGAAGAAAGGAAAAAGATTCAAGTCAATGACAAAGCTCTCCACATGCTATTTTGTTCTTTCGGCCCGGACATCTATTCTAAAGTTTCATCCATCGAGAGTGCCAAAGAAGTGTGGGACACTCTTGAGACTACTTATGAGGGCACCAACGATGTTAAAGAAACTAAGATTGGAATTCTCAATTTTAGTTATGAAAATTTCAAGATGGAGCCCGATGAGACGGTGTCCAAGATGTTTGATCGTTTCTCTACTTTTGTCAATAAGCTAAAGGGCTTTGGAGAAATCATACCGAAAGACAAGCTTGTCCAGAAGCTACTCTATTCACTTCCCAAGTCTTGGGATGGGAAGAGAACCGCTATCATTGAAGCTAAGAATTTGAAAACTTTGAAGCTTGATGAGCTTGTGGGTTCTCTCCTTACTCATGAGATCATGAAGCAAGGAAGGGAAGATGAGAAGAAGAAAGAAGAGAAAAGGGTAGAGAAGCTTGAGGTTGAGAAGAAGAAGAAGATGGGAATAGCTCTCAAAGCTAAAGCTTCACAACATGAAGAGAGCTCTTCTAGTGAGGAGGATGAACTAGAAGAATTGGCTATGATAGCCAAACGATTCTCACGTTTTATGAGGTCCAACCGGGGAAGAAAAATCCAAAGAAAGATGGACTTCAAAAGCAAGAAAAAAGAATAAGGAAGGGATCCTATCATTTGCTTTGAGTGCAAACAACCCGGCCACATACGTTCGGAGTGCCCTCAACTCAAGAATAAGGGCTTTGAGAAGAAGAAGAAGAAGCTCAAAGCCAAGCTTGCTACTTGGAGTGATGAGGAGTCATCGGAGGATGACGAACAAGAAGTGGTTAACCTTTGCCTCATGGCACTTGAGGAAGATTCCTCCATGGTAATATCTAACTCATCTACTTTAGATTTTGAAGAATTAAATGATGCATATGATGAGTTACAAGAGGTCTATGATGAATTAGTTGAGAAATATAAAGAGTCGGTCATTAGGAACAAAAAGATTATTTTGGAACTAAATGGGAAAAATGACTCACTCACTCAAGCTAATTCAAAATTTGAGAAAAAGATATTAGGATTAAAAGATGAACTAAAATTCTTTCAAGATGAAAATGTTGATCTTAATAATCTTTTGTCTCAATGTAATAGTGAACACCAAAAGGTGTTGGTTGAGCTAAATGAGCTCAAAAAGTCTTTGAAAAATGTTGGTAGTGTCAAGCATGAAATAGGTGAATCCTCAAGAACACACCAACCTAAGAAAAAGACTAACTACTATAAACAAAGTAGCTATCCTAGACATAGTAGAGCTAAAAGAATTAGAAGTGTATGGGTTCCTAAGGAACTTGTAAAATCTAATAATATTGTTGCTATGTCATCTTGGATTCCTAAGGGAACCAAGGTTTTGGGAGCTAACACTCATGGACCCAAAATGATTTGGGTACCAAAAACAAAAGCTTAATATCTTTGTTTGTAGGGGGATCATTGCTACAAGGCCAAAGCACAAAGTCAAAACTCATGGTACCTTGATAGTGGATGCTCAAGGCATATGACCGGAGACAAGAGTAGATTCATGGATCTAAAGCCAAAAAGTGGAGGAGTAGTGACATTTGGTGACAACTCCAAAGGCCACATTAATGGTATTGGCTCCATAGGTAATCACTCTACTATTCTCATTGAAAATGTCTTATATGTCGATGGTCTTAAACACAATTTATTGAGCATAAGTCAATTGTGTGATAAAGGATTTAATGTTTTATTTGATAAAAATGGATGCAAAATTGTAGACATTAAATCTAATAATATTATGCTCATAGGTCATCGCATAGGGAACATATACATGGTGCATCTAGATGACATTCATACATCTCATGTATGCTTAGTTGCACAAAATGAAAATGATGCATGGTTGTGGCATAGGAAACTAGGACATGCTAGCATAAGTGTTTTAGAAAAACTAGTCTCCCTTAATCTAGTTAGAGGTTTACCCAAGATAAAATTTTCAAATGATAAAATTTGTGATGCATGCTCAAAGGGTAAACAATATAGATCTTCCTTTAAATCCATTAATGATGTTTCTACTAGTAGATGTTTACAATTTATCCATATGGATTTATTTGGGCCAATTAGGACTATGAGCTTGGGTCGTAAGTCTTATGCTTTTGTACTTGTTGATGATTTTTCTAGATTTACTTGGGTTCTATTTTTAAGTACTAAAGATGAGGCTTTGGAAAAATTCATCACATTTTCAAAATTAACCCAAAATGATCTTGAACTTAAAATTTCACATATTAGAAGTGATCATAGAACCGAGTTTCAAAATTTGGGGTTTGAAGATTTTCTAAATGAAAATGGTATTAGCCATAATTTTCCGGCTCCTCGAACTCCTCAACAAAATGGGATAGTTGAGAGGAAAAATAGAACTTTGCAAGAAATGGCTAGAAATATGCTTTGTGAAAACAATTTACCTAAATATTTTTGGGCGGAAGCCACAAACACCGCTTGCTATATTGTAAATCGAGTAATGATTAGGCCAATTTTAAAGAAAACACCTTATGAGATTTTAAAATCTAAAAAGCCTAACATTAGCTATTTTCACCCTTTTGGTTGCAAGTGTTTTGTTTTAAATAATGGAAAAGACAACTTAGGTAAATTTGATGCGAAAAGTGATGAAGTTATTTTTATAGGTTACTCTTTAACCTCTAAAGCCTATCGAGTATTTAACAAAAGAACTTTAGTAGTAGAAGAATCTATTCATGTTGTATTCGATGATAACCTCCTTCTTAGGAAGGATTCTTGTGATGATGATGATGTAGGAATCATAAATGCCTTTGATGGAGGACAAACCTCAAAGGAGGATGAGATTCCAACAAAAGAAGAGGACACACAAGATCCACCTCTTGAAGCCTTGAAGGACTTGGCTCTTGAGGAAAAGGAAGTGAGCTACCCAAGGGAGTTGAACTATGTCAAAGATGGTGAAATCTTGGGTGATCCATCCAAAGGGGTAACCACTCGATCTTCTCTTAGATTAATGAATCATATTGCATTTATCTCATGCATAGAGCCTAAGAATATTAAAGAAGCATTGAAAGATGACTTTTGGATTATGGCTATGCAAGAAGAGTTAAATCAATTTCAGAGAAGTAACGTTTGGACATTAGTTTATAGGCTTAGTAATCAATCTACAATAGGAACTAAATGGGTCTTTAGGAACAAGCTAGATGAGAGTGGTAACATTGTAAGAAATAAAGCTAGACTAGTAGCACAAGGTTACACTCAAGAAGAGGGAATAGATTTTGATGAAACCTATGCACCCGTAGCTAAAATGGAAGCCATTAGAATGTTGCTTGCATCTGCATGTTATCATAATTTCAAGCTATTTCAAATGGATGTTAAAAGCGCATTTTTAAATGGTTTTATAAATGAAAAAGTGTATGTGGAACAACCACCGGGGTTTGAAGACTCAAAATTTCCAAATCATGTTTTCAAACTAACCAAAGCTCTTTATGGTTTAAAACAAGCTCCTAGAGCTTAGTATGAAAGACTTTCAAACTTTTTAATTGAAAAAGGATTTGAAAAAGGTAAGGTGGACACTACACTTTTTATAAAAATGTATAAAAATGACATCTTAGTAGTTCAAATTTATGTTGATGATATTATTTTTGGTTCTACTAATGAATGTCATTGTCAAGAGTTTGCTAAGTTAATGCAAGGTGAATTTGAGATGAGCATGATGGGGGAGCTCTCATTCTTTTTGGGACTCCAAATCAAGCAAAAGAAGGATGGCACCTTCATCAACCAAGCAAAATACATTAAGGATATGCTCAAGAAGTTTGGCTTGGAGAATGCAAAGCCTCAAGCCACACCTATGAGCTCATCTACAAAGCTTGACAAAGATGAAGGAGGTAAGTGTGTTGACTCTAAGCTTTATCGTTCTATGATTGGATCATTGCTTTACCTTACCGCAAGTAGACCGGATATCTTGTTTAGTGTTTGCTTGTGTGCTAGGTTTCAAGCTAGTCCTAGAGAGTCTCACCTTATAGCCGTTAAGAGAATCTTTAGGTACCTTAGAGATACTCCTTGTTTAGGTCTTTGGTACCCTAGAGACTCTACCTTTAACCTTCATGCTTACTCGGATGCGGATTATGGGGATTGCAAAATCGATAGGAAAAGTACTTCGGGAACTTGTCAATTCCTAGGTAGTATGCTCATATCTTGGTTCTCTAAGAAACAAAATAGTGTAGCCTTATCTACCACCGAAGCCGAGTACATATCCTTAGGGAGTTGTTGTGCTCAAGTCCTTTGGATGAAGCAACAACTCTTAGATTATGGAACTAAAGTTGAAACCATACCCCTAAAATGTGATAACACTAGTGCAATATGTTTAACAAAAAATCCCATCCAACACTCTAGAACCAAACATATAGAAATAAGGCATCATTTCATTAGAGATCATGTCCTTAAAGAAGATGTGGTTATAGAGTATGTAGACACCTTAAATTAATTAGCAGACATATTTACAAAACCTTTAGACAAAGAGCGTTTTTGGTCCCTTAGGAGAGAGTTAGGTCTAGCTAGCCTATCTTGACCTTTTAGGACCTCTTTTGTGCTTAAATTTGTTTGATCTTGTGAAATGTCATGTTTATGTGTTTAGACTCCTAATATCATCCATGCCTATAGTTAGGGGGAGTATGATTCTATTAAAATATGCTTAGAACTGCTTATTCATCATTTGCATACTTTTAGGAGATGTTAAGTTCGAGCATATGGTTGTTCTTAGAACCAAATATGCATTTCTGGGCATACGGTATCGATACGGATCTATGCGTATCGATACGTGTTCTTCATTCAGTTTCCCAGAATTTACTTCGCTTCACGGGTATCGATACGATTAAACTCGTATCGATACGGGTCGTTTCGATACGGACCACATCCGTTTCGATACGACTCTCCAACAGGCATTTTTGCGGAAACGACGATTCTACCCCCGTATCGATACACCCTCAGGCGTATCGATACTCGATTGCGCAGACAGCTTTAAATTTGGCTTTTAATGTGTTCAACTTTTACCAAAATTAAAACTCTTCAAAACCTAAAAACCCTAGCCGTTTTTTCCTATAAAAAGGCCCTTCCTCCTTTATATTTTTCACACCTCAACTCAAATCTAAAAGAGTTTTTCAATCAAGCAAAGCTTTGAGCTCTCTCTCTCATCTATTGTGCTAGAATTTTCTTCAATCTCTCAAGTTTCTATCAAGGTAATCTTTTCTTTCTTTTTTCTTTTTCATTTTTGTTTTGTTTTGTTTTGTTGTTTTGTTTCATCTTTTCCTTTAAACCTTTGTTCTTCAAAATTTGTCTTCAAATTTTTCTTAAAATTTTTTTTACCTTGGTTTTTACCCAAAATTGAAGAAATCTTTTTGCTTAATTTCTCTTTTAGATCATGGCACCAAAGGAACCATCGAGGAAACGTTCAAGGGTTTCTCAAACCGGTGAATCATCCACCCTTGGAACAATTGCTCGTCCGAACTACTCAACCATCTATGAGCAATCCTTTGAAAGTAACACGGGTCTAACTCATTTTTGTCAATATGAGAATTATAAGATTCGTGCCGAAAGGGTAATATCTGTTCCTTTTCTCGATTCAGAGCGTTTTAAGTTTGAATATCTTCCTTTGTTTCGTCGTTGGAACTTCATGGATTTCATCTCTATTCCTGGTTTTTATTATCGCCTTTTGGTTTTGATTTTCTACTCTAATGCCAAATGTATTACTCGTAATGGGGAAGTTGTTGCCATTAGCTCTTACCTCATGGGGAAGAAAATCATCCTTGATGTCAAATCCATTTGTGAAGTTTTTAAATTAGAGGATGAAGGCATTGATGATGAGCATGCTTTGGGGCATGTTCTTAGTGGATCCGTCACCGCCCTAAATGCTCAAGACCGGATCTTACATTTGATGGTGTCTTGGTGGTTTCGTCCCTCCGGAGGAAAATATTCCACCATCCGTCAAGTGGATGATTTTTGGATCCGTTGCTTCCGTGAGCGAAAGCGCCCAAATCTTGCTCGACTCATGTTCGCGGAGATCATCTACATTGTGCAAAATTGTCACACAACTCTCGTCACCTCCTTTACATATGGTACGACTTTGAGTTATTTCTTTATTAAAAAGGATATTGATTGCTCTTTTGACTACCCAACTCCCCTCACCAATCCCATTGATGAGCGATCTCTTGCTCGGGCAAAGTTTCAATATTTTAATGGTGAATAGGTACGTCTTGCCGAGTTACCGCCCGAGGCCACCGCCGTATTTGAAGAGCCTCAAGCTCCTCAAGTCCCGCAACCCTCCATGGATGCTCTCATGACCTACCTCAATGAGAAATTTACCGGGTTGCGCACGGACATGAACACTCGTCTTACTTCCCTTGAAACTACTTTTGATACAAGGATGACGGGTATGGAGAATCGCCTCACATCCCTTGAAAGCGGTCACAATTCTTTGAATATTTCCATCGCCGCTTTCCATGATGAGTGGCGCAATAGCATGCGGGATAATGAGCCAATGGGAGTTGATGATGAAGATGATGAAGACGACGAAGACGATGCCTAGACGTTTCTTCTTGCATCTCATGCATATCATTTAGGATTTTCTTTTTATGCACCTTTGTTTTATGTTATTAGGATTAAGTTTGTTTTAGGATTAAACCTATGCTTTGATTTTCTATTTTTGTTTGGATTTTAAGTATGATGCTTTGATTATTAATATAAGTGTTGCTTATTTATACCTTTGCCTTCTTTATGCACTTAATTGTCTCAAGATTTTTTGATCTAACAAAAAGGGGGAGAGAAACTAGCTCAACACTTCAAATATTTTGATTGTAACTCAAAGGTTACCAAGCTTATATTAAGGAGGAGTTAATTTGTAAAGATTTTTCAAAATGTCAAAAATTTTAAGTTTTAGTTTTGTTATATCAAAAAGGGGGAGATTGTAAAACCTATGTTTGATTTTGATATAATTAGATCTTTAAGGATCAATTTGAAAAACTTAAAATTGTTTTTGTAAGTCCCTTTATAAGTTTTAAATCACCAACTCTTTTAAAACTGATTTGAAAAACTCAAACTCAAAATATTTTCTAAGTGTTCCAAGGCCAAACTATTGAAAAACGTTCAGGTGTATCGATACACTCCCAAGCGTATCATACCTTTTTACCAAAGTTGGCTACTGGAGGAACACGTATCGATACGGCAAACCCTCGTATCGATACGCCCTTGTGTTAAAGTCTAAAGAGTTTGAATGGCGTACCGATACGGCAAACCCTCGTATCGATACGGCCTTAATAATTTTTAAATATAAGTCGGTTTAAATTTTGTGACTGTTGGTGTTAGTTGGTTGGTAACCAAATTTTAAATGGTCGTTGACCCGTATCGATACGCCTAACCCCCGTACCGATACGGAAATCGACAGTGAGCTAAGTTGAGAAAAAGGTATCGATACGGCCTTTACCGTTTCGATACCCCGTACCGATACGCTTATGCGCGTATCGATACCCCTTATTTATTGCACACAACGGCTCTTTCTTTTCTGAGACAGGTATCGATACACCTCCCCGCGTACCGATACGCATAGCTATAGAAGTGCATTTATGGTGGTAAGAGAGGGTTCCAACGGCTCCATTTATGTTCCCAACCACCGAAACGGCTAGAAATTAATGAGGAGGTATAAAAGAGACATCCAAAAGCATCAGCATCAACTATTGATCTTCAAGAAAACATCTATTCATCAAATCCAAGCAATTGTGCAAAAATCCTATATTGTCTAGAAACCCCAATTGTAATTTTTATTCTTATCTTGTTCAATTGGGTTGAGTGCTTGTAATTGGGCTACAATTTGTATTGAGAGATACTCTATTAGCCATCAATTTCTTTGTTATCTTGTTGTGAGGATTGGGTTGAATTTTGGGTAGAAAATTCAACCGAAATTGTAAGGGTTGCCTCCTTAGCCTAGAAAAGGGAAAGAGCAATTAGTGGAATTGTTGCAAATCATTAGTGAAGCTAAGGTAGTGGATGTAGAGTTCATTTGGAACTTGAACCACTCTAAAATCTCTTGTCAATCTTTTAATTTGCAAATTTCTACCACACAAACTTTAAATTTCCAATTCACCCCCCTCTTGGTTCATATCGATCTTTCGATCCACTCAACAAATTTCACTAGTCACTTCGTCTCGGATCCCTGAGTCTGAAATCAACCTCCATTTTACCGGAAAGTGCTCAGAAGTTTACGAATCGTCCAAAAACCTTCTAGTTTCTCTAGTGTCGATCTCCCTCCTCCATCGTCGAATGGAGCTTATTTCTCAGTATGTTGATTCTCTCGTGCAAATGAAGTTTTTCACCGATCGGGTCTTGGAGAAGTTCCTTCGTCTGTCGGTAATTGGACTTCGTCAAAAAAGTTAACAGAAGAGTGACAAAAAACGTTCAATGTCTAAACTTCAGTGTGTAAATTAAACGTTTTGAAACTTCAAAGACCAAAATAGATTTGAGAGTAAAGTTTAATGATGATTTACATAATTTACCTATTAATATAAATTTCCTTAAAAACTAATATAATAAAACTTTTCAAAAATAAGTTATAGTTATACTTATATTTTTTATATAAGTAGTTAGTTTTATTAAAAGAAATAAATTCTCTAAAATTATAATAGGTTTACAACCATAAGCCTAAACTGGCACTTAATCTGCACATTTTGCTATAACTAGTAAAATAAAAACTATACACTTAAGATAATACAAGGACTATACAATGAAAATGTTAGAAATCCAACCAAAAGACTCGAACAAAACACATCTATCTTAAAACTAACATTAAAAATGCATATAACCCTCATGGCACGTTGATAGAACGGTTGTTACCATAACTCAATCGCGAACAAGAAACGATGATTGTGAACGTGTAACTAAATTCACCCCGAGGGTCCAAAATAGAAAATATCGGCAGAAAAACAAAAAAAATGACAACTTAATCAGTCGCGGCGACATCAAACTCGCCTCTAGGAAAACAAAAAATGAAAATAAATGACCAAACGATCAAGAAAGAAGATAAACATGCCAAAAGACAGAGAAAAACGTGCTCCAAAAACAGATAAAAACGTGTCACAGAGACATAGTTATTCTTATTAAAAAATACAAGAAAAAAAGAAAAGATAGAATTTTTTTAGATCCACTACACTAATACTAAATTAAAAGCGTTAAAATATAATATAAGAAATAAAAACAATGAGAACCTGAGCAAGCATAATTGATCGGTTGGCCAAGCTGCTCATTTTTGTTCCTTTATATTTTTTTAGGTCATGGGTTCTAGATTCACTAAGAGCACTCTACTTCCTTCCCCTAAAATACCCTTCCTTCACCTCTGAGTAGGATTAGGTTTAAAATTAAAATTTGTTAAAAAAAATGAAAACCCAAATATCGTAGGTTTTAAAATAGAATAAAATTTGGTAAGAACTCATACATACTATTTGTGTATGATAAGACTGAAATCTAGGTATGAAAAATACTTATATTAAAGTATTTTAAATTTGTCTTAAACGTGTAAGAAGCCCTTAAACTTTTTAAAAAAATTATTAAGCCCTTAGATTTTTTACACCCAATTAATACCTTGAATCAAGAAATTTAATCAAGTAAGATCTTGAATCAAGAAATTGAAACAATTAAGCCCTTTGACCAATTTTGACCATTAAATATTGATAGTTTTTTTATTTGTTGGTGCAGTGCGTAGTGTCTCAGTGTTTCCACTTGAAATTTTCAAAAAAAAAATTATTTTATTTTAAAATTCTTTAAAAGTTCTAAAAATTCTATAAAAAAAACTTATAACATTTATTAAAAAATTTAAAAAATCTATAAATGTAACATGATAAAACTGTATTATATCATGTGTTAATAAATAGCAAAGGGATTAATTGGTTCGATTTCTTTGTTCGATGACTTAATTGATTAAATTTCTTGGTTTAAAAGCTTAATTGGGTGCAAAAAAGTTCATGAGCTTAATTGATTTTCTTTTTTAAAAGTTCAAGGGCTTCTTATACCTTTAAGCATTTAAATGTCAATTGTAAAATTGATATAAAATTTAAAAATTTAGTGACTAATGGTATAGTTTACCCAAAAATAATAACAAATTATATATTCAACCAAGCTATAGCACATAAAGTAAACAAGTATAGCGCCTTAGGCGAAATGGGCATGGAGGTATGCTTGTGAGAATAATTCTTTGTGGAAGTGTTTAATTATGGAGAAATATGGTGCACATGTTTTATCATGGAACTTTAACGCGTCGTGGCCAACTCGCATGTGAAAGATATGGAGGCAGATTGTTCAGGTTTAGGAGGATGGGTTTTCATCAATTCTCATGGCAGGTTGGCCGCTAGTTGGGCTTCTTTGGTTCCTAATGCTTAACAGGTTGCCGACTTCGTAACCGAGGTGTGTCGTTGGCTGATTCCTCTTTGGTTTGTGAGATACGTGGTGTTGGGGAGGATGAGGTAAATCACATATTTATTATTTAATGACTGGGGATTGGAAAAGGGGTTGTGGCTACCATTTTTCTGCCGGTGAAAGGTGGTTTACGTGTTGCCTCGGTCGTTATTTGATTTCATTCACCAAGGGTTCCAAGGTTTTTTCTCGGGATTGAATCGACAATGGGTGGTTAATAGGCTGCTCACGGTGTTGTGGACATTGTGGCTAGCTAGGAATGAGACCACAAGTATATGACTTTTGACTATTTATTGTTCTAGGTCAAATTGCGAGCATTCTATTGGGTAAAGGCTTATTCGTTGAAATGTGTCTTTGAGAAGTCGCTGGGCTGGGCTGGGCTTTAACAAAAGATAACTCTCGTTTACTATCTCACTTAAAGGAATTTTTCTCTCAACAATCTTGTTGGTTCTCTCTATACACATGCATGTGTTGCTTATTTTTAAGTCTACCCAGAGTCACATATTTATAGTAGAAAAATGAGGTACTCTAAAGTCTAAAGGACATCATACAAGGCATTTAGATAAATCCATCAAAATGAATGTACCTATGTAATACAAAACTTTAATGTGTGTTTCATACATCCAACAAACATGTTATACATCTCCTTGATTCCAATCAAGGAGGGATGCACCCAACAAATCTTCTCCTCCCTAACTTAGTTGGGAGGAATAAGCAAATTGGTGTCTTCACAACATTCTTCCAACATCTTGGTAGGCATTGGTAGACCTAAACTTCGTATCAAGTTGGTTCAAGAACATTAAAGTCAAAATTAAACAAATTAAAAAAATTAATAGGGGATAAGTGAATACAAATCTTCTGTCTCTTTTTGGTGCCCCTATTTATGTCCCATGCTAAAAAATTAAATTTAGGGTTTGAGATTAGACTTTAGGGAATTGGGGTATGTCATATTTTTAAGGGTTTAAAATTTAAGATTTAGAATCTAGAGTTAGGACTTATATTTTGATTTGTTTAATGGACCATAGAAGTCTCACTGAAAAAAAAAAAGAAAATTTTTATTTAAATTAAGTGAGTTCAAATACATTTAATTTTTCCCTTCTAAACTTATTTACTTTTTTTTCCTCCCAAACTTATTTACTTTTTACATTTGATTTTATTTTCTTTCCCAAACTTATTCACTATTTGTTTCTATCTACATAAGGGTTGAAGTGCTCCAAAAGATAAGATCAAAGTGATTGCTCATTTAATTGTTAGAGACATTTTTTAAGCTTTATCCCAAACTTTTTTCACTTGTAATAATTCTTTCCAAAGTGCCATTTCACATCCTTCCCCGTTACGTTACCGAAACGCCAATATAGATTTGCAGAGTGTGACATCTTTAAGAGGAATATTGAATGAATATGTGTTTTCATTTGCAGAGAAAAGTATCTTTCTTGGGTTGATGGCTACACCTATGAACAATAATTGTATATTACGGTCTTCTTAAGCCCATCTGCAATTTCGCATCCATCACTAAATAAGAAATGAAGTAGATTTGTTTGTTGTTACGTGTGTATGTATATGGCTAAGTTTCTTCCAGATCCGACCAATAATTCTCTAAAACAATGGCCCAACATAAGTCCCAGGTGTCCATGGATTTGCCTATTGTCTTGTCTTCCACACAGTTGATGGCAACCACATGAGATTATGAGAACCCAAAGTAACCTCCCAAGGAGGGGACCGCTTCCTCCCACTAGGGCTTACTAAAACTATTTGAAAAAATTGAGGTGAAAATTTTCGACTCATCTTGAGTCGACTTGAAATTTTATAAATTCGACTCGAAAAAATTTTAAATAAAATTTGAGTTGTAAAATAGAAATTCGATTAACTCAAATAAATATGAAGAAAAAATATGTCGCATATGAAAAATAAGAAGAAATATATATGTGCATATTTTATATGATTAGAGAAAGTAATTTAAATTGAAATCAAATCGTAGTATAACATGATAAATAATTACAATTACATTTGTATAGGAACTCTAAAAAATCGACTCGACCCGAATTTCATAAACTCGACTCGAATCAAAAAAATTTCAAATAAAGTCTGAGTGAATTTGTATTAAGAATAAAATTTAAATCAAATTTTCAGTAAAAAAAATTTAAATCAAATTTTTTTGGAGGATTCAAATTATCTAATTTAAAAAAAAAATAATGACATGTTAATGTTAGAAATGGTGTAGGAATAATTCAATGAAATTGTAGGATATCGTAAAAAACTAAGTAACGGAAAAGAAATCAAATAGAAAGATAAACATAATTCTATCTTTTAAGATAAAATTGAGAATCAAAAGAAAATTTTTGTTGAAACTTGAATGAACAAAATTAGATAATTTTGTGTAACATTGAACAAATGTATCACAAGATATAACAACAAACGATTATAACAGTAGTATAATAATAATAAATAATCGAACGTAATTTTTTTTTCTATCGCCAAAATAATTAGTTTCAAAATGAATTTTTGATGTATTTTAAGAAATCTACCAACTTGATTTTGTATAGGGGAGAAGAATGAATGAATTGGTAAATGAAAAGATTTTACCGATTTGATGAAGAGATTCGTTAAAGAATTAAGGGTAAACTACACAGATGACCACTGAATTATGGGTTTGTTGTCAAAATGACCGCTATATTATTTTTTTGCGGCAAATGCACCACACAACTATTTAAATTAGAACTGTTAAAAAAATGGTATAATTACACATTTGGTCCTCTATATTTATACGATATATCAATTTAGTCCTAATTTTAATCTAATAAAATAAATTAATTATTCAATACATGTGATATACAATACTAATAATAATATATGTGTTATACATATGGAGAAAGAAAAAACAAACAATATACTCACCCTTAGAAGGATTCGAACATGGGAATCTTTAAGGGTTGTGGCATGGGTTTGCTACTAGGCCAAATAAATATTTTTGATATGAAATACTAACTATAATATATATCTTATTCGATTGTAATTTAGTTTGAAATATTATATATGTATATATATATAATATTAAAATAATCAAATATTAAAAGAAAAACAAACATAAAATATTAAAAAAATAATTTTTAAATTTTAATTATTTTAACATAATTATATATTTAATATTCCAAATTAAGTTTTCCTTGAATTATTTTAACATAATTATATATTATTTTATTATTATATATATAATATTCCAAACTAAATTACAATCAAATAAGATATATATTATAATTAGTATTACATTATCAAAAATACTTATTTGGCCTAGTGGCAAACCCATGCCATAACCCTTAAGGATTCCCAGGTTCGAATCTTGCTAAGGGTGAGTGTATTGTTTGTTTTTTCTTTCTTTATATGTATAACACATATATTATTATTAGTATTGCATATCACAATTATATGCTTGGCTTAGTGTTAAACTTGCGTGCGCTACACCCCTTAAGGTGTTGACACGTGTCACCATCTTATTGAATAATTAATTTATTTTATTAGATTAAAATTAGGACTAAATTGATATATTGTATAAATATAGAGGACCAAATGTGTAATTATATCAATTTTTTAACAGTTCCGTCAACTTTTTCGTTTTTTTAACGGCGTGTGGCTAAAATGGAACCATTTAAATAGTTGTGTGGTGCATTTGCCACAAAAAATAATATAGTGGTCATTTTGACACCAAATCTATAGTTTAATGGTCATCTGTGTAGTTTACCTAAAAATTAATAGATATGAATGAACGTGCACAAGAATAAATAGATACAAAAAGTAATAAATTTATTCATCAAAAGACATAACTAATGTTGAGAAAAAAATAATAATTTAATTGGGCTAAAATTCGGCATGTCATCAAGGCATGATCTGTCCGGACATTTTGTATTACCCACTTTATGTAGGTGCACCCCTAACAAACATTTTTGGCCATTATATTTTTTTCAACAATATTTGCAAGTAGTTTACTTTAATAATAACTTTCTTATTCACCACTCAACCAAATTTGCACGTACTATATATCATTTTAACTATACCATAGAATAGAATATAAATCTATAATTTATTATTCAAACATCTAATTTACTAATAAAATAATATGTCTCAAAATTTCAAAATATTCAATATTTTTAAGTTAAATATTTAAATTCAAAAATTAAAAACTACGACCTAATTTAACTAATATTTAAATTTATAATACCTAGGAGGCAGATCCCCTACCAAGCCTCAAGTAGATTCGTCCCTAGTTTGTATAAAACAAGATATAATTTTAATGATATGTAGTTATTAAAAAGAAATTATAGACAAAATTTTATCACTAATCTTAAAATTATAATTGAATTACCACCAAACACTTAGATTAAATATAAGGGTAAACTATCTGTTTGACCAACAATCTATTGAGAAAGTTTTAAAATGACCACCATAGAAAAAAAACGCGTCATTTGACTACCCAAACTATTAAAATGGGATCAATTTGGCCACCTGTCGTTAAGAGGCTAACGAAAGGTGACGTGGCAGTTAAAAAATTAAAGGTATAATTACACATTTCGTCCTTACTATTTACACATTCTTTCAATTTAGTCCTAATTTTAATCTAATAAAATAAATTAATTAGGTGGTGACACGTGTCAACACCTTATTGGAGGAATTTAATTATTTATATTTGATTAATAAATTATTTTCCTCATTTTCCTCCTCCAATCAGGTGGTGACACGTGTCACCACCTAATTAGAGGAGAAAAACAAAGTTAAGCACAATTGCCATCCAGGGGAATCGAACCTGGGTGGTGTAGGTGCAAAAGCAATGGTTAAGCCACTGCACCAAGCACAATTTTGTACTTAAAAACACCAAATTCAATATATATCTTTTTCCCTGGGTTCTGGGTTCTCATTGTCTTCATCTTCATCATCTATAAAATCCACATTATTCATCTTCCAACCTCGCATATTACGTGTACAAAGATGCTTCCTAATGTTATTTTCGATGGCACAAAAGCAGGTGTTTCACTTTAAACAATACACATTCTACCAAGTGAACTAGAAATTTGATTAAACCCACAAGAAATGCCATATCAAGATGCCCACTTCAACAACATAAACAAGATCATGCTTCCATTTACATTCTCAAACTAATCAACCTTTGAGAGTAACAAACTACAGAATCGGTACAGTAGCCAAGTTAACCATTGTCCAAGCACCAGATATCATGTAAACCAATTGAATCTTTCCAGGGCAATGGATTATCCAAAAAAATACATAGCTGGGATTATTAATTAGTTTGAAACCAGCTTGCAATTAATAGAAGCAAATTAACCACAGTTCTACATAATCACAAACAATGCAGATAAAATTTGCATCAGACTTAACTTTCCCGTGAGAATTCAATCATTCTAAAGACCCAACAAAAATTCTGTATGCTTCTGACTGAAAAAAGACAACCAATCATTCTTATTATCAAGATGAATACTGTGGATTTTATAGATGATGAAGATGAAGACAATGAGAACCCAGAACTCAGGGAAAAAGATATATATTGAATTTGGTGTTTTTAAGCACAAAATTGTGCTTGGTGCAGTGGCTTAGCCACTACTTTTGCACCTACACCACCCAGGTTCGATTCCCCTGGATGGCAATTGTGCTTAACTTTGTTTTCCCCCTCTAATTAGGTGGTGACACGTGTCACCACCTGATTGGAGGAGGAAAATAATTTATTAATCAAATATAAATAATTAAATTCCTCCAATAAGGTGTTGACACGTGTCACCACCTAATTAATTTATTTTATTAGATTAAAATTAGGACTAAATTGAAAGAATGTGTAAATAGTAAGGACGAAATGTGTAATTATACCTTTAATTTTTTAACTGCCACGTCACCTTCCGTTAGTCTCTTAACGGCAGGTGGCCAAATTGATCCCATTTTAATAGTTTGGGTAGTCAAATGACGCATTTTTTTCTATAGTGGTCATTTTAAAACTTCCTCAATAGATTGGTGGTCAAACAAATAGTTTACCCTAAATATAAAAGTTGATCCAACGAGATATCAAAAATATAAAAGTGTTAAATATTGTAAAATTTGTGAATTGGGAATATTATTGTATTCTCATATAAATTTACAATGAAGGTATACAACTATTTATACAAATAGTCAAACTAATCTACAACTGATATAACAAACAAACTAATCTTTATAACAGAAATATTATTCTAACTAACTCTTCACACTCCCCCTCAAGTTGGCAGTTGAAACACACTTTTCATCCCCAACTTGGAAGAAATATATTCATGTTGTAGTGCTCTAAGAGGCTTCGTGAGGATATCTGCAAGTTGCTCTGCTGACTTCACATGCTCAGTTACAATTAGACCTTCTTGAATTTTTTTCCTGATGAAGTGGCAGTCTATTTCAATGTGCTTCGTTCTCTCATAAAACACAGGATTTGCTGCAATCTAAAGAGTTGCTTTACTGTCACTAAACAATATTGCTGGTTGTTCCCATTTCACTTCAAGCTCTTGCAAAATCCTTTTTATCCATACTATTTCTGCCGCAGTGATAGCCATACTTCTGTATTCAGCCTCGGCTGAAGATCTAGCAATAGTACTCTGCTTTTTTGCTTTCCATGAAACAAGTGACTCTCCAATCATAATGCAAAATCCTGTCACTGACTTTCTTGACATGGGATATGATGCCCAGTCAGCATCACAATAAGCCACAAGTTGACATCTGCCTCCAGTCTTAAGTAATATCCCCTTGCCTGGATCATTTTTGAGATACTTAATTATCCTTAATGTTGCTTCAAGATGAGTCCTCTTAGGCTGCTGCATAAATTGACTCAAATGTTGCACTGCAAATGTAATATCAGGCCGTGTGTGTCAGATAAATAAGTCTCCCTATTAATCTCTGAAAACTTGATTTATCTTCAAGCAAGACATCTGACTCGGTATCCTTCTGCAAATGTTCATCAAACTTCACTGTAGTCAGCTTTACATTTTGCTCTAAGGGAGTACTAACTGGCTTAGAACCAGCTAAACCATTGTCTTCTATAAGCTACAGTGCATACTTCCTCTGATTAAGTAATATTCTCTCCTCTGATCTCAAGATTTCTAAACCTAAGAAGTATTTCAAGTTTCCTAGGTCCTTCATCTTGAAATTCTGATTCAGGATTCTCTTCAGTTCATCTATTAATGCACTATCATTACCAGTCAAGAGCAAATCATCAACATAGATGAGCAAAACTACCAATTTATCATTTACTCTCTTGGTAAACATAAAATAATCAAACTGTCTATACCCAGCTGCTATCAATGAATCTGTCAGTTTAACATTCCATTGCCTAGAGGCTTGCTTCAATCCATAAAGGGATTTTTGTAGCCTACACACTATGTTCTCCCCCTGGCTACAAACACCTTCAGGTAAAACCATGTAGACCTCTTCAAAAAGATCACCTTGAAGAAAGGCATTACGAACATCCATTTGGTAGAGAGGCCAGTTGAAAAAAGCAGCAAGGGCAAGAAGAATACGAACAGTAACAAGTTTTGCTAAATGAGAGAATGTAGCAACATAATCTATCCCCTCCCTTTGATTGTAGCCTTTGGCAACAAGGCGGGCTTTGAAACGTTCAACAGTACCATCAGCCTTGTACTTAACCTTGTAAACCCATTTGCAACCAATGAGAACTTTGCCATGGGGTAAGGGCACAACAGACCATGTACCATTTGTTTTCAAAGCCTAAATCTCCTCATGCATGGCATTAACCCAAACAGAATGTTCACTGGCTTCAGAATAGGATGTAGGTTCACGGATATGGGAAGTGGAAATTAAAAAAGATTGGGTATAAGATGGTAAATGAGAATAGGTGATATGGTTAGAAATAGGATAACAAGAAGAAGAAGATGGAGATGGGCAAGAGCAAATGGTGTTACAAACATAATCACTTAACCAATAAGGTGTTTTAGTGACACGAGAAGAATGACGAGAAGAAACATGGCTAGGACCAGGAACTCCTGTTGAGACTGGAATTAATGCAGGAGGTATGGCATAAGGAATATCTGAAGAAGGAGGAAATGAAGATGAAATTGAGGATGAGTCAAAAGTAGTAGGTGAAGTATGAGGAACTGAAGTAGTAGGTGAAGTATGAGGAACTGAAGTAGTAGGAGGTGAAATATGGGATGGAGTAGGAACTTAAAGATTTAAAAAATCCTCATCGAGAATGTGAGAAGGAGACAAAAAAATGGGAGAAGACTTGGGAGACAAGTTATGAAATGGAAAGATGGACTCATGAAAAACAACATCCCTATTAACAAAGAAAGTTTTGGATTCAAGGTTAAAAAAAACATAACCTTTCTGAGTAGTGGAGTAGCCTATAAAAACTGATGGAATAGCTTTGGCAGAAAATTTATCACGAAAATTAAGTTGAGTAGCATATGCAAGGCAACCAAAGACACGCAAATGAGACAAAGAAGGTGATTTATGAAAAAGTAATGCAAAGGGTGTCTGCCAATTTAAAACAGAGGAAGGAAGCATGTTAATCAAGTAACAAACTGTTAAAATACATTCACCCCAAAACTTAAGAGGAACATGGGAATGAAATCGAAGAGCACGAGCAACCTCTAAAAGGTGCCTATGTTTACGTTCAGCCGCCCATTCTGTTGAGGTGTATGAACACAACTACTTTGATGGATAATGCCTAAGGATTGAAAAAGAGAACCACATTCTGAATTAAAAAATTCATATCCAATATCAGAATGAAATTTTTTGATAGAGGCTGAGAATTGAGTTTTTATGAGAGAAAAAAAGTTCGAAAGAACATAACCACATCAGATTTAAGTCTCAACAGGAAAATCTTAGTCATCCTACTAAAGTCATCTACTAAAGTCAAAAAATACTTATGTCCACCATGAGTGGAGACTCTATAAGGTCCCCATAGATCAGCATGTATCAACTCAAAAGGAGAAGAAGCCCTAGAACTACTAACAGGAAAGGGCACCCTAGACTGTTTTGCTAAGGGACAAACAGTACAATTATGAACAAAATCTTTATGAAATGAAACAGAGTGCAAAGCTGGCATTTTATTCATTTTAGTAAGAGTGGCATGCCCTAAACGAGAGTGCCAAAGTACAGTAGGAGACAAAATAGAAGACATACATTTTGTAAGACTATTGCAAACAGAAGAATGAAAATTGGAGGAACCTGAAGATGAACACACACCAAAAGATGAAAAAGATGACTCGAAAAAATACAGACCACCAAATGCTCTACCAATCCCCTTGATCTTCCCACTTGATAGATCCTGCAAAAGACAAAAGTCAGGATAAAAAAGAATATCACACTGGAGAACAAAAGTAAGCTTAGAAACATAAACCAAATTATGTGTAAAATTGGGAACAAATAAAACATGAGTCAAG
Source organism: Hibiscus tridactylites (assembly GCA_958450335.1). Lineage (NCBI taxonomy): Eukaryota > Viridiplantae > Streptophyta > Magnoliopsida > Malvales > Malvaceae > Hibiscus > Hibiscus tridactylites. The sequence goes on along the minus strand of OY288287.1, from coordinate 4,840,416 downwards.
GTCAAGGTAGGGGTTAAGGCAACAGATCCAGTGTGTGTAATTAAGGCTTTTTTCCATTAGGTAAGTGAACAAACTGATGAGCAGATGAACATGCAACAGGATCAATCAAGCTATGAAAATTAAAGGTAATATGATCAGTAGCATCGGTGTCAAGCATCCAATTGCAACTAGTAGAGGAATTAAGAGTAATATTACCTGTCATATTAACCACATGTTCAACAACAGAGGTCTTACTAAGAAGATCCAAAATCTGATTATATTAAGCATTAGTGAAAACAGGAACAGAGGTAGAAGGGACCCAATCAACAGAAGAGACAGAGATTGAATCGGAGGCAACATAATTCTCCGGTTGAACAATTAAAGCAGCATTAGCATCCCTTTTCTTACCAAACTTAAAATCAGGTGGAAACCCGATTAATCTGTAGCAATTTTTTTTCTTATGACCACGAACCTTATAGTGATCACAGATGCCATTGAATCGACAACGAGCAGAACCACCAGTGACAACATTAGAGTAGAACGCAAACGACTCCAAGGAAGAACTAGACATCAATAGACGTTGTGACTCCCCGTGGACCACCATGGAATAAGCTTGGTTCACAGAGGGCAAGGGTTTCATCAGAAGAATCTGACTACGAACCACCAAATAGGACTCATTCAGGCCCATAAGAAATTGGAACAGCCGTTGTTGAAGGGCATGATCAACAATATCAGTAGATTGATCACAATCACAAGATGGCAAAGGAACCAAAATCGCATATTCGTCCCAAAGAAGTTTGAGACGAGTGAAATAAGTGGAAACAAAGACATCACCTTGAACAGAAGTAGCAATCGTATGATGAAGATAATAAATCCGAGCGCCATCGACCTTATCGAACTGCTCTTTCTAGTCTTTCCAGACGAGAATCGCACTGGACGCAAAAACGATGCTGGCGGAGAGATCCTTACTGACTGTGTTAAGGATCCATGACAAAACAATGGCGTTACATCTGTCCCACTGAGACTGCATCGCCGGATATGTATCACGAGTGCAAGAACCGTCAATGAAATCAAGTTTGTTCTTGGCGAGAAGAGAGATGCGCATAGAGCGGCTCCAGACGTTATAATTCTCAAAACCGATCAATTGATGGGAGACCATGACCGCGCCGGGCGTATCGGAAGGATGCAAATACAAGGCGTGACTGAAATCAATGAAATCGGACGGCGATATGTCGACAAGAAAGGGGGAAAAAACCCTAGCAGAGGAATGAAAAGGGAAAAAACAAAAACCCAAAAAGCACGGGAAAAAGAGAACCCGAATGAAAAAACCCGTGAAAAAATAGGTTAACAAACAAACCCAAAAACGAGAGGCCCAAGAAAGTGACTAACTGATACCATGTAAAATTTGTGAATTGGGAATATTATTGTATTCTCATATAAATTTACAATGAAGGTATATAACTATTTATACAAATAGTTCAACTAATCTACAACTGATATAACAAACTAACCAATCTTTATAACAGAAATATTATTCTAACTAACTCTCTATAAATATTTGATAGAAAAGTTTTGTAATATTTGTGTTCTTATACAATTTTACAGGATTAATCGTTATGATAAGATTTATAATTCAGAATAATTAACACAAAGACGAGTTATAATTCAAATAAATGCATAGGCAGAGTTTTGTGAGGGCTAGTGGGGGGCATTGGCCCCCAAATTTTTAGGATATTCACATTTTATCCCTTCAATTTTTAAAATTTTTTATTTAGTCCCTTCAAAATTTAAAAAAAATCATTTAATTTTTTTCAAAATATTTTTAATTTAGTCTTCTTTGATTTTTTTTAAATCATCATTACTTCTCAGTTTTTTTTGAAAATTTTAGTTTTAGAATTTAAAATTTTCGAAAATTTTAAGTTGACTCCCCCAACTAGTTATACCAAAATCCGTCTCAGAATAAATAAATAAAAATATATTGTTTGAAATAATATTTGTAATTCAGAATATCATAAATTAAATCAGTACATGTAGTCAAGAAAAAAAGATAAATAAAAATATAGAAAACAAACAAAAAGGTCTTAGTCAAGGTTTGAGAGAGAAAGGAGGGATACTGATTGCCCACCACACCTTGGCATCGGAGCCGGAGGAATCCTTGAAATTGACAAATAGCGAATGAGAATTCAAGGATTTGGATCAAGTTCAAAGTCTCCGCCAATAAACGTTCACTGAGATAAGCCCCAACATACGGGTCCCAGAAAGAGCTATTGAAATCACAGGCCCCCAAACATCAATAAATTATGTCATGAAATCTTCTACTATATCATCAAGGTCTTAATTATTATAAATTACTCATTTCATTATTTTTATGTTACTAATGAAAAATTATATCATAGGTTATTCTCCACATATCATCAATGATCACAACTAATAAAAATTGTCTACTTCATTAATTTTTTTTCTTGTCAGCTTTTTATCATATGAATATCTACTCGTATTTACTGTAAATTAAATTAAAAAAAAACAATTTTACCAAATGAAAAAGATGACATGAAAAAAAATTTGATGAAGTGAGTGGTTTTGTTGATTGAGACCATTGATGATGTGATGAGGAGAGCTCGTGATATAATTCTCTTCATTAACCCACTCAAATGATAAATTTTAAAAAAAAAATATTTTTTTAAAATCTAATATAAAAATATATGAACGAAGATTTACTTGCTAAAAAATTAGATAGAAAAAAATATGTGAAGTGGGTTAGTTTACTGTATTACTATTATGGATTTGGTTAAAAAAATATATATAAATAGAAATAATATTTTCTGATAATATTATATTTCTAGCCGTGTTTTTTGGGTAAATTTTGAGAATGTTATTTCCTACGTTTACTTATGTATTATACAATATTTGGTTGACTTGAGAAGAATATTCTTAAATATAAAATTTACATCAATGTTATAAGTTCTCGTTCATGAAAGTTGAATTTATCTTTAAATACTTTTTGTGAGAATAACTCGTCTAGCTTAATTTTAGATTTTCACAAAAATATAAAACAGATGAGATAATATAACTTTAATATAATTTCTGTTTCTTTTCAAAATACACACACGTATATATATAATTTCTGTTTAGTTTACTTTTAGACATTTAGGCCATATTTGATAAAGAGATGTTTGAGCCAAAATTAGAGGTTTGAGTTAAAATTAGAGGTTTGACCGATTAAATTCGCTAATTTGGATGTTTGGTAAAGAGCGGATTGAAATAGCGGATTTGAGTGAAACCTCTAATTTTGAAAATGGTGCTAATATGAGTTTTTTTTGAAATTAAAAGTTTTGACATAAAAGTTATAAACACCTTTTTACCCTTAACAATTATAAAAAATCTCCAAATAACCTTAATTTAACCTTTTCTATTTTAATTCTTTAATCTCAAGTATTTACATTGTGACATTTGTAAATTAATAATATTTTTATTTTATTTTTCTTTTTTTCTCACACATTTATATTTATATTTAAATTTAATAATTAATTAAATTGCATTAAAAATAATTATATAAATAATAAATTAATATATAAACATCCTTCAAATATGCTTAGTAATAATATATTAAAAAATATTTTTCATAATCTAATTAATATTAATAGATACAAATTATTGATAACTAATAAACTATTCAAACAAGTATCGAATATAATTATGTCCTTATATGTCATTTTGCTTGTTTAAATAATCAAAAAACTATCAGTTAATTTTACCAAACACTTTTATACAATTAGCGAATACAATCCGCTAGTCAAATCAGCTAATACAATCAGCTATCAGCTAATGTAATCCGCTATCAGCTAATGTAATCCGCTAATTGTTAAACATATTAAACGTTTAAAATTGTAATAACTGACAAAATTATTTTAAAGAGTACATAGAGCATGTAAATTCCTTAATAATCTTACATCAGTGTAAATAACAACTAACTTATTGAGGTAAACAAAAGAATATTAAAGGAAAAAGAACTAAAATACATGGTGTATTATAAGAACCAACTTATCGAGAGGAAACTATATAAAAAAATTAACTTACGACCGAAAATAAGAGTCATCTTATGTATATTTGTTATAAGATAACGACAAATATATGATTGCACAAAAGAACGCGAAGTTATAACGTGAAAAATCTTAATTAAAAAAATCACAGGCAGAAGAAAAGAAATTATATTAATGAAAAAAAACAAAAATAAGATATTTGCGACTAAGCACAATTTACAGATTAATCGACTATATTTTAACCATAATTTCTAATATCTATTTATAGGGATGAATACTTGATTACAAAGGAAACTTGTATAACAAGAAATCTACTCAAATTGAATTATACTTTAAACGAAAGTATAATTGTATAGGTATAATCTTGTACGGATTTGAGCTGTGCGAAAAGGTCCAATTTTATTTATTCACCAAGTAGGTCGCATCGCGAACTTTTTTGGCTGGATTAATATTAAATTCATGTTACAAACTTTAACATCATATTGTATTATACATTGAAAAACAAAGAGTTTGTGCACTCGATTCTGCAAAAAAATATTATTCTATATCTTATATAAAAATTAATGTAATACTTATGGAAATTATTTAAAATATAGGTTTAATATACTAATTATATTAACAATATGTTAAATATAATTTTTTTTCTTAGAATTTAGATAGTGTAACAAAAATAGTTCTATAAATTCCATCCAAATATTTTCAATTTAATATTAGGAGTTTAACTTGTTACAAAGAAAATACTCCTATATTATAAGAACAATTTGGTTGAACTTGCTTTTAACTAAATTTATATTCTCTTAATCAAACAATATTATCTTACATTTATACTGGTGCTCGAACCCAGGTCCTAAAAAATGATAAACATCTACCTTTGTCACCGGAACACAAAGAGATGAACAAATAATGTTACATTTCTAACATTATATTAGATAATATTACATTATGAAAATTTTATTACATAATGTAATTCTACATTACGTGAACCAATCACGTCGTTGCCATTTAAAATAAAGCTTAGTTTTAAGCTTAAAAACAATTTGAAAAAAAAAAAGTGAGGCAACCAATTTCTAATTTCGATTAAAAACAAATTATATAAATTGTGTCGTTCGAGTTTTTAAATCAACTAGAATAAATTGTTCAAACTAAATAATTTAGTTCAAATTTGAATTATACAACTCTATTTATTGAATAAGATGAATTTCAACAATTAACTACTCAACTTACTTAAGTAATTTTTATTTAAGTCAACGATCAAAAAGATTATAGCCTTGTTTGGTAAAAAGAGGTTTGGGCAAAGTTTAAAGGTTTGAAGCATAATTAGAGATTTGACCAGTCAAATCCGCTAATATTGTTTTTTGGTAAATAGCATATTGAAAGAGCAGATTGGGGTGAAATCGCTAATTTTAAAAAAGCTCATAATATGAGTTTTTTGAGATTAGAGGTTTGATATTAGAGTTGTAAAGACTCTTTTACCCTTACCAATTACCAAAAATCTCAAAATAACCTAAATTAAATATTTTATCACCCTATTTATAAGCTAATCCTATTTACTTTTTTTTATTATCACATATTTATATGTGTATTTAAATTTATTAATTAATTAAATTATATTAAAATAATTATATAAATAATAAATTAATATATAAACCATTTGAATATGTTTAGAAAAGTTATATTAAAAATAATTTTATAGATCTAATTAATAATAATTAGATACAAAATATTGATAACTAATAAACTATTCAAACAAGTATTGAATATAAACATGTCCTTATATGTTATTTTACTTGTTTAAATAATCTAACAGCTATAAGCTATCAGTTAATTTTACCAAACACTTTTATACAATCAGCTAATACAATTCGTTAGTCAAATCAGCTAATGCAATCAGCTATCAGCTAATGCAATCAGCTATCCGCTATCAGCTAATGCAATCATTGCCAAACAGGGCCTATGGCATGTTTGGTAAAGAGTGGTTTGGGCAAAAATTAGATGTTATAGGCATAATTAGAGGTTTGACGAATCAAATCCGCTAATATTGTTGTTTGGTGAACAACAGATTGAAATAGTGGATTGAGGTGAAACCGCTAATTTTAAAAAAACTCCTAATAGGAGCTTTTTGAGATTAGATGTTTGATATTAGAGTTGTAAAGACTCTTTTATCCTTACCAGTTACCAAAAATCTCCAAATAACTTAAATTAAATATTTTCTCACACTATTTATAAGCTAATCCTTTTTTATTATCACATATTTATATGTGTATTTAAATTTATTAATTAATTAAATTATATTAAGTTAATTATATAAATAATAAATTAATATATAAATCATTCAAATATATTTAGAAAAATTATATTAAAAATAATTTTTATAAATCTAATTAATATTAATTAGATACAAAATATTGATAACTAATAAATTATTCAAACAATTATTGAATATAATCATGTCCTTATATGTCATTTTGCTTGTTTAAATAATCTAACAGCTATCAGCTATCAGTTAATTTTACCAAACACTTTTATACAATCGGCTAATACAATCCGCTAGTCGAATCAGCTAATGCAATCAGATCCGCTAATTGCCAAACATGACCTATATTTTTAACTCAAAAAATTATATTTTTTTGTTGTTTTCACGGTTCCTCATGACTTTATCCGGACTGACTCACGTCGCGCACTTAATTTGGTAGGTAAGTCTCCCAACAAAGATTTTCTAGGCCTCGAACTCAAAACCTACTTAAATGATGTCAAGCTGCTTACCACTTAGATTAACCTCATTAATAAAAAACATCTTTGATCTTATCACATTGAAATTTTATTTTACAATAGTTAATGAACTTGTAAAGGCTAGTTTTGAGTAGTTATATTAGTCACCTGCTAGTATAGCTTTACGATATACAGAGTAAAGAATATTTTTTGTTGAAATTTCTCACCTTCTCATTAATTCTTATTAGATAATGCTTAAGTTACTTCGTCCTCAACTTATAAATTAAAAAATATTATACACTAGTACATATTCAAACTCAATTCTCATTTAAAATGACTCGTTGATGAGCTAAAAGTAAAGATCAGCACTCATTATGATGGTAAAAAAATTGTGATAATAACCGTAATTAAATACACTACTACAAATTTTTTAAGTGAATTCTCAAACTATGTTATATTTATTTTTATATAAAAATTATTTTTAACATAAATTTTACGTCTCGTCAACAAAATTTTGATGTAATAGTAAGTCACCAAATTGATACCTTCTCCTCTTATATTATAAATTCAATATTCATTTCAAGCATATTTCTTCTCCCCTCTCCCCTTAAATATGAAATGTTAAAATATTATGCTCTCATGTTTATTCATAATTTATGTGATTTTAACTCAAATAAATTTACTCAACAAAATCTTAAGTCAAATTAACTGATTCTAAATATTTTAAACCAATTTTACTTGACTTGGTAGAGAAATTAAAGGCCCAGTGCAAGAACTAACAACCAGTTGATCTAGTGGAATAAATATTAAGTTCAGGTCATGGGTCTAGATCATGGCGTTGTGAATGGAAAAAATTGAGTTGAAATGATTGTCACTACATTGGGTCTCTACAAAACTCAATCTAAATTAGTTCACCAATAAATTAGATATAAGTTGTTAAAAATAACTCGATGAGGAGAAAAACCGAAGGGTATAGGCAAAGCGTGGACCACAAGTAAAAAACATAACTCTCAAAACCCAATTATTGAACCATGGTGTACTCAAAATAAATAGATGCTAGGTAAAGGCATTTTGCTTTATGAGCTTGTTTCCTTTTTTGAGCAGCGCTAATTCTTAAACGTTAGCAGTTAGCTACGCCTGTTTAGTCCTTGTATCTTAACAGTCATCGTGTTTTCCTGTCTCACTCTCACCGATGATCTCCGGAAAGAGAGCAGCGAATGCCATGGGAGGCAAGACGGCCAGAGCCTGCGATGGCTGCTTGCTGAAGCGTGCTCGTTGGTATTGTTCAGCCGATGATGCCTTTCTTTGCCAAGGGTGTGACACATCAGTCCACTCCGCTAATCAGTTAGCCAGTAGACATACAAGGGTCAGGCTTGAAACTGCATCTTCAAAGTTCAATGCTTCGGTTGCTACTAATCAAGATTCTCCACCGGCATGGCACCAGGGTTTCACTCGAAAGGCAAGAACCCCAAGGCAAAACAAGTCCATTTTGGGGGAACAAAAGGGTGAGGGAAAAGTATTGAATTTGAACCCTATTGATCCTCTTGTTCCTGAGGTTGGTTGTGAAGATGGGTTGGCTGAGGAGAACGAAGAGCAGCTGGTGTGTAGAGTCCCTGTGTTCGATCCTTTTTCTACAGAATTGTGTGATATGGTAAATGAAGATGGCAATTTAGTCGTTGGTGGTTATGAAGATGAAAGTAATGTTTTTCATGAATTTATACCATCAGATTTGGATATCGACCAGTTTGCTGCTGATGTTGAGAGCTTACTAGGAGTTGGACTTGATGAGGATACTTGTGATCAAACCAAAGGAATTATATTGTTAGACTGCAAAAAGGAAGATGAAAGTCATGTTTTTCACGAAAGCCTAAAAATGAAAGTTGAAGAAGAAGAAGAAGAGGAAGGTATTATAACAGCTTGTTGCTTTGATTCAGATTTTGATGTAACAAGAGCATCCCTAAACTGGAGTTTCGATTACGAGTCACCGACCATCGGTGATCGTCAGGATGAAGAGAAGGCGGTTCCCGTGGCGGAGACACCAACAACGGATGGTGAAAATAAGGCAGAAATTAAGAGGAACATGCTGCTAAGACTGAATTATGAGTCAATCATCACTGCTTGGGCCAGCCAAGGCTCTCCCTGGACATCTGGAAGCCGACCAGAATTCAACCTAGATGATTTCATGGTATTTATTATATATACATCCCTCTCATGGTTTTCTTCTTCAGTTCTCCAATATATATAAAAATTGTTTTGAACCTGTAGGGATCAAATCCTAAAGAGGGCATAGGGGGAACATGCAGCCTGGGAAAAAGGAATATTACAGACGGTGAAAGAGAGGCAAGGGTGTCAAGGTATCGAGAGAAACGAAGGACGAGACTGTTTTCGAAGAAGATAAGGTACCAAGTGAGGAAGTTGAATGCGGAGAAAAGGCCTAGAATCAAAGGCAGGTTCGTTAAGAGAGCGTCCTTTGCAGGTGGGGACTGCTTTTCCTACTATACCACTTAACTAATGGATGAACAAAGCTGCCAAATCTGGATATTTGTTTCCTTGCAAGAATTGGCCTAGCCAATACCCAGATTATGCAGGGTAAGCTTGATTTTAATGAATAATTATTAATGGATTATCAGGGAACTATACTGTTAGGCCTCTCTCTAACAGTAGTGTTGATATCTTATTAACCGAATTTGCAGCAAAGTAGTGTAAGTTAATTTCTAATTTCTATCTTCTGCTTTGGATAAATGAAGAGTTTTGTTTCGTTTTTCCATGTTTACAAGAGCAGATTGTATTATACGTATATGTAAAGATATGTGTATGTATATGTAACCAATTGTGGAACATCCATGCTTGCCTCATGTTATTACATTCCCAAATCGTCCACTCCTTTACTTCCCTCATGTTATGAACGAGTGAATAGCATTGAGTCACCGAATAATTGGCCAAAAACTTAAGATCAGTTGCCTTTCCCTTATCGTGATTCTTGGAACAATTTATGGTGATTGATTGTTCAAGAGTTGTATCTAAGGATGTTCAAACAGTTAATTTAAAAATTAAATTAACTAAAATCGAATTAATTGAATTTTTTCTTAACTTTTAATCTATTCAAAACTTGCTTGAAAATTAGTAATCGAACCGATCAAAATTCGGTTAATTAGATCAATTTTCAAATTAATCAAAATTACAATTTTTCAAGAGTTTAGCAGGACTTATTTCTTTGTTTTCTAAGTTGTTTCGATCTACAAATTATGATCAATCTCAGCCTTATTGTCCTCAACCTCAACAAACTATCCTAAAGGTGAGCATTGTAATAAACTTGTTTTCTCCGTAAACTGTTTTTTTTATTTTTATAAATCTTAAACCTAATATTAATCGTACCTAAAGGAGAGAGGAAGGCGGACTTTAAGAGAATGAAAGAGAGTGCTCCTAGTTGGTCTAGAATCAATGAGTTAACAAATTTAAGAAAACAAAAATAAATAGCTTAGCTAACCGGTAAAATGTGCTTGTTCCGTAAATAGTTGTTTTTCTCTTCTAATTTTTCATTATGGACGTTTAAAATCCTTGAGCATAGAATTCATTACTTTGGAAGCTTATTTCTTGTTATTTATATATTGATTGCATGTGTTTATTTTGTTAATATAAAATAAATCAATGAATAAAAATCAGATAAGATATTTATTATCAGCTTAAAATCAAAATCAAGATGACCATCAATATATGATAAGTCCCGATGATGATTCCTATTTGAATTTATAAAACATCAATTCAATCAACTTCCCTTAACAAGACTTGTAAATAAAAGGGTCCTACTAAATTGGTTAAGTCTCATATATAAAACTCATATATGGTCTGGAAAGTTTTAACTTTCAACATCTTGTCAATTGTCAATATCATAACTGTCTCTTTGAATTTTTTTGGGTGTCATTGGGGAGTTCTAGGGAACAACCTTTAAATCCAGGCTAAAGAACGGCTGACCTGTTTACCGGGTAAAAAGCGGTACACAAATTGTTACATGAAGCGGTACACAAATTGGTACAATATTGTAATAAAAGAATGTATATACAGTTTTATTACACGATGCACTGTTTACCGGTACACAAATTGTTACATGATGCTGTACACAAATTAATACACTTTTGTAATAGAAGAATGTATATACCCTTTTATAACACATGCACGAATTTTTGGAATGGATTATGGACGTGTAGGAAATGTGTACATACAGAATTTCTTACCCAAAAAGCATATTTTGTTATAATAGAGGTATGGAACTGTGTATATACATAAATTACTACCAAATATACAGAAATTTGTACAAATTTGTAAGAGGAAAAGGTATATACATTTTCTTGTACACGGTTTGACGAAGGTTGAAAATGGACTTGTACTTGTAAGGAACTGTGTACATACAGAAATTCTTACCCGATAAACATAATATTTTACAAGTTTTGTTAAGATTTGTGTATATACTCTTAATAGGACGAATTGTACATGAATTGGAACAAATTTGTAAGACGAAACGGTATATACCTTATATATTACAAATGTGTAAGATGGAACAAATGGGTCATTAGTTGTAGGAAATGTGTACATACACAATTTGTTACTCGTAAAGCATATTTTCTTACAAGTTATGTAAGGAGTTGTGAATATACACGTAATAGTACCCAATGTACACAAAATAGTAGAAATTGGTTTGAGGAAATGTTATATACCTTATTTATTACAAACTGGGTAGAACTATGTACGTATACTTATTTTATTACACAAAATTTCCCAGGGTCGTCGAAATGTCCAATTTGTTTGTAAGGAAATGAGTACATACACGTATTCATACACAAAAAATACTTTCGTAGAATTAATGATAATGGCATCGAAACCAGGTCAAGGTGGGTTCGGTTCTAGTTTTGCATCGAAACCTCGTATATAGGGTTTCGGTGCTGGTTAAGCGTGAAAATATGTGAAGGCCTTTAACCTTGTGAGTGAAAATTACTTGGTTTGGTATGAAAGATGAGGAAATTTTATGACAGAAATAAAAATAAAATACATTCCAATCCAAACAACGTTCAAATACATTAGATATTAAAAAAACATAATAAATCCTCCCCTCCTCATTCCTGCCCCGAGAAACGACCTGCATGCCCGCTGCCACCCATGGCACTGGAACCAGCCTCTGGTTGGTGCTGACCAACCATCTCTGAATAAGATCGGATATCATATCTGACCCTATTGTTGCCTAATGAACAAAACATGTATGCATTAGTATGAGAAGAAGTGAATCTTGTAGAAAAGAAGAAACTTATGATAGAGACAACCTTGAGAGTGGTGGCGGTTGAAGTAGTCTAAGTCCTCTTTCGTAGGCATGAAACCATAAAGTTGGCGCTTTGTGCCTGGAGCATAGAAGATGCCTTGACATTGTTCCCAAGCTTTTCTATCGAAACCTTGGGAAGCAAACTTGTTATGCAGATCCTGGGCGTCGAGATAACCTCTTGTTGTGCTCTGAAAAATCAAAAGGCTCATCCCACGATGGCCGTCGGGTCCATATGAATGGCGAGGCTTGGCAATAGTATCATAGGAAGGGAAAGAGTCCCGCAGCTCTTGGTTTCCCATGCCAATCCACTGAAGCATAAAATGCAAGAGATTAGAAGTGAAGCACTTGTAATAATAGTGAAAACATAATTCAAATTTGTTAAATAACTACCTTCCCAGTATCATCCCTTTGCAGCTGTGTGTTCATTATCATGACCATGGGCGGCCAGAGTATTTGGTGATCATGAACCTCGTTGTTTGCAGGCAGGGGGCAGGCAGTATTAGCAGCAGTGGGATCATCTCTCAAAGCAGTCCATTGGCCAAAAGCTTGACCCTGAGGAATAGAAGAAGTGCCCCTTGTAAGCAATTCCTCATCCAAGAGTTTAGCAAAATGGCGGTGGAGCTTCAGCTTTGGTCCACATTTCGTTCTGGCATGTGAGTGTAGGGACTCAATGCCAGTAAACTTCTGAGAGGCACCAGGACCTCCTTGGCAGGCTGGACATAACCATTTTGTAGCAGGTTCAATGATGGTCACCATTGTAGCAATGGCCTGGAAAAAGCTCCTGAACCATTTGCTTCGTTAGAGAGTTTCATTGCTCGGTTGTTCATCGTCGTCAGAATCCAAATATAAGTCATCATCAGAATTTGAGTCAGACTCAAATTCTAATTTTCTCTTCGAGAAATGGTGAGGAATGTTTTTTGAAGATCTGCTTGAACTCATCTTAAATGAAAGAAGTTTAAAGTATTTGGTTAGGAAGAGAATATAAAGAAAGAAGGGTTCAGATGACTATAGGGAATTGTTGATGTTGTAAAGAGTATGAAGAAGAGTTGTATATTTATAGGGAAATTCAGTTGGGAGGGAAAGTGAAAAAGTGAAAAGGCTGAATCGTTTTTGCTTGGTTTCGAAAAAGTAATTGGTTCTATGGAGGGGGTACCTACTTTGAGAAGGGACGCTGTGTGTCTGTTCATTGCACTAGGTACATGAACATGAACCCCTTCATTAATTAGAAGACAGAAATCTGAAAAGGCTGAATCGTTATGCTTGGTTTCGAAACCAGCTGTAAACACGATGAGGAAGAAGAAACGGTTCATGTGATTATAGTGAAAAGACAGAACAATGAAAAAGAAAGATTCCTTTTAACAGGTTCGAAACCATCGGAAGGGGTTTCGGAACTATATACAGTTATTAGTAGCAAAATGTACACAGATCGGTACAAGATTCCAAAAGAAATCGGTATATACATGACTTTATTACACACTTTCACGAATTTTCAAGTTGGGTCATTTAATACATACATAAATTGTTAACCAAATGCAAAGTACATAATTTTGAGGGGCATCGAAACCACTTCAATGAGGTTTCGGTGCCTGTTTGAAGTGCAGAAAAAGTTACTAACTTGTTCGTAGAAGCCAGCTATAAAGTTCTGCGATTATACATAAAATATTAGCCCTTTCATGTAATTGTTTATGTTTAAAAATGCCTCACGAGATGTCTGCTCATTGAAGCAGGTGAAAGCAACTGAAAAAGCCTGACTCGTTCTGGGGGTATCGAAACCAGCATTATTTTTGGGTAACACGCAAGGGTGCAGGTGATGACAGTGAAAAGACAGAACACTGAAAAGGCAGATTCCTTTTAATGGTTTCGAAACCAGGATATGGGGTTTCGGTACTATATACACATAGTACTTGTAAGAATTGTACAGAAATGCGTAGTCGCTGTACATGATGTGTACGAGGTATCGAATCTACAGATAAGGGGTTTCGGTGCTATGATTTCATTGGGGCATCGAACCCCGATTTGAGGGGTTTCGATGCCTTTCGGTTTCGAAACCCCCTTAAGGGGTTTCGGTGCTATATACACATATCTTCACATACCCTGTGTAGACCTTTTTTACAATAAGAGTTGTACATAAATACGTTGTCTTTGTACATGATGTTGGTTTTGGTAGAAAACTGTAAATGTATCATGTTACAAGTACAAAATTTCTTGCCAATAATATTTCTGAATATATAAGATTGTATGTTATAATTACAGAGATACAAAAGACGTTTCAAAACATATAATACATAGGAAATTAGAAGAGAAAACTTGGTTAATCCAATTGCCATCCACGGTTTCAACTGCATTTAATCCAAAAATGGATGATGCTTCACGTACTCCTGTACATTGTCTGCTGCGGCCATGTTTTCTACATATACCCTAATGGAACCACCTAATTCTATGATCAAGTGTAAGTACATAATTAGGTTTCAAGTACATTGATTCATTTTTATAATGAATAAGTGTCATTTTAGGGTGTTGTACCTAATGCGTTATGAGTTCTCTCATCTTCTGGGTTGTAGGATTTAGGACAAATGTAGTTGTTCTCCTGAAAAATGAACATAATCGACAACATAATTATTTGATACAGATTCATTGACTATATTGCAGATAGTAATGAGCAAAATTGAAAATAGTTGCGTTCTTCACTGACCGGATTATTAAGCATTTTAGCTTCGGAGTCGTCAACCAACAGCGTGTTTCCTTCGTTATACTGAGGCATATTATCCCACACGCGCCTCAGATTTTTTGTATATACATTTGGATAGGATGGATGTTTTTCGCAGTGTCTTTGATCCTGCAATATTCAAATATAGTCCATCAGATTTGTCAAATTCTATTTATATGCTTTAACGAAGATGAACTTTGAAGTTACCCAAATGAAGGCAAGTCTTGGTTTAAGATCACTAATTCTCCAAAGTGCCCATTGTAGGTTTTCTCTGCATTGATGAACAGTTCAGGCACAAATAAAGTCAATCCACAAATTATCTTAAAGGATCGTGTAATTATATACATTTAGGGTGGTGGCATAAGTCCGCATTACCTTGTCCTTGAGGACCAAATAGCAACCTCATACGCAGTAAAACAATAACACAGAAACTCAAATGCACCAGGTCTGAGTTCCACAGCTGCAATTGAAAAAACATAAATTCCCTAATCTAATTTATGAGCAGTTGTATTAAAAGTGAGTCACAAAATTAATACCGTCTTTACTAACAGTGGCTAGCACGCCATTGTAATCAAGAATAAGAAGCTTCTTTGTCGTGGTAGGTGCTACGTTCCTGTACCATTCGCCATACCTTTGCGGAGGACGCCTGGGTCTCTGAATTTCAGAGTCTATTTCATTACTTGGCGTTATGCCATGGCGATGAAGCTTCTTTCGCCTGTAAGTGAGAGTCACTTGAGGTGTAGAAGCACACGCAAGAGCATGGCCTTCTGCCAGAGCAGATGCCTGATCATGAACAGCAGCTGCAACATATGCATCATCGTTATCTTTTGCAGAAGTACATGGGACATTTTCTGTTGGGCCAGAGGCCTGATAATGGCATCCTGGTGCAGAATATGCATCAAAATGCTCCTCAGTAGGTCTACCTGTGACATTCTCAGTATAGAACAATCCAATGTTAGGTCGAGGAACACACCCTAAAGTTATCAATGAAACTAAACAGAATGCAACACGATATGGAAGGGAGGTGTAAATGGATTGATTTATAACAAATGGCAGTCAATGTTCATGAAGCAGTCTAACAAATTCAACAAATGTTTATTCATGTAATACAAGAAATCCATATACTATGCATACTAGCCTAA
Source organism: Hibiscus tridactylites (assembly GCA_958450335.1). Classification (NCBI taxonomy): domain Eukaryota; kingdom Viridiplantae; phylum Streptophyta; class Magnoliopsida; order Malvales; family Malvaceae; genus Hibiscus; species Hibiscus tridactylites. Next base: position 4,824,531 of record OY288287.1, on the reverse strand, counting down.
CCATCATCATAATAATTTGCATCCTGAGGCGATGTCGGTGGAAATACATGTTGATTCCGTTCACGTTCCAATGAATAAACACGAGCTTGTAGTTGCTCAAATCGGGAATTAGCCTCTGCCACATGACTGCGGATAGACGCATCCAAGTTCTTTAGTGTGTCGTACATGGCGTCAATTTTATCTGGGGGTTGAGCATCTGGTACATCTTCAATTCGTCTTGCAATTCTTGCTTCATCTTCATCTCTTTTATGGACCCATTCACCCTGAATGAACGTCCACCCCGTCTTCTTAGTTGTTGTTTCATCAATTTTACTTGGTAGCGGGATTTCAGGGTCCATGGAGGTGTCGATCCCTAAACATTCAAATATGTGACTAAGCACACATCCATAAATGAGGGAGCCTCTTGAAGGGTTGCTAACGATTTCCGCAATAGATCTGAAGATGATTGTAGCTATATCGGGTTTATTTTCCGACCGAAATTGGTGCAACCACCAATAATCAATATGACGCATGCGAGTGCATCGTCCACCTGATGGCCGGAAGAACCAAGTTGTCATTAGATGCAGAAGCCTTTCATGTATATGAAGATGAGTTGGGCTGTCATCATCGAACTTCAAGGGGACACGGTCGTTTTCTTGCTCTTCACCAGTAACTTCCACACCAATGTGTTGGGCAATAATTGCCGGAGTGATTGTAAATTCAACTCCCATTAGATAGGACTCGATAGCTACACAGTGTTGGCTTATGGCATCGTGCTGAAGGGTAGCATTTGCATAGAAGATCTTCACCAGGTTCTGATAAACACGGGGTTTAATATCGAGATATATGATCCAACCCCATTCCACAAATAAAGGCCAGAAGTTGAATTGATAATCATTGGACATCAAAAAATCCAAGTCAATCGTTCACTCCTTCCTAATCTTCTTCGCCTCGTACACTTCGTGGAATCGCTGAAGACAAGCGGGATCACGGAAACAATGGCTCAAAATATTTGGAGGTTGTGGCGCGTCAGCTACAATCGAACGGATAGAACCACCTGTTTGATTCGGACCTCGTTTACCTTTACTGGGTTTAGGGTTTTTTGGAGCCATGTAAGAGTTTTTGGTTGGAATATCTGAAACTAAACCCTAAACAATCGAAGAAGAAGAAAACGAACGGTCTCAGGTTTCGAATATGGCTGGTAATCGAAGAACAAACAATAAAAAGCGTTAAAATTGAAGGGTTAGGGTTACAAAATTGTGTTTTCCGAGATGGAGGAGCTGGAACGTTTTCATTTACAGTCTATATTTCCCGCTTTTTATAATTTGAAACAGGTTTCGAATCCCCACATGTAGTTTCGATGCTCTTTTGGTTTCGATACATGACATTTGGTTTCGATGCCGGCTTGGTATCGAAACCTCCCTATTAAAGGTATCGAAACCTTTTGACGATATATCATTTATTGTATTACCTACCAGCCCATCTGTCAACTTATTGCAATTTAAAGTGGCAGCTGATATTAAAGGTTCTCCACAACTACTTCTCCTTATTTCATCATCAACGTCAGAAGTAATAAAGGAAGGATTAAACAACATATCGTTGTAGACCACTTTTTCCATCTTCTAATTTGAAACATGGCTGGTGTAAGAGTTGAGGAAGCTCAAATTGGTGAACCAGATGAGTGCAACACAAATGAAGTTGGTGCTTCCGATAATTTGGTTTGTATGGTGTTTAACTCTCGTGATGAGGCGTGGAACTATTATCGACTATATGCGAAGAATAAGGGGTTCAGTGTCAGTCGTGCAACAACAAGGACTGATGGTATGGGAAATGTACATACGCAAGAGTTTTGTTGTTCAAGGGGAGGACAGCGCAGAAGGAAAGTTAATGACTCTGACCGGAAACGTGCGCCTCGTGATATAACACGAATTGGTTGCAAGGCAAAGGTGTTTGTCAAGTGCAAAGAAGAATCAAGGTGGGAGATAGTAGTATGTCACAGTGAGCATAATCACCCGTTGTGCCCACCTATAATGCAACCGTATCTTCGGTCGGCTAGAGAAGTTAATGAAGATGATGTAATTGAGGCACAGGCTTTGAAAAGTGTTGGCCTGCGGACGTCGGAGGTAATGAATTATTTCACGCAACAGTCGGGAGGTTTCCACAATGTTGGTTTCATTCGAAAAGACTTGTACAACTCCCTTCAAAAAGCAAGGGCGGATGAATATCGTGACGGTGATGTCAATTCTCTTCTTGCATACTTGACTTCAAGAAAGATCAAGATGCAGGATTGTACGTGCAGTTCAACACTGATCCATTAGGGGGGTTGCATAATATTTTTTGGTCAGACTCAACATCTAGGTCCGACTATGTATGCTTCGGTGATGTAATTGCATTTGACACAACGTACAAGGGTAACATGTATGGCCGGCCTATAATGCCTATTGTTGGTGTTAATCACCACCATCAAACCATTATCTTCGGTGTCGCAATTTTAGCAGACGAGACTGCAGACACATTTGAGTGGGTCCTTACTGAGTTCATGCAAGCAATGTCTAACAAAGCTCCTGTCTCAGTCGTCACGGATGGTGATAGGGGCATGCACAGGGCTATCAAGACAGTGTTCCCATGTGCCCATCATCGCATATGTTCCTGGCATCTTTCTCGAAATGCCCAGGCAAACGTAGGTGATCCCAAATTTACATCTGCCTTTACACGGTGCATGTCCTCTTGGTGGACAATTGAGGAATTCGATCGCCAGTCTTGAAGACTTCTCCTACAACATTTCAAAAATACATTATTTACTTCACTATTGCACAAATATACCTAATGTTAGAACAATTTCATCTCTTTCTCCATAAACAATTTCTAAAATTCACTTACCTTTTTCTCTTTCTCAGGTACTACAATATCCTTCACATTCGAGGCTTTCCATTCAGCTAGAGCCTGCTTCTGCTCCTCGAACATTTTTTTATAAGGCTCATTTTCATTTTCACTCATCTGTCTCCACCTCAAACCCAATGCTTTTCTTTCCTGTATCACTCTCACAATTAGTCCAATACAAATATCATGTACAATTAACAAACCATTACACAACATACTTACATTGTTGTTCATTGTCTTCTCCCCCTCCAAACGTTTACATTCTGCTTTACTGTAAAACATAAATTCTCTGTTACCTTATGCAACTCATATTTAATAAATTTGTAAGTTCTATATACATTTAACTTCAACTTACTAGAATTGGAAATATGCTGTACATAGCTTAGGTGCCTCTGCATCCCCTTTATGAGACTTCTTATGTTTCATTGTCTGCAACCAAATACAAGAACAGTTTTTAAACCATCTCAGCCAACATTTATAACCAATACATGCATTTCAACTAAATAATTCTTACAACTCCAATCTCCTCGACAATATTTCTTTCTTAAAGAATTCAAAACTTCTTCTTTGGTTATCTTTTTTAACTACTGTTAAACACTTCTTCAAACTACTGTTATCTTTTTTTCCCAAAAACCCTTAACAGAACACTAACCAAAAACACCGAAAATTCCTTCCAATCCAATCTCCTATACAAAATTGATAATATTTTACAAAGAAATTCACATTTGCATGATTTATACAAAAACCTTCACCGTTCGCTGAAATAGAAAAAAAAACCCCGAAAAAAACCCGAAATAGAAAAAAAAAACGAAGCAAGAAGCAAAAAGCAAGAACTTACCTAAAAACCGTGCTCAAACCCAACCTCCTCGACAAATTTCCTTCAGATTTTCTTCTTTGGTTGATGCAAAAACCAGCTCGTCGTTTTGTTTTTCTTTTGGGTTCAATGCCCTAAAATTTTGTTTTTCTTTTCCCGCTCGTCGTATTTTACTCAACTTATACAATCGTTAAAAGGGTTACCGGTTCACCGGGTAACCTTATCCCACGTTTTTTTTTCAATCCAACGGCCTATATTAAACCGGCTCCATCTAATGGGGTTTTTTCCTTGGTTGGTATTTAGTTGGTATTTAAGCCGCCTGTTTTTAGAATTGGCCGGTGTCATTTTATAGTTCGATTTTATCTCTATTGAATAATAAAAGGTGTTATGTTTTGGGCAATTTTGAAACAATAATTCATTTAAATAATTATTCGGAAAAATGGCTCCTAAAAAATATTATTTGACAAAATGACCCTTAAACTTGCCACGTCGGTGAACCTGGCGTTATGTAGGACGCGAGGTCTGATATCGCGTTCCGCATAACGCGATTTCAGTCTATCTGGCCTTGTTGTTTGTGTTAACGGTTTTACAGTACCTCGCGTTCTGCAGAACGTGAGGTCCACGAGAATTTGAAAGGGCGGCTGAATATATCGCACAGACCTCGCGTTCTGCAGGACGCGAGTTCTGTGCAACTCTAGGCTGAAGAACTAGGGAAAACAAGTGTGGGTAGGCTTGTTCGAGCCCAATTTCGGGCGTGTAAATCGTATATTTTTATCGAACATCAAGTTTGGGGTTTTAGTACTAGAAATTCTCTATCGTATGACGTCAATATGGTTAATTTCCGTCCATTCTACACTGGTTTAAAATGGCTTCCAAAACCCTATGCTACCATCCTTTTTTGAATGAAGTTGCCTTTGAACAAATGTCGATAAGCATGTTCGAGCAGAATTTCATACGTAGAAATTGTAAAGTTTTAGCTAACATCGAGTTTGGAGTCGTAGTACTGGAAATTCTCTATCGTATGACACTGACACGGTCAATTTCCGTCCATTCTACACTGACTTAAAGTTGCTTCGAAAACGCTATCATAACATATTTTTTGAATGATTGAAAATATAAGATGACCTACTGTATAAATCGAAGTAGACTGACTTTATTGATTCGATTGTCATGGGCGAACTCGCATATACAAATTAAAAATAATTAATTAAGACGAGGGGCTGAGCGATTAGGACACTTAGGAGCTGTGTGTCTAGGATTTTTACATACACTACAATGCTTTCTTTGTCCGGTTTTTTCTCGATGTTCGAGCATATCCTCGGCAAAGTGTATTCCTGTAGACCGTTGACGTCCTTTGGCTCTTAGTAGTGCTGGATCTGGGTGTATGGTCGGTTCAGTGTCCACGACATTCGGATCAACCTCATTTCCGATTGAAGGAAACTCTTTTTCATAAACCTTAAACACCATTTCGAGTAAGTATACCGGATCAACCAAATGCATGTATTGTATCCGTTGGTTAGTGCAAGCAGCAATGGCGTGTGCGCACGGATATTTGAATATTTGGAAAATTCCGTACTCGCAGGTTCTTTCCCTCAAATTTACTACGTACGCGTTGTGCTGAATGCCTTTCAACCGCCTGAAAAATTCTGCAACATGAAACTTGTGTCCTTCTCGCGAGAAGAGAGTTGCAGCCATCTGTCTAGATTGGCCCAATTGAGTATGCAGTTTTGTGCGGTAATCCGGATGGACTTTGTGTCCACCTGTCATGTACTCAGTTGCTTGTCTTCCCAAGGTTGCAAAAAGGGTAGCCAAACGATAATAGGTCGCTTTGACAATGGAAGCTAAACCCATCGTTGATCAGCGCGTTGATAGAACGGTGGAGGCTCGAGACGCACACGTTTTGTAATGCCCCGGTTTAGGGGTCGGGTGAAAAAAAAAATAATTTAATATTATTTCCGAGTCCGGTTTTGTAATTAAAAATAATTTTGGGCCTCGGGTTTTAAGACAACAAAATTTAGTTGGACTATATTTTAAAACAAGCCCACATGGCCATGGGTGGCACTTATTGTGGTTTTCCTTTTTCATTAAGGGTATTTAGGTCTTTAGACTTTTAATTTTAAACCAACCTAAAATATTGATTTTTGAGTCATCTTCTTCCCCTCTCTACTATTTCCTTCCAACGTCAAAAAAGAAGCCCTTTCTCCTTGTTACTATTCCATCTCATACCTTGTTGTTGTTGGAGCTTTTGCAAAGGTAAGGTCGTTTTTGACTTGCTCTCATCATCCTCTACGAATACATATCTTTATTTTCTATAAAACTCATGATTTTGTGATTTGGGTGTTTTGAGGTTTTGACTAAAAATGTCATTTTTAACACCATTAACTTAGGTTTTTGATCTCTAAATGATATATGAGTTGTTTTCAATCTAAAGGGTCCAATGGGTATGATTTTTATGAAGTTTTGGGGTGTTTCCCGGAATGGGGTTTTGGGGAGGTTTTTGGGAGGCTTTAAGTTGGGTTTTGAGGGTTTTTGAGGTGGAATCTTGAGGGCTAGTGGTTAGGCTATATGTGAGTGATGTTTTGGAGGCTTTTGGGAGTAATTTGAGAGTTGGAATCAATGGTTTTGAAGGGGGTGTAAGGGCTGCTCGGATTTTGGAAAAAATTGAGCTTGTTTCAATGGAAAAATTGGTGTGTTGTACTTAGTATGTTATCCGGGTTGATTATTTTAGAACATGGACTGATTTGGGGTTATTTGCTTGGTGTTGGAATGCTTAGAATCAAGGATTTTGGTTGGTGAAGCTTCGGGGACAAATCCGGGGATTTCGGAGTCTTGAGCTCGGTCTTCGATCTTCTCTTGGTAGCAACGGTGAGTAGATTCATTGGTTTTTACTTTGTGCTTGATATGGACTCCTTTGGGGTTTGGGTAGACCCTTGAGAGGTTGCCTAAACTCGTGTGTAAGTCTCCCTACTCATAAGTTGTTGTGACAAGTTGATTGTATATACATTGTGACCATTGAATGCATTTTAAGTTGTCAATGTTGTAGTCGTGTTGAGTTCGTGTCTCACGTGATGGTGGTCTAAACTACGGTGATGTGTAGTCCCACCGGTAGTGACTAGTAGGGTAGTACTTTGATGTGTAGTCCCATTGGACATCCACTAGTCGAAACGGTGATGTGTAGTCCCACCGTAAGTGTATGTTGGTTGTGCTTGAGCAAACCAAGAGTAGTGGTTGTGATAGACCCTTGTGCATCCATAGCTTTCTCGCATACAATTCGTATTTTGAAAAACTGCATGTTGTGAATTGTAGAGCCTCTCTCACTAAGCTAGTTGCTTATGCTCTTTGTTTCCAACGTGCAGATCGTTAGAGTTTGGGAGGCGAGCGGGTGAAGGAGGAGCTTTTGAGAGTTCTCAAGCAAGTTTAAGTATGGTTTGCTTTTGTAATAATGCCTAGACAATGGGGTATAGAGTGTTAGGAGATGGGGTCAAACTCTTTAGGAAGTTATGCTTGAAATTGTTAAACCTATGATGTGTTATGATTTGCTTCTTGGATTATGCTCTATGATTCTTAAGTGGATTATTTGCTTATGCCTGAATTTGTATGAGGATTGGTCTATGCATGCCTTAAGTTTGACAACCATGTGTATGATGCCTATGCTTGTTAAGTGGTTTCTTATGATATTGCTTATGCCTGAATTTGTATGAGGATTGATCTATACATCCACTACCTTAGCTTCCCACTGAGGATTTCCAATCAATCCACTATTGATTCGTCCCCTTTTCTAGGCTTAGGAGGGAGAATCAGCTCTTAGATAGATCTTTGGCACCTCACGTGCAAGACATAGCCGAGGGTAGACCTTCAGACTACAGTTTCAGTACCGACGGGGTCTTGTGTTTCAGAAATATGATAGTTGTGCCAGAAGAAAGTGACTTGAGATATACGATCTTGACTGAAGCGCACAGTAGTTCGTTTGCTATGCATCCTGGAAGTACGAAGATGTATCGAGATTTGAAGAATGAGTACTTTTGGGTTGGTTTGAAGAGAGACGTAGCCGACTTCGTGAGTAAGTGTATGGTGTGTCAGAGAGTGAAGGCGGAACATCAGGTTCCCTCAAGTTTGTTGCAACCGTTAAGAATTCCGGAATGGAAATGGGAGAAAATCAACATGGATTTTGTTTCGGGCTTGCCTTTGACTCCTACGAAGAAGAACCCAGTTTGGGTTATAATAGACCGTTTCACGAAGTGTGCTCACTTCTTAGCAGTCAATACGACTTACACCTTAGATAGATTATCCGATCTGTACATTGGGGAGTTTGTTAGACTGCATGGTGTGCCGAAGTCGATTGTGTCCGATAGAGATCCGAGATTTACAGCTCGATTTTGGGAGTGTCTGCATACATCTTTGGGTACCCGTTTGAATTTTAGCACGTCATATCATCCTCAGACAGATGGTCAGTCAGAGAGGGTTATACAAATTTTAGAGGATATGTTGCGTTGTTGCATCATTGATTTTCAGGGTACATGGGAGAAGCACTTGCCTTTAGTCGAGTTTGCTTATAATAACAGTTTCAGTCGAGCATTCAGATGGCTCCGTATGAGGCCTTGTATGGCAGAAAGCGTAGAACTCCAGTTTGTTGGGATGATGTAGGACAAAAGTTGTTGCCTATGCCGGATTTGCTTAAGGGGACTAACGATAAAGTGAAGTTGATTTGCGATCGCTTGAAGGCAGCTTCGGATAGACAGAAGTCCTATGCCGACTTGAAGAGGAAGGAAGTTGAGTTTTCAACGGGTGAGAAGGTATTCCTAAAAGTGTCTCCGTGGAAGAAGGTAATGAGATTTGGCAAAAAGGGGAAGTTGAGTCCGAGGTACATAGGACCGTATGAGATTGTGAAAAGGGTTGGCCCAGTTACTTATCGGTTGCGTTTTCCATCCGAGCTAGAGAAGATACACAATGTGTTTCATGTTTCGATGCTCCGTAAGTATAGGTTAGATCTGTCACATGTTATGCCTGTAGAAAAGATTGAATTGAATCCATATTTGACTTATGACGAAGAACCAGTTGAGATCTTAGCTTCAGACAGCAAGGTGTTGCGGGGTAGATCGATTGAGTTAGTCAAAGTGCGGTGGCAACGTCGAGGGGTGGACGAGGCCACATGGGAGAGGAAAGAGGATATGGAAAGGCAGTTTCCTTATCTCTTTCAGTCAGGTAATTTCGGGGACGAAATTCCTTAAGTGGGGGAGAGTTGTAACACCCGTGTTTTGGGGTCGGGAGTTTGGTATGTGAGTTGGGTTCGAGTCGTCAGTTTCGGTTTAATTTAATTAGACCTTAGTTTTAATTTAAATGAGACTAAAATCCTAGTAATGGCATTTTTGTAAATAAGTCAAAATAAGGGAAATATAAGCTTTTTGAAAAAAAAGAGCCATCTTCTTCCTCATTCCTATCTAACGTGAAAAACCCTCCCAAAACCCCAAATACTATTCCATCTCTTTTCTCCATCATTTCAAGAGCTCCTTTCAAGGTAACTTCATTTTTGGTTTCTTCTCCTTATTCCAAGCATTTCAATGATTTTAGATTTCAAAAAGCATCATCTTTTAGTTTTTCAAGTTTTCAAGGTTTGAAGAAAGCATGAAACTTTAATGAGTTTTTGACTTGTTTTTGGTTTGTCTAGTTAAGTTTTGAGTTAACCTTACCATAATACACCTAATATCTTGAAATGGAGGGATTTTGTCAAAAATCCCGAAATGGGTCTTGGGGGCATTTTTGAAAGTGTCAAAACTTGAAATTTTGATGTGGTTTTGTGTTGGGTTGAAGGTATGATGATGTAGGGTTGTTAGGAAAGTGTTTTGGAAGTCTTTAAAGGTAATTTGGGTGTTGGAAATGGTAGATTTCAGCTGGGTATAAATGGAGTACGAAAATGTGATTTTGGTGGTTAGATTGAGTTTGAAACTATGAAGTTTTGGCTTGTGAATGTGGGTTGAGATTGTGGCTGAGTTTGGCAATGATTTGGTTGAGTAATACCTTGTCTTTTGATTGGTTAGAAGCAAATGGAAACACCGAAGAAAGTTCGAGATCGATTCCGGAATCTGTGTAGGCTTGAGTGGCTTTGCTTGGTTTGCTTAAGGAAGGGTGGTGAGTGAAACTTTCAAACTTATTTAAATTGGTTCAAGTGTGTGTAGTTAGGTTTTGGAATGTGCTTGGTAGGCCATTCCAAGGTTGAAGTTAAGTTGGTAGCTTAACTTCTTGTGTGTTTATAAGCTTTAAATGATTATGCCTATTATGATCTTGTGGAGCATGAATTGTGTATGTATGAGTATACATTGATGTGTGTGGTGATGGCTATGTGATATGCTTGATGGTTGACATAATGTGGTTTTAATAGTATGATTGGCTCTAGTTAACTCACCAGGTATAAATGATCGATCATTAGGATTAGTGTGCACACGATTGAGTCAAATTCGCGCATGGCCTTGGTGGCGTTAAGCTATCAAGGAGGAGTGCGGTGATGTAATATTCCACCAGAAATGTTTATATTACGTGATGATGAGTGGAATCCCATTCGTAGGGCATGTGATGATGAGTGTAATCCCATCCATGCAAGGTCCGGTGATGAGTGTAATCCCACTGAGGCAATGTTGTTGTTGAGTGTAATTTGCATATCCGAGTAAACTAATAGGGCTAGTTCTTGGTTGTTGAGTGTTGTATGAATGGTTGTTTGTGGCTAGGAGAGTCGAGAATTGCATTTAGAGTTGAGTCTCGTATCGTTTTGCTACAAATTGGAGTCTTGCAGTGCAGGGCATATCGATACGCCTAAGGGCCGTATCGGTACGATCCTACACCAGGGGGCTCAGTTTTGGCTTAGCGTATCGATACACGGGGGTATATCGATACGCCAAAACCTCACTGGAAATCCGAGTTTTAGACGAGATTTTGGCGTATCGGTACGGGCTCTAGGCGTATCGGTACGGTTTTGTATCGTTGACCGCGAGATGTTGACCGAGGAGGGTGTATCGATACGCCCAAGGGCTGTATCGATACAGTCTCCCTGAGTTGACTGGAGGCAGTTGACTTGGTCAAGGCGTATCAATACCCTTGTCTGGTGTATCGATACGGCCTGCTGTGTGAGTTTAAAATGGGCTGTTTAAAGTGTTGTTTTGGATTGGTTGCTTTTGTTTCGTGGTTTTTCCGCTGTCGTGATCACATAGGAAATAATTATGCCTTTAGACAAGGTATAATTAAAAGAAATTTTCTAAGGTTGCTAACCGAGGTGGGACCTTAACGGGTTTCACATCGGTTTTCCCCGTGTAGCCTACTCGGACCGGTCAGTCGACCAGACCGGTACGAGGGGGTTACATTATGACATTTAAAAGACCGTTGGGGTAATTAAAATGGGGATCGGTACGCTTACCAGGCGTATCAAAATGACCCCTCACCGTATCGAAATGACAAAGCCTGTTTCGTTACGGGTTTTGGCACTGACAAAACCTGGGCAAAAAGGTATCGATACGGGCAACCTGAAAATTCAAGTTTAGCTATTTTAAAGCATGAAAAACTTTGCCAAAAACCTTTTTAAATGCCTCAAACATATTTTCAAATTGTTTGTACTTAAGAACATGTTTTAAATTCTTTTCAAATTAGTCCAAAACAAATTCCAATTAGTATATCAAAACATTAGTTCTACAATCTCCCCTTTTTTTAAATAATAAAACTAACTTGAAAAATTGCTTGGGATTTCTCCCCCTTTGTAAAATAAATTTGTAATAAGAGAATTAAAGATACAAAATCAATTAAAGCTCCCCCTTATTCATTTGAAAATTCAATTTTCAAACCATTTCTCCCCCTTTTTGTTATATAAAAAGAATTTAAGCACTTTTAAGCTCAAAATAACAATAGAGGTTTAAATTTTGAAAATATGAAAATGTTTGGTTTTAAAATGGCTCCCCCTTACTCAAAGCATTATCATAGAATGTTAGTTCAACATATATGATCATCTAGTTGTAATTAAAAAAACAAATAAAAGCAAGAACAACTAGATTTTTACCACACTTTTGAAAATGAAAACATAAAATGGTAAAAAAACATAAAAAAATGTAAAAAGGGGTCTTAGCTTTAAAAATAAAAGAAGCAAAAAGAATTGAGTTTTTTTAAAAGGAATAATAAAATGGTAAAAATTCAAAAAGAATAAAAGTTGCTTGCTTGTTTTAGAAATAGGTGAAAACTTAGGATTAGGGACTAAATCTTAGATAGAGACATGTTTTGTTGAAAATGTTCTTCACAAAAAAATAAAATACACTTAAGCATACCTAAACTTTAAATCAGGAATAAAAGACTTAGACGTTTTTAGGGTTTTTAAATAATTGAACTTAGAATTAAATAAAATGCTCAACACATCTAAATTTCTTTGTTGTTTGAAAACCGAAAACCTAATCAATGTGGTGTCTTATCAAAAGAGAATGACGAGTTAGCGCCAAAAATGTTAGCGGTAATTAAAGTTCATCTCTCGGGCGATAAGGCCGTTAAAATAGACTAATATTCATTAAACGGACAAGTAAAGTCGAACCTCTTTTTGAACTTGCAAATTCCAGTTTTTAAAACGGTTTTAAAACCAATTAGGTACCAATTTTAGGCGTCGTGGGGGTGCTAACCCTTCCCCACGCGTAACCGACCCCCGAACCTGTTTTCTAATTTTCGCAGACCAAAACTGTTGTTTTATTAAAACCAAAGAATATTTTATTAAAATAACACTATTTTTTTAAAAGTGATCCAATCACACTTTTTCAAAAAAGATTGGTGGCGAATTCGTTGATTTTAAAAAGTTATTTTCCAAATAGTCGAAGCCTCCCTTAAAAAAGGCGGTTGCGACAGCTTGGTGACTCTGCTGGGGATGTGATTTTGTTTTTAAAAATAAAAACAAAAGAGGGTCAGGCCACAAATTGGTTTTAAAGGATTTTAAAAAAAATGTTTTTTAAAAAATATGGAATTTGCAAGTTCATAGTTGATTCTATTTATTCGTCCGTTTAAATGAATATAATTTTATTTTATGCATTTAAGACTTAATTCCAAGCTCTATTCTCGAGCTTTGTCTCGTCCGTTTTAGTAGGGGGAACACGCTTTGCTCATGTAAGAATATTGATTCTTCGTATGACCATAGCAAGTACCTTTGGGATTCAATACATTTGCCTTCGTAAGGATATTGATTCTTCGAGAAGGCTTCGGTGGTGAGTCCTCCTGAGTTGAACTCGATTCATTTGTAGCCTATAATGGGTGAGAATCGGGGGCCTTGCTACTCTTAGTAGAGCCTACCCCTAATAGAGTCATGCATAAAGCCTAGGGTGTTGAGTCGCAGGAATAATCCGTGGAGACATGTCCTAAAATGTTGGAATGTCGGCCCAGAATTATCGTGCATTTAAATTGTTTTTAAATGTTTCATCTGTTTCATTTGTTTTCCTTGCTTTATTAATCTCTGTTTATTATCTTGTTTATTTTGTATGCGCATCATTTCATATTTAGAAGGGGTTGATTCTGGAAAATTGTTCAATTATGAATGGAAAGCTTTTGAAGATTGAGGAGGAGCAAGCATGTGACAATATTGGCGACCGAAACTACAACCCTTTGTCAGTATATCAAGCCTGTTTGAGAAGTTGGACCAAGACTCATGTGGCTAGTTGAAGAAATCAAGGAGTTAGGTGTTCAAGCAGAAAAATATTTGTAATTCAGAAAGATGTAATAAAACTTTCGTATTTAATAAAGAGTTTCCTTTCCTGAGCAGATTTTCAATAGAATTGATGGCCATTCAGCTGCATTTGCATTATCTTGTTTGCTTTGTTGTTTGCTTTTTTATGAATTCATTTGTGCATACATTCATTCATGTCATAAGCTAACTTAATAATAAAACGACAGGAATATCCAAAATTGCTAAGATAACTCACAAATACGATACACGAGCCCAAACCCGAGCCATGAACTGTGAGGAAAGATTGATAACTTTGGAGGCCAACCAAAAGAATATTCATGATAAGTTAGAGAAAATGGAGGTTGACATGAAACAGCAAGTTGAGGCCATTCACCAAAAGACGGTCAGTTCGATAGCTGCAATGCTTGGATTCAATGACCGAGACGCGGTTGAAGAAGGACGGAATACCACTACCATTCCACGATTCCCCGGAATGACCTTTAGGAGGGAGGCTGCTGCCAAAGCCAAAACACCCATCTATGTAGCTGAGTCTTCCACTCATGTTCCAAATGTGGAGGCCAATAATTACGAGGTTCATGACCTCGATGAAGTCGCCGATAAGGCTCGAACTGAGAAGAAGTTGGAGGAAAAGTATGAAAAGTTACAGGGGATGATCAAGTCCTTTCAAGATGGAGCTGCTTATGGTGGAATGGATGCCAAGGATCTGAGCTTGGTAACTGATTTAGTTGCGCCACCAAAATTCAAGATTCTAGACTTTGAAAAATACATTGGGACCACATGCCCATCAGCACATCTGACTATGTACTGCAGAAAGATGTCAATGTACCTTGACAATGAGAAGCTGCTCATTCACTGCTTTCAAGACAGCCTAGTAGGATCCGCTGCACGTTTGTATTCGCAGTTAAGTCGAGTGAACATTAAATCATGGAGAGACCTGTCCAGAGCCTTCAATGAGCAATACAAACATGTTTCAGACATGGTTCCAACACGTTTGGTCTTGCAAGGGATGGAGCAAAAGCACCACGAGAGCTTCCGCCAATACGCTCAAAGGTGGAGGGATGTAGCGGCACAAGTGCAGCCACCATTGTTAGAAAACGAGATCACTCTGATGTTTGTAGAGACACTAAAGGATCCATTTTATGATCACATGCTTAACCATGCTACGAAGAACTTTGTAGATATGTTAATGAATGGCGAACTCATCTTGGCGGCCATGAAGAGCGGAAGATTGGACTGTGCGGAAACGAAGAAGACATATAGGAAGAAGGACAACAATGAAGTCAATGCAACGAATGTCTACAACCCCAATAACTCAACGGGTGTGGTGTTCAACAAGCCCAACGCTTTCAATAAGCCCAACACTTTCAATAAGCCCAACACTTCAGCGCTGACGGTTGCAAACAGGGGTGTTCAAAATTACCCGACTCGACTACCCGAACATAAATAACCGGGTATTTATCTGGAATTGTTTTTACCCGGGTCGGGCCCAAGTCAAAAAATATGATTTTTTCGGGTATCCAGTTCCTATTTTTTATTTTATTTTATTACATTATTTAATATTTTTACTTTAGAACTATATTTAAATCCCTAAATTCATTCTATATTGTATTATATGCTTTCATGTTTTAAATTTTTCAAAAAAAATATATTAATTTGTGAATATGTAAGATTCGATATGAAACAAACAACAAGGTGCATTAGTACGTTTCTTTAAAAACTATGAGATTCGAAAAAAATCACGATCGAGATTAATATTTTTAATGTCTTTCTTATGGTTATAAACTTCAAATCATTATTTTTTTGTTTGGATCATGTGTTATGAACTTTTAAGGTTTTTTTTTTAATTTTTATAAAAAATGAGAACTGGGTACCCGGTACCCGATTTTACGGGTACCCGGGTTTAACAGGTACCTGATATTCACGGGTCGAGACACGAGCCGACTAACTTAATACCCGAAGGTTCGGGTACCCGGATTTTCAGGTACACGAAAACTCGAGTTCCCGAATTTGAACACCCCTAGTTGCAAATGCCCCAAAATGAGACCGAAGATACCAAGGAAATTCGAGGCCTTACTTTCCTCATATCTCAATAACTTATGCAGAGTTGTTTATCGAGCTGGTCAAGTCACAAATGGTGCTACCAAGACATGTTCCTCCATTCTCACCTCCGTATCCACCGTGGTATGACGAGAAGGCCCAATGCGAATATCATGTAAGAGTAATGGGGCATACTATCGAAAATTGCACTGCATTCAAAAGGGTGGTAAACAATCTCAGAAAATCAGGCATGTTGTCATTCGAAACTTCAGAAGAAAAGGGAAACCCGTTGCCAAACTACCAGAAGAATGGAGTAAATGCCATCATAGAGGAAGAGGCTCACACCAACAAGAAACACGTTTCCGAGGTCAAGGCATCCATGAAATGGGTATAGACTCAAATAGTCAAAGCCGAGGTGATTGAGGGGAGATTTGAAGAAGCAATGATAGAAGGATTGTATTGTGAATACCACCAACATGAGGGGCATGAAATTGAAGACTGCCTAGAGTTCAACCAATTAGTATAAGCAAAGATTGACTGCAAAGAGTTAGAATTTTATGTGCAAAAAGAACAAAGAACGGAAGTTTGCGCATTAGAGCAATCGTCCTGTAAAAGGATATACATAGGAATGAAGCCTTTGGTGATCAAGACCAAGGTAGGGGTCAGTGAGCCAGCTAGGAGTGTGGCTCTACGATTGATTATGAAAGCACCAGCCCCATTTCCCTATAAGGACAGTAAACAAGTCCCTTGGAACAATGCTTGCACAATAACGGATCCAAGAAGGTCGACAATTGAAGAGGAAAGAAAAGAAGAACCCGTTAACGAGGTAAGCCATTTTACTAGAAGTGGAAGACTTTATTCGGCTCCAAAAATTGAAGATAAAGATGCAGCACAGAGAAAAGCCACTAGTCAGCAGGATAAGAAAGGGGAAAAAGACTTTTTCCAAGAGAAAACACCAGTGACTCATGAACTAGTGAAAAAATCAGAGGCTCAAGAGTTTATGAAAATACTCAAGCACAATGAATATAGTGTGGTGGAGCAGCCACACAAACTTCCAGCCCGAATTTCTACGTTATCGCTACTACTGAGCTCCGAGGGTCATCGGGATGCATTGTTGAAAGTGTTAAATAAGACATTTGTGTCGAAGGAGATGACGACTAAGAAGATCGACATTTTAGTCAATAATATTGCAATGAATAACTTCATATCATTCAGTGAAGAAGAAATACCCACAGAGAGGAGAGGATCATGCAAACCTCTTCACATTTCTACAAGATGCAAAGGATATATGTTACCAGGAGTTCTCATTGACAACATATCAGCTCTGAATGTTCTCCCTTTGGCGACGTTGAAAAAGTTGCCTATTGATATCTCCCACGTAAGAGATTATCAAAATACAGTACGAGCCTTTGACGGGACCCAAAAGGATGTGTTAGGAAAGATTGAAGTTCCCATACAGGTTGGGCCATCAACATTTGAAGTAGATTTCGTGGTTATGGATATAAACCCTAGTTATGGTTGTTTTCTCGGGTGCCCTTGGATTCACACAGCAGGTGCAGTGCCCTCTACTCTTCATCAGAAATTGAAGTTTGTTATTGATGGACAATTAATCATAGTTGGTGCAGAAGAAGAAATCATTGCGTCAGTGATCACTGATACACCTTACATTCAAGTTGATGAAGGGGCCCTTTAGTGTCATTTCAGAACGTTGGAGTTAGTTATTGCAACCTTCGTCACTGAAGGAAGTAAAGTGCCAGAACCAGAGCTGTCAAGTTGCACGAAGATGCAAGTAAAGCAAACACTTGGAAAAGGAGCCAAGGTTGGATTGGGATTTGGAAGAAACCATCAAGGAAGGCTTTATCTAGTGGGAATCCCAATAAATAAAGATCAATTCGATTTGGGATTCAAGCCCACCAAATGGCAAAGAAGAGCAGAATTCAAAAAGCAACAAGAGAGAAGGAAGTTGAGGTTGAGCAGTGAAGAAGTTGAGTGGGAGCCAATGACATACCCACCCCTAAGTGTCACTTTCAAGGTTGGAGGGCTCTTAGACCCTAATGCCTACTTCGATGAGGAGGAGAAAGGAAACGATGAATTATGCGATGTTTTTTAGAATTTGAGCATTAACGCCATCACAAACAAGGAGGAATAAGAAAACAAATTTTTGTCCAAAATTTGCCCCTACACTGAATTGAAGAACTGGACCGCGGGAATGGTCCCCAGAGTTTTTAAAACTGCCTCAGAGTAATTCTCAAAACCAACTCTTTTACCCTTAGACCATGTGGTAATTAGAGATCTTATGTAAAAGGGTCTATTGTCAAAACCATGATTCAGATTTCAATAAAAGATGCATTTTCCCCCAATTATATCTTGTGGCAAACTTTCTTTCACAACGCAAAACCAACAAAACCAAAATATCATAAAAACCCAAAAGCAAAAGCAAACCCTTAAAACATAACAAATCATATCATTTCATTTATTCTTTCTTTCTTGATATATATATATATATATATATATTGTCTCCTTTTATTTGCAGGTTTTTAGATATCAATGATCCAAATGACTCCGAATCAGATTCTGAGGTTAATTTTGAATTACCACTATGTTTAGAAGAAGTTGAGAGTACTAGTGATGAAGAAGAGTGTGACTTGTCAGATGATTTGCTTAGAATGGTAGAAAGAGAGGAAAAACAAATTTTGCCCCACAAAGAAGAGTTAGAGGTTTTGAATCTTGGGTTTGAAGAAGAGAAGCGAGAAGTAAAGATTGGTACCACCATCTCAGTTGAGACACGATAACATTTGATTGAGCTTTTACAAGAATACAAGGACATTTTTCCTGGTTAGAACAAGATATGCCTGGTCTCGACGTAGATATTGCCATGCATAGGCTTCCTATAAGAGAAGGATGGAAGCTAGTGAAACAAAAGCTTAGAAGAATGAAGGCTGATACACTTTTGAAAATCAGAGACGAGGTCAAGAAGCAGTACAATGCAGGATTCCTCGAAGTAGCTAAATATCCAGAATGGGTGGCAAACATCGTCCCAATTACCAAGAAGGATGGAAAAGTAAGAATGTGCGTCGACTATAGGGATCTTAATAAAGCAAGCCCTAAAGACAATTTTCCGCTTCCACATATCGACACCTTAGTTGACAATACAGCTGGCCATTCCATTTTCTCGTTTATGGATGGATTTTCTTGTTACAATCAAATAAAGATGTGCCCAGAAGACATGGAAAAGACTACTTTTGTAACGCTTTGGGGAACCTTCTGTTATAAGGTAATGCCCTTTGGATTGAAGAACGCAGAGGCAACGTATCAGAGAGCTATGGTCGCTCTTTTTCATGACATAATGCATAAGGAAATAGAATTTTATGTGGATGATATGATCGCCAAATCCAGAACTGAAGAAGAACATCTAGCAAACTTGGGTAAGCTTTTTCAAAGATTGAGAAAGTTTCAATTAAAGCTTAATCCTGCCAAGTGCACATTTGGGGTTACATTTGGGAAACTGTTGGGGTTTGTAGTAAGTAGAAGAGGAATCAAAATTGACCCAGACAAGATAAAGGCCATACAAGAGCTCCCACCTCCTCAAACAAAGAAGCAAGTTCGAGGATTCTTGGGAAGGTTGAATAACATAGCCCGATTCATCTCCCAACTTGCGAATAAGTGTGACCCAATATTCAGATTGTTTAGAAAGAATAATCTGGGGACCTGGAATAAAGAATGCAGAGCAGCTTTAGAAAAGATCAAGGAGCAGCTAACTAATCCTCCAGTGTTAATGCCACTCGTTTCGGGGAAACCGTTAATACTCTATTTGACGATATTTGAAAATTCAATGGGTTGTGTACTAGGGCAACATGACGAAACTGGAAGGAAGGAAAGGGCGATATATTACTGATTGTGAAGCAAGATATACGCCAGTTGAAAAGGTATGTTGCGCTTTGGTATGGGCCACTAAAAGGCTTAGGCAGTATTTGTTGTATCATACCACATGGTTGATCTCACGGCTAGATCCCTTGAAGTTTATGATGGAATATTCAACCTTATCAGGAAGAATAACGCGATGACAAATGTTTCTCTAAGAATACAACATCTAGTATATGAACCAGAAAGCGGTAAAAGGAAGCGACATAGTAGACTTTCTTGCTAGTCGTGCACAAGGTGATTATGAGGAATTAGATTTCAGTTTCCTCGACGAGGATTTAATGTGTATTATAGAAGATGAAGAGTCACCAACATTATTCTGGGTCATGCATTTCGATGGTGCTGTAAATGCTCTAGGGCGAGGTATTGGGGCAGTTTTGGTTTCACTAGAAGGAGATCGTTATCCTTTTACTTGTCGTTTGAAATTCTTCTGCACCAATAATATGATAGAATACGAGGCAGGCATATTGGGCCTAAGGGAAGCCATCGACAGAAAAATCCGAAAGTTGAGAGTTTATGGGGATTCAACATTGATCATCTACCAAACACGTGGCGAATGGGAAACAAAAGATGCAAAATTGATAGAGTATCACAATTTGGTCCATGAGTTAGCTAAAGAGTTCGAGGTGATTACTTTTAAGCATCTCCCGAGAGAAGATAACCAGATGGCTGACGCGTTAGCTACTTTGGCTGCCATGTTTAAAGCAAGAAAAGGTTCAGAGATGATACCCATTAAGTTACAAATGATGGAGTCCCCAACATATTGTTATAATGTAGAAGAAGAAGAAGAAGAAGATGGTTTACCGTGGTTCCATGACATTTTGCAGTACATAAAGCTTCAAGAATACCCAGCACAGGCTTCAGAAAATGAAAAGAAAATAATTAGGAAAATGGCATCAGGATACATCCTTGATGGGGAGAACCTCTACAAACGAAGTTGAGACCAGGTACTACTAAGATGCGTGGATGCAAAAGAAGCGCAGTTGAATTTGGAAGAAGTCCATGAGGGAATTTGTGGAACTCACCCTAGTGGTTTCACTATGACAAGAAGAATTATGTGTTTCGGATATTATTGGTCAACAATGGAAGAGCATTGCATTAATTATTCCCGTAAATGCCACAAGTGCCAAGTTTATGCTGACAAAATCCATGCGCCTCCTTAGTCTCTTCATGTCATGTCATCTTCATGGTCGTTCTATATGTGGGGTATAGACGTCATTGGACAGATTCATCCGAAAGCATCAAATGGTCATCGCTTTATCTTGGTAGCTATTGATTACTTCACAAAGTGGGTGGAAGTGGCCTCATATGCAAATATAACTCGATCTACTGTTTGCAATTTCTTAAAGAAGGAGATCATTTGTCGATATGGACTACCAGAAAGCACAATTACTGATAATGCCTCTAACCTGAACAACCGAATGATTGTTGGGGGTCTGTGAGCAGTTTAACATAAAGCATCGCAACTTGGTAGTATACCGCCCAAAGATGAATGGAGCAATAGAAGCAGCCAACAAGAATATTAAGAAGATAGTCGCAAAGATGACCAATACTTATAAAGATTGGCATGAAAAGTTACCATTTGCTCTATATGCATACCGAACAGCAATACGAACATCTACTAGGGAAACTCCGTTCTCATTAGTATATGGAGTTGAAGATGTGCTACCAATTGAGGTGGAGATACCATCATTGCGTGTCTTGATGGAAGCCAAGTTAGATGAAGCAGAATGGGTACAAGCAAGGTATGGCCAGTTGAATTTAATTTAGGAAAAGAGGCTGAAAGTCGTGTGTCATTGTCAAATGTACCAAAGAAGGATGATTAGGGCTTATGAAAAGAAGGTTCACCCTAGAGAATTCCAAGAAGATGATCTGGTCTTAAAGAAGAAGTTGTCAATTCAAAGTGATCCCCGAGGAAAATGGGCGCCTAATTGGGAGGGACTGTATATTGTGACAAAGGTTCTTTTTGGTGGAGCATTGATTTTAGCTGAGATGGATGGAAATGGGTTTCAAAACCCGGTAGACACTGTCAAGAAGTATTACGCCTGAAGAAAAAAAAAGAAAAAAGAAAAAAAAAGAAAAGAAAAAGAAAAAAAAGGAAAAAGGAGGGTTCAAAATGAAAACCCGTAAAAGGCGTTTTTGAAACCAAATGAGGGTCTAAATTGAAAACCCGTAAAGGGCAGCTCAGATAATTTGACATATTTCGAGGCTCCACAGATCATGCGATGTATTCAAGGCTTGCTTGACACTGGTGGCATTCAAGTTTACTTTATGCGTTTGAAAGGAGAAGTTCAGACTATTGATATTTGAATACTTGTTTCCCTTCCTTTTTATAAACCTTTTTTGTGTTTTCCACAATGTTAATAAAATTTGTTTCTTGAGTTTATCTCTCTTTTTGTTTCATTCCCTATCTTTGTTAGCATCTTGCTTTGAAATAAGGATCAATGGATTTGACAATCATTTATATATGCAAAAGATTTTTGAGCATTACTTTGAGAATGTTTCGGAAAGTTCAGGGACTATGAAGTGTTCTATAGTTATTATTTGAGGCATATGGTGTTAAAATGCTTAATGAAGAAAGTAAAGCCGTGTTGAAAAATTCTTTGAAAGAAAGAAAAGCCATATGAGTGTCTGGGCGCTTAAACAACGTTTCTTAAAACCACCAGCCTTCCTTACATGATGATAAGAGCAGCCTTTTAAGTTCGAAACCTGACTTAGGGAGTTCTTCCTTGAATACAAAATATTGACTGAGAAGATAGATAAGGATTAAATGCTTTCAATGAATTGAGAATGGGATGAAAAGATTAAACCAGTCAATAGAAGATCAAAAAATGAAGAAAAAGCCAGAGTTGTTCATAACTCACGAGTGAATTCCAAAGCAAAGAAGATGGCCTTATTTTAGAGAAGGGTGAATTCGAAGCCAAAAAGCCAAGAACGATTGAAAGAAGAGTAAAGCAAGACGATTTACTTACGAAAGTTTAGGAGAGAGTTCATGTTAATCGGGTTGGCCTCGATAACCAGAATTTTATTAAAATTAAGAAAAATGGTCTAAGCAAAAGGAGTTTTGAAAGAAAAACTTGTCATGCATTCATATTCTAGACATCCCTAAGGGCATGCATATCATAATCGTATTGCATGTTATATTTTGTTTCTTTTAGGTACAAGGAAGACCTGTTCAAATGAGAGTTTGCTTATTCATCCAAGCATAAGGAGGATGAAGTGTTTAAGAAGATTCGTCTATCCGTTCAGGCAAAAGGAGAATGGAGTTTGCTTTTTCATCCAAGCATAAGAAGGATGAAGTGCTTTAGAAGATTCGTCTATCTGTTTGGACATAAGGAGAACAGAGCTTGCTTATTCATCCAAGCATAAGAAGGATGAAAGTTTTCAGAAGACTTGGCCTAGTAGAGCATTTGGGAGGACAAAACCCAACTCAGTTGCTTAGGCATTTTGGGAAAATAGAACTCAGCTCAACTATTCAAGCATAAGGAGAATAGAACCAGCCTATCCGTTCGGGCACTTGGAGAATGGAACCCTGCTCAACTATTCGAGCATTAGAAGAATAGAACACGTCTATCCATTCGGGCATTTGGAGAATGGAGCCAATCAGTAAATTGGTGAAAATTTGTGTCTTTTTGTCTTTGCCTTATCTCTGTTGCACAGAGATAAGCAAAGAGGGGCAGCTGTTGTCACTAAATTTTCACCTTAATTTTTAATAATCAGAAAATACAAAAAAAATCCTTTTAAAGGCCCACATTTTTAAAAATAAATAAACAATCATTTTCAAAAAGCCCATTTTGAAGCCTATTTTTTAAAAGTAAAAAAGAATAAAAAATAAAAAAGGGAAAAAAGGAAGAAATAATAATTAGGGTGTATAATAATTATGGAAATAAGGGGAAATAAAATAAGGTATAATAATAATAATAATAAATGTAAAAAAGCAAAAACAACAACAAAAAATCAGCAAAAAAGGAAAAAAAATAAAGAAAACAAAAAAATAAAAAAAGGAAAATGGGGGAACCAGAGCGTGGGCTGCACGCGCGCGGGCTGGTTCCGAGCAAACCCTTGTCACGCACGATTACGGTGCTCGGCCGGCGCCTATAGGCCACCGACGCCGTTGATACCGCCCGGTCCGCCTCGCGATCTCCGACCCAATGCCACCAACCCCGCTCGCCGCCGCCGCCTGTGCTCGCCGAAATCTGCAAAAAAAACGAGATAAGTAGTCAAACCCTAGGCTCGAATTAAGGGGAAAATCTAACTCGAATATTCAACCAAATCGGATGAGGATAGAGGGTTTTTGCCAAGAATCAAGCCATTGGTCGGATTTAGGCTTCAATTCGGGGATTAAATACCGATTTGGCTTGAATTTGAAGCTCAATTTTAAGTATAAATACCCCCTTTTACTTGTTCATCACACACAATTGAAAGAAAAATCACTTGAAAAGGTTTAAAGAAAAATCCGAAAAAAATCTCTGGATTTTTCAAGAATTTGCTGGAAATTTTTGGAGTAGAAGTTCGAGTTTGGAGTAATTTTCCGGATGTGGTTTGGAGCATTTCGAGAAGCCCGGACTCGAGTTCTTCGTTCATCGTTTTCTCGGTAAAATTTCTATCTTTCCTTTATTTTTTATGTTAATTTTTATTGTTTTATTTGGATGAATTTTTGGTGTTTGTGTTTGTGTTGTTTGTGATTTTTTAGGTTGCTTTCTAACCTCCTAGACCCGCCTATGCGTTTCGCAGATCCTAGGAAGTCACATTAGGGTCACAAGAGCGACCCACCGTAAAAATCCACAAAAAAAACATTTCCTCTGAAAAACACATATTAAATTATAACGGTAACTTTTGTTGAAAATACTCTTTCAAGAACTCATTTAAACATATAACAAAAATTTCAGAAAAATATTTTTACACTCATTTAAAAATATTTTTTCAATTTCCTCTGAAAAACACATATTAAATTATGTCGGTACCGTACTCCAAAAGCAACATCGAGAGAACTCCAAACGCTGATGTCGGTTATCGAGCCATGTTAGATTTCTTTTTAACCTGCGATGGTAAAAACAGTGTGAGCTTCGAAAAGCTCAGTAATACAGAACTACCAATGGATGCTAAAGTAACATGTAGGTATATGGTAGGCATAACACTATCATGATGTTTCGGGCAACAATAGGCTCCAAAGATACGATCAGATATTCCAATGAAGCGGTAAGCATGAAGATACTATAATTGTTCTTTAATCAATCACTGAGTATCATACTAGGAATATATAGACCAAAGAGTTAGACAAGATATGGATTACGATAGTTGAATCAGGGGCTTAATGTGTGTTCCAACAGTGCAAAGTTAATAATTTTTAAGTAACGGTGTGATGCACGTTATTTCACGGTTATATAATGTTAGCGATAAGGTTCATTTTAGATTTTTCTTTCTACCCTCCAACCAAACTCTGGTATGCAGTTCCCCAGAACTGCAACTATAACGGGCATTAACCTAGGCCCATTGGGCGTAGGTGCCAGCCTAAGGGGATACCCTAGGTACGATAAGGAATTACCCTAGCCGAAGCATAGGAACCTGAAACGGTAAGGAATTACCAGCCTGATCAGGGCTGAACCTACGGTAACTTCATACTCTATCCCAAATATCCCGATAACGGTCTATGTAGTGACAAAAGTAATCGGTAGTAGTCGGTAATGATAGATAATAACAATATTCGGTAGCAATCAGTGTTAATCAGTAATAACAGTGAACATAAAGTAAACTGTAGTTTTCGATGAAACGATAACTAGCGAGCATATAAATTTTTCTTTTCTTTTCTTTTTCTTTTTTTCTAGTTCAGATACATAGGTATATTTTGATTTGGTAAAAGCCATATTTCGTATCAAAAGATAGCCTTGGGTTCAGGACGGTAGAATATTTATGTGCACATGGAACACACTAAAAAGAACCATTTATTTCTCTGAGATACTTGATATTACACGAGGAATGAAAACTCTGAGCTTTTGACATTTTGAACTGATTCCGGTAAAGAGATCCCGATTAAGGGGGACTTTGTAGCCAACATCACCAACCAAGAATTTGAGAAAATGCTTTATTATGATCATTCAAGATATCAACTATATTAAGGTTGCTTCGATCACTTTGGCTCACGAGGGCATTTTGGTAATTTTATTGTCAGAGCAATTTTGTAACTTAGCCCAATAATGACAAAAAGATGATTTGTAACATTCAAGATTCCCAACGGTTTATCAAGCCTCCAAAAACTCACTCGATCTAACATATCTCAACTCTGCAATACTTACCAAACATTCAGACGTATGCGTTCCACGTGTATCATTTCCAAAATCAACTATATAAAATGTTTGAACGGTCGTCATCATCTTTCTCCACAAGCTCACCACTGAGCATTCAAACTTATTTTCAAAGCGAAATCTTCCAACCTTATATTAGTATCATGAGTGACGGACATATATGAGTCATGCTTCATAACACTTAGGGGCATTTTAGTCATTTACGCTTTATTTAGATTTTTTTTTTTGGAATTTCATCGAAGGCAAAATTTGCCCATTTCGGTCAAGAGGGCATTTCGACCATTTAGGAGTTTGGGATAGATCCATCATTTTCGTCAATTATACTAATTATATAATTTCAATCAATTATGTACTCGATGGAGATTTAGTCGCTTTGGTCCTTTCAGCCCTTCCAGGAAATTCATTCATTCTAAAACTTGAGGGTATAAATGGCATTTATGTTAATTGGAAAGTTTCGATGCTCGAGATACTTTAGTGATTTCGGTCATTACACCCATCCTGATCAATTCAGTCTTATAGTACCTTCAATCCTTTAGTCATTTCAGTTGTTTCACTCAATTCGATAATTGAAAGTACTTTGATAAATTCCGAACATACGAATAATTTCTTGTAAATTTATCTTCAAGGATTAATAAGAATTCAAGGAAATCCAAGCACTTCACAATCTCGAAGGTTTAAGTCTTGTTATCGTAACTCTCCAAGTAATTTGATGTTTTCAGATAAATTAGTTGTTTAACAAGATCTAAGATAGATTCCTAGATTACTTTCATTGTTAGGGTCATTTTAGTCATTTAGATATCTTAAGGGCATTTTTGTAATTTCTCATTCTAACGTTTCAGGCATTAAATCTTTTATCAAGAACATAATCTAAAATTAAAGTTTCGAGGTTGTCGCTTTATCGAGTGTTCACTAAACTTGAATTTCTTATCGGTCATTTGTTCCTTATTCGAGTCATTCGGTCTTAACCAGTTTATTATCATTGTACTGTAACTGT
Source organism: Hibiscus tridactylites (assembly GCA_958450335.1). Lineage (NCBI taxonomy): Eukaryota > Viridiplantae > Streptophyta > Magnoliopsida > Malvales > Malvaceae > Hibiscus > Hibiscus tridactylites. The sequence goes on along the minus strand of OY288287.1, from coordinate 4,797,916 downwards.
ACAACTTATAATAATCGACGGTAATCATATTATTCATGCATTAATCAATTATCAACATGTTCCATAAAGCATACAACATGTAGTAAAGTATTACCTTGAATCCTTGATATATCGGTCAACCCTTGAAACGACATTTCGATACTCTCGAACTCGAATTCGACGTCCTCAACCATTCGTATTCAAGGAACGATGAGTACCTTCAATCACACAAATTCCTATGTTAGTCTTTATAACATTGCTTTTAATTGAATAAATAAAATACATAAACATGCTCGAGTTCAAAGTCCAATTCAGAGGCTTTCGGGTTAGAATTTCACGAAACGGGCTTCAAAAACGGACTCAGAACGTCGAAAAACATAAATTAGAGCTTTTCGAGAAAAGTTGACTTTTTGGTCAAAGTCAACGCTAACGTCAGCGGTCAAAGTCAACGCTGACGTCACTGATCCAAGGCTGACTCGGCGAGTTGACTCACTGGGTTGGCTCGGGCGAGTTGACTCACTGAGTTGACTCGGGCGAGTTGACTCGGTCGGGTCGGTCAACGGGTCGAGTCGGTCAACGGGTTGGGTCGATCAACGGGTCGGGTTACCACTGGGCTTGGGTCGGTTTGTTTGGACCGGTTCGGACGGCTCGGTTCAAGGCCAGACCGGGTCTGAGCCGGCCGGTTCCACAGCCACCGCCCAAGGCGGCCGGAAATCACCTTGGACGGCGCGTGAAGACCACACGCGACCTTTCCCGGTTGGAAAACACGTCGAACAACAGAAAAAAGCCTCAAATCTAACATATTTCAACTAGAAACCCACAAATTTATACCAAAACTCATCGGACTTACCAAATCTTAAAAATAAGTACTCAAAACCGTCATAGCTCCGACGATACTCCGAACGACGTCAATCGGGCGATCGAACAACTAGGTTTTGTTCGACTCGAGACAAGCACTTCGGTTATGGCGGTGCAGCAGTGATCGAACAACCAAGGTGGTCGGAATCTTCGAACAACAGAGGCGGGGGAGTTTGGTTCTCACCAAACTTTTAGCATTAGTTTTACGGTAAACGGTGGGGAACTAGGGCGAGTGGCGGATGACACTAGGGTCGGGGTACGTCGACGGTCACTCTGGTGGTGGCGGTGCACTCCACGGACCGGCGGTGGATGAAATCTGGGTGGCGAACGGTGAGGGAGGTGACTGGTAGGTGAGATGAAGGGTTGGACACTCTCTAACCTATTTTTGGGTACGTCAATCAAATTAAATGCCATAAAGGGGTTTGGTAGGGTATTTTAAATTTAATATCATTATTTTATTTTCAGGTTTCCCAAGGCAACGATTAAAAAAATATATCTGACTAACATATAACCAAGACTACTCTTAGTCCAAATGGTTAAGCTTGCCACTCTCCAAGCTAAAGGACATGGGTTTAATTCTCCTTAGCTGTAAATCCCCTATTTTTTTCACCATTCCATTATTTTTATTTTTATTTTTATTTAACTTAAAACTTTAGGGGTGTTACATGCTTTCTCGAAGTCGGAAAATCGTTCACGATTCTGGTAACTTTTTCGTTTTAAAATTCTATTTTAATTTTAGTTTGATCTTAAATTTTTTGCATGTTTTAAAAAAGTTGTTAGAATTATTATGATCTTTAGGAATGAATAAATTAATTTAAAAGATGTTTAGATTTAAAATACATGAATAAATTAAATAAATGTGGTTAAATTGAAAAACTTAAAATTAGGGATTTAATTAGGAAAAATAATAATGTGAGGTGTAAGATAATAAAAGGGCTTGATTTAAAAAAAAATATGAGGTGTAAGATAATGTGAGGTGTAAGATAATGTGGGGTGAGCAAAATTTGTACCGATACGATCCAACCGTTTCAATACTACCCCCATTTTACACTAAGACTATTTCGGTACGCCCTTCCCGCGTATCGATACGCCCTCTTTATTACATGCAATGACTCTTTTTGTTTTGAGACGTGTATCTATACGAGTACCTTGTGTACCGATACGGTAGGTTGCAAAAGTACATTTATAGTGGAAAAAAGAGAGGTCAACGGTTCTATTGATGATGTCAACCACCCAAACGACTAGAATTCAATGAGAATGTATAAAAGCAAGCCTCATAAGTTACAACAACAACTATTCATCAAGTCAAGCACAATTATGCAAAAATTCAATCTCTTTGAGCCTTTTAGAGTAAAACCCTTACACCCAACTTGTGGAATTCATTTGTAATCTTTCATTTCAAGTTTGGGAAGTGAGCTATTGTAATTGGGCAAATATTTTACCTATTGAGAGGTTTATTTTCAATTTGGCAACTTTTTCTTGTAAAAGAGTGATTTCGATCAAGCTTTGGGTAGAAAACCTTGATCTTTGTAACGATTTCCTCCTAATCCTAGAAAAGGGGAAGAATTTAGTAGTGAATTGGTTGAAATCCTTAGTGGGAGCTAAGGTAGTGGATGTAGAGCTTGTTAGAAGCTTGAATCACTCTAAATCTCTTTGTCTTCAATTTTATCTAACCATTTTGCTCTCTTTCATTTTAAAAAGTCAATTCACCCCCATCTTGACCAATTCGACATTGTTTGATCATCTCAACAAAGCTTGAACTCTAAACCTTAAACTATAAACCATAAACTCCAAAAACTAAACCCAAAATCATGAACCAAAACTCCAAATCTTAAACCCTAAACTCCAAACAATAAACCATAAATCATGAACCCAAAACCCCAAAAGCTTGAACTCTAAACCATAAACCCAAAACAATTAATCATGAACATAAAATACTAAACCCAAAACTTTCAACTTTAAACCATAAACCCAAAACCCAAACACTTGAACTATAAACTCTAAACCCTAAACTATAAATAATAAACTCAAAAACCTAAACCCTAAATCATAACCCGAAACCTTAAGCTATAAACTATAAACTCGAAACCATAAATCATGAATTTGAAACCACAAATCATAAAGCTTGAACCCTAAAACATAAACTCTAAACATTAAACTCCAAACCATAAACTGTTAGGATTTTCGGTGCTCGATTCTTTCAACCGTTCTTGCTTGCCAAGTGGTGGAGAGGTGGGATTTTGGGTGCTAGAGGTGTGGAAGCTAAAATTGATAAAGACAAGATGATTTATAGTGGTTCAACCTTCTAACCAAGGTCTACATCCACTACCTTAGCTTCCCACTAAGGATTTCCAATCAATCCACTATTGATTCGTCCCCTTTTCTAGGCTTAGGAGGAAACCCTTACAAACCGATCAAGTTTTCTACCCAAAGCCTTGATCAAACCCTCTTTACAAAGAGATAAAAATAAGCAAACTCAAATCCCTCTAATAGGTATTTGTTTGCACAATTAAGCTCTCACCCAATCCTAAAACACTTGAGCAAATCTAACAATTTTGGCTCACTAGTGTGTCTATACAAAGAATTGACACTTAAGCAGTAAGACACATTTTGATCATATGTTGTATTACAATTTGAAGCATTAACCATTACTAGATGCTTGGAGGTCCCTTTTATTAGTTTATACTCCTCTTTGAGTTTGTAGTCGTTACTAGCCGTTGGGGTTGAATTGGAGCCGTTGGAGACTTTGTTTCCCACCATAAATGCAGTTCTGTAGCTCCCCATTTCAAAACGCTCGACCCATTTCGAAACAATCTTGAAATAGAAAGAGTCGTTGCAGTCTGATGCAGCACCCGTATCGAAACGCCCTTGGTCGTATCAAAACACCCGTATCAAAATGTTTGTCTCCGTATCGAAACGCTCTGCATTTAAAAGGTAGTTGGGAAATAGTCGTTGGGGGTTTATGACCGTTAAGGTCAATGCCACATAGGTGTATCGAAACGGCAGAGGCCGTATCGAAATGCTATGCAAAATCTTACCCATATTAAAGCCCGTTTCGAAACGTTTTGCAACTGTAAAGACACGTATCGAAACACCTAGGGGCGTTTCGAAACGCCTGGATGGTTTTGTTGAATTTGACTTTGAAAACACTTAAAACCCTTTTGAAATATCTCATAAACATAGTTTCAAGTTGTTTGAACTTAGAAATGGCTTTGAATTCTTTTTAACTTTGTCCAAAACATTTTTCAATTATTAAATCAAAACATTAGTTCTATAATCTCCCCTTTTTTTATATAATAAAACCGACTTGAAAATTTGTTTGGGATTCTCCCTCTTTAAGTTTAAAAATGTGAATAAGAGATGAAAATTTTAAAATAGAGTAAAGCTCCCCCTTATTCATTTGAAAATGTAATTTTTCAAACCAAATTCTCCCATTTTTTGTTATATCAAAAATAATTCAAAAGACATTAAGTTCAATCATAACTTAGGAGGTTTAAAAAGATTTCAAAATGAGAATTTTGGTTTTAAAATGGCTCCCCCTTACTCAAAACAACATTAAAAGATGTTAGTCCAACATATGTCATAATCTAGTTGAAATAAAAAATAAACCAACTTAAACAAATGAAACAACTAGATTTTTACCACTTGAACACAAGGGAGGATGTGAAGCTTTCCTTCTTCAAGTGTCTTTCTTTGTGTGTATGGATCTCCCCCTCAATGTTTGACTTGTTGATAACACTCCATCACACCTATCATAAGACAATCAAGTAATTTTTGGTATCCAAATTGCTTTGGATCCATGGACGTTAGTAGCACAAAATTTAGTCCTCTTAGGAATTCATTTTTCAATTTCATCCTTTTTAGTTGAAGTATTTAGTCTTTTTGGGACCCAAATACTTCTAAAACATTTACCATTTACAAATCTAGGGGAACTAGATTGTCTTACATAAAAGTTTGATTTTCCAAAATTATTTTTCTTTTCAAGCTCTTTGGAAATCAAATCTTTTTCTTCTTGAACTTTATGAAGCAAATTTTGTAAATCAAAAATTTTTTGTTCAAACTCTTCGAGTTTTGCTTCAAGTTCAAGTTTGGTTTTAGAAATCAAATCATTTTGAATTTTCAACTTTGAAATCATTTTATTGTTTTTCAAAATGTGATTTTTAAACTCTAAAACCAAATCATCATAGGCATCTTGCAATTCATCAAAAGAATATGAACATGAAGTAGATGAATTAGAAGTTACCTTGAATCTTCTTTGATGGCCATAAGGCAAAGGTTGGCTTGTTCATCGTCGGTTGAGTCTTCATCACTCTAAGTAGCCACATATGCCTTCTTCTTATGGCTTGAAGTGCTTGCCCTCTTATTTTTCGTGGATTCTCGTTCAAGCTCTTTCAAGGATTTCTTCATGTAAGGGGTACACTTCTTGAAGAGATGAACTATCTTTTCTTCTTCATCCTCCTCATCACTTGAATCTACGTGATGGAAAGTGGATGATTTGAGAGCAATGGTATTTGTGTTGATGTCAAGCCCTTTGAGCTTCTTCTCCCCTATAGCTCTAATCTCTTTCCTCTTCTTCTCCCCTTCTGTGTTTTTTTTTTCATAATTTCGTGAGTAAGAAGTGACCCCATGAGCTCATCAAGCTTCAAAGTCTTGAGATTCTTGGCTTCGATGATGGCGGTCCTTTTTGAGTCCCATGACTCGGGAAGGGAGTAGATGAGCTTTCGGACAAGTTTCTCTTCCGGGATGGCTTTTCCATAACCTTTAAGTCCATTGGTGATGGTGGAGAACCTATCGAACATCTTCTCAATGTCCTCTTCCGGATCCATCTTGAAGTTTTCATACGCTAGGTTGAGGAGCCCGATCTTAGTCTTCTTTACTTCGTTTGTCCCCTCGTATGTAACTTCGATCTTGTCCCAAACTTCCTTGGCACTCTCACAAGAAAACATCTTCTCATAAATGTTAGGGCCAAATGCACAAAATAGGATGTGCAAGGCTTTGCAATGAAGCTCCATCTTCTTGCGATCTTCGGCACTCCAATCCGCCTTGCTTTGTTGAGGCACGAACGAACCATCTTCTACTATGTCCCAAAGCTTGTAGTCCTTTGACTTTAAAAAGAACTTCATCCTTGTCTACCAATGGGCATAGTGTGTTCCGTCGAAGAAGGGCGGTTTGTCGATGGATTGCGCCATTGAGCCGGTTGTTTGAAATGTTGATCGTGCTTGCCGGATCTACACAATAGGATGTTAATCATCTTCAATTGAGCCAAGCTCTGATACCAATTGTTGGGTTTTTCTGTGCTCGATTCCTTCAACTGTTCTTGCTCGCCAAGTGGTGGAGAGGTGGGATTTTGGGTGATAGAGGTGTGGAAGCTAAAATTGATAAAGAAAAGATGATTTATAGTGGTTCAACCTTCTAACCAAGGTCTACATCCACTACCTTAGCTTCCCACTAAGGATTTCCAATCAATCCACTATTGATTCGTCCCCTTTTCTAGGCTTAGGAGGAAACCCTTACAAACCGATCAAACTTTCTACCCCAAACCTTGATCAAACCCTCATTACAAAGAGATAAAAATAAGCAAACTCAAATTCCTCTAATAGGTATTTGTTTGCACAATTAAGCTCTCACCCAATCCTAAAACACTTGAGCAAATCTAACAATTTTGGCTCACTAGTGTTTGTCTATACAAAGAATTTACACTTAACCACTAAGACACATTTTGATCATATGTTGTATTACAATTTGAAGCATTAACCTTTACTAGATGCTTGGAGGTCCCTTTTATTAGTTTATACTCCTCTTTGAGTTTGTAGTCGTTACTAGCCGTTGGGGTTGAATTGGAGCTGTTGGAGACTTTGTTTCCCACCATAAATGCAGTTTTGTAGCTCCCCGTTTCGAAACGCTCGACCCATTTCGAAACACTCTTAAAATAGAAAGAGCCGTTGCAGTCTGATGCAGCACCCGTATCGAAACGCCCTTGGCCGTATCGAAACGCCCGTATCGAAACGCTTGTCTCCGTATCGAAATGCTCCGCATTTAAAAGGTAGTTAGGAAATAGCCGTTGGGGGTTTATGACCGTTAAGGTCGATTCCACATAAGCGTATCGAAATGGCGGAGGCCGTATCGAAACGCTATGCAAAATCTCACCCAAATTAAAGCTCGTTTCAAAACTCGTTTCAAAACGTTTTGCCACTATAAAGACCCGTATCGAAACACCTAGGGGGTTTCGAAATGCCTGGATGGTTTTGTTGAATTTGGCTTTGAAAACACTTAAAACCTTTTTGAAATATCCCATTAACATAGTTTTAAGTTGTTTGGACTTAGAAATGGTTTTGAATTCTTTTTAACTTTGTCCAAAACATTTTTCAATTATTATATCAAAACATTAGTTCTACATAAACCCTAAATCATATACCATAAACCCAGAACTCTAAACCCTAAATTATAAACCAAAAGCTTAAAGCTTAAACTATAAACTCTAAACCTTAAATACTAAATTATGAACATAAGACCCTAAACTTAACTCTAAACCATAAATAACAAACCTTAAATTATGAACTCTAAACCCTAAACATTAAACTCCAAACCATAAACCCTAAATTATGAACCCAAACCCCCAAAAAAATAAACCCTAAATCATAAACAAGAAACCCTAAAGCTTGAACTATAAACCCTAAACTATGAACTCCAAAAACATAAACCCTAAATTAAGAACACAAAATCATAAACCCAAACTTCAAGCCTAAACCCTAAACCATAAACTCCAAACTCCAAACCATACATAATGAACCAAAACCCAAAAAATCCTAAAGCTTGAACTCTAAACTCTAAACTTTAACCCCTAAAACCTAAATCATGAACCTAAAACTTGAAACAAAAAACTCTAAATTCCAAACCATAAACCCTAAATTACAAACCCAAAACCCTAAACATTGAACTCAAATCCTAAACTTAAAACCCTAAACACTAAATCATGAACCATAAACTCTAAACCCAAACTCCAAGCCTTAAACCCTAAACTCAAAACCCTAAATCGTAAATCATGAACTCAAAACCACAAACTCTAAATCTTGAACTATGTTTGGATGAACAATCAATGGAAATGGCCAAGAAGGGGTGAATTGGAAATTAAAAAATTGGTGGAAGCTAATTGCAAAAGCAATAAAAATGAGACAAAAGATTTATAGTAGTTCAACTTTATAAACAAGGTTTATATCCACTATCTTAGCTATCCACAGTAAGAATTTTCACAAATTCATTAAATTTGTCTTTCCTTTTCGGCTAAAGGAAATAACCTCACAACCTAGACTTATACCCCAAAGTGTAGTGATCCATTTTTTTTCTAAATGATAAATACAATTAAGCAAACTCGGAAAAAAATCGCACAAGGCAGTTTGTTTGCACAAGAAAAGTTCACTAAAACCCCACACACTTGAATAAAAAGATTACAATGAAGAACACAGTGTGTTTACAAGATTTTGACAAATTGAGCTCAAGGATGTTGGATATGTGCTTGAATGCTTTAGAATTGTTGTCTTGTTGTTAAAGAAGCAACTTACACCTGCCAAAAGAAGAAAGAGTCGTTGCAACAAAGGGGTACTGGTACGCGAGCAGGCGTATTGGTACGGAATGACAATTTTACAGAAGGTATCGATATAGGTCATATCGTACCGGTACTCATTTTGCTCATTGAAATCCTTGGAAATTTTGGTGAAACTACTAAATCAAAATATTTAATAAAAAGATTTTAAAAATCTTAACCTCGTACGTACTCTAGCTCAATTTGAAAAATATATTCAAAAATCTATACTGGTACACGCATAGTCACACGCATAGTCGTACCGGTACACTTTAGCTATTATGCACAAGTTTAGATTTTAGTAACAAAAATCTGTACCATTTTTCGTCCGAGTCTAAAACTCAAACTAAAAAAATCCATTTACTTTAGAAATTCAAAAATACCAAATAAAAAGCCAAATTGAAAATCCATTTATATCAACACCAATTCATTACACATTAATCCATTTACACTACCATAACCCAATTACATTCAAATCCACTTAACCTATAGCCCACTACCCATTACCCCTTCCACGTCACCACCCATACCATTCAGCTCCTGCCCCGTCAGCAACTACATCCAGCAACCCTCCACATCACCGCCACCTCAGCAGCTGCTCCACGACAGCACCCCTGATCTCTCAGCAAGCAACGACGCGAGAATGGTACTCCTCTCCTCGTACGAGTTTCAACAGCAAATACCAACAAAAAGGACAATATGTATCAGCAAACAACGGGCAATGTAAGGGGGGACTCTCTTCAATTCTGAAATAAAAAGCAAACAAAAAACAGTTTATTCTTGGTTTTTTTTTTCTTTTTTCAAAATCCGCATAGAAATTAGGGGTCATCTTTTTCCCCTTTTCTTCAAAACGAACTGAAGCTTTGGGCTTTGAATCTCTTTGATCAAAATAAAGGTTTAAAAAATTTTCAATCAAAAGAATTTTGTACCCTATATAAATTTTCTGTTCAAAACAAAATTTTAGGGTTCATCTCCTTTTTTTTATTCGAAACAGAAAGCTAGGGTTTCCAAAAGTTCACCTTTAATTTAGGGGTTGGGTTTTGTCTTGGTGCTTCGGTGGTTTTGGGGCTCGGTCTAAGGGAAAAGCTCGCTTGGCTTACCCACACGTAGCCACTGCTTGAACCACCGGAGCGAGGAGACACCGCCGATGAACTGGTGCGGGGTCTGTGTGTGGTCGGAGAGTGAGTGAGAGCCGAGAGAGAGACTCTCTGTGTATATTTTGTTCTTGAAACCCGATGGAAATGAACCCTTTATTTTGTTTCTTTTTTCATTTAAATGCTGTTTTATTTCCCCATATTTATGTTTTTTTCAGCAATTAATACCGCTTCTAATCTTTTTTTTTTTTTCAAATACCGCTTCTAATCTTCCCTCCTTTATTTTCCATGCATTCTAATCCTTTTGTCACGAGTCTAAATTCAGCTTTAGGCGATGTTCTCTTGACAAAAACACCTACGTCAGCCTTACTCTCGGTTTAGAATATCAAATCATTTTAAAGTCTTTGAACGGAAGATCGTTTTAAGCGGTCAAAGAATAACGAAAAAAAATTGACAACAAAAACAGAAAAACATTCAAAAAGACAAAAAAAAAATCTCAGAAAGTTAAAAGTAAATGTTTTTTGTATTACTCAAAGTGAATGATGAAGTAATTTACAAATGAGCTTGGAGCCTCTATTTATAGTTGAACTCACCTACATCCAACGACTTAGTTTAAATTACATAGACGGTCGAGATCAACTCTATCCTTTTCAAATCTCTAATTATCACAAACATTATCTATATAATTAATTTAAATAAATGAATAATGTTTTAACCAAATTACCCTTCTGAATCTTCTATGAATTTTATTAAGTCTGATGGGCTTGCGGGCTTTCTAACATTCTCCAAGTTCCGGGCCAAATTTAACGGTTTTGGCAAGTCTGATGTATCTCGCACAATCTCTTTGGCCTATACTTGCGCCAATACATCGGTCCCAAAAATTTGGTTTGTGACATTTTGCATTAAAATTTCATATTGTGTTTTGCATATTCATATATTATACTATATATATAATATATATCTATATGTATATAATGTTATATATTAGCCTTTAATATATGTATATAATGCTACCATATTATTATTATTATTATTATTATTATTATTATTATTATTATTATTATTATTATTATTATTATAATATGTATGCATATATCTTTAATTGTTGTGTTTTATTTGTTCGATCACAGTTTGTCTTCGACTTTATCGTGACCTACAACATGGTATGATCTGTATTATTCATGGCACATTTTAATTTAACTAACTCTTAACTTGCTAATATCTAAATTTTAATTTCTCGCTTTTTTCTTTCATCTGGTTTTTTCAGATACTTATTTATTTTTTCGCATTTTAAATTTCCGCCTTTAATTTTCTGCATTTTATTTACTTGCTTATTTTTATATCCATATTTACTTGATTCACTTTTATTTATGTTTTGCTCATGCACTCTATTTGTCATTTATGTGACTTTTTAATATTTTGATTTGACATGGTAATTAATTAATCTTAATTATAAAAGGAGGTATTCATTAATTTCGATAATTGTGTCGTAACAGTCTTAGTTCAATGGATGTTGATCGAATACTTGAATTAATTCTTAACATTCGAGGTAAACATTAACTAAAAGTGGACAAATCACAACATCATCTTTAAATGCTTGCATCTTGCATAAAAGTGATTGTACAAAGTTCGAACCATAAATTAACACGACAGTCCAAATTATTCGATGTCGATTTAATCTATGGTCAGTTGTATCATCACTCTTATTAATTAAACGTTTAATTAATTCAAGTCCACCAAATTTTAAAGCCCACTTATTAAGGTTTATATTCAAGTAAGAGCATTTAATTAAAGTTAATTTAAATTTCAACAATTTTTATCAGTCAAAAGCAACATTTGATTTGGTACCGATTTCGGGCGTGATGGGGTGCTAATTCTTCTCCACACGTAACCAATTTCCGAACTCATATTCAAATGAATCTCTGGTTTTTACGGTGTTCGGTCTACCTAAACTAAGTAACAGGTGGCGACTCTAAGTCCTATTTTTCAAAAATGATTTTTCAAAGAAAAAAGGTCGCTACAACCGGTACCTAATTACCAAATTGGCTAAATTGAGTACCAAAACACTTATAAAATATTTGGGGTTTCAAAGTTTGACTTAAAAAATATTTAAGTTTGAATGTCTGTCAAAATTGAGTACCCTAAAAATTTATTTCTTTTACAAATTACTCCTTGTTATATCAAAATCAAATATAGGTTTACGAAACTCTAAACTTTAAATCATAAATCCTAAACTCTAAACATTAAACTTCAAACTTTAAACCCTAAATAATTAACCCAAAACTCTAAACTTAAAATCCTAAACTCCAACACTAAACCCTAATTTATAAACCCAAAACCCGAAAGCTTAAACATAAACCTTAAATCCTAAAAATAATATAATAATCAATGTCAAAACAATAGTAAAATATAAAGTTAGAATTTTAAGAGTAAAAGTGTACATTTATACATAACACTTATCTTTTAACTTTAACCCCAATTTCACAACCAAACACCTTAATAAAATAACAATCATTTTTCATCCATCTTTATAATACGCAAGTGTTATTTAATACAACACACCTCTTTTACATCTGTTGTACCAAACGAGACGGAAATGTTTGGGTTTGAGTCCCATGTCCAGCATTCATTTTTTTTTCAATTATTTAAGTTGTGATACGTGTAAAGACTTTATTAAAATATATTGAGAAAATATTTAATATTTTGGTGTTGGAAATTTTTTTTACAGGTTTTATTTAAGGTTTCTGATTTTAGTTTAAGGTCTAAGATTAGTGTTTACATTTTATGGTTATGAATTATGAATTTAAATTTTAGTTTTTAAAGTGAAATTGGACATGTTTGTGAAATTTTTTTCACTATCAATACATGAAATAATAAATCTAAATACAAGAGAACCTCTATAAATCAATATTAAATAAATTAATAACCTCTCTAAAATAATAATTTTTTCGGTCTAGGCTTGGGCCCAAGGTCTAAATTAATAATTTCAATAAATTAATAAGATAATAATTTTTCAAAAGACTCCTATATAAATTTATGGTCCCTTCAATATTATAAATTAATAATTCTATAAAGTTACAAATATAACTAGGAAAACTTAGTAAAATATGATTCTATTGTTGTTTGCTTCTTCTTAAAATATAAATCTAGTTGTATTTCATCTCTAACTTTCCTTACTGCATCCAAAAGTTTCGGTGGTTGATTTCTTTACCATACATGAACTTGCATTAAGTTTTAACTAGTACTACGTATTACAATTAACTTTATTTTTAGGGGGTGTGTATTATATTTAATTAGTCACATTGTACATGAACATCATTCAATTAGTCAATACAATTTATATGTTTTATTCATGAAGAATAATGTAGGTTCGTTGAATCGGAAAAAATCTCTTTAAATTAATAAATTATTAATTTATCAATTAATTAATACCTCTTTAAATTGATAAAATTGCGTGGTCCCGAAATTATTAATTTATAGAGGTTTAACTATATGTTAATAGCTTAATAAAGGAAATAAAACGTTTTGAAATTATTAAGATTATTTAGCTGTTAGGATTGTTTAGAGCTGTTAGGAATAAGTTAGAGTTTGCCAGCTGGATCAGTTAGGTTTAGTTAGCGTGAGTTATTCTTTTTCTTTCTCTCTTTGTTATGTGTACAAGGACTGAGCTTCTTTTAAATTCCTGATTAATAAAATCACTGACTCCTTAATAAAATAGTCAGTTTTTATATTCTAACAGAAATTTAGAGATTATCTCAGAATAGAGATCATAATTTAAAAATTTTCTTGTAAAATTAAATTTATAAATTATAAAAAACTTTTGACTGAATATTCTTTAAAATTATCTATATGGGTTTAGTGACTTGTTCAAATTTAGAGTTGGACAATCAGCCTTTCAATATTTCGTGGCACGTATTCATTAGGAGACATGTGGTGCAAAAAAAATTGTTGGTAAAAAGGAAAATGAGGGCACTACACCTTTAATTTCCTTTCCTTTTCTTAATTTCTTTTTAGACAAGTATATGTATGAATTTCCCTAAAAAAAAGTAAATGTATGAAGATATATTTTTTGAAATCAAAACGTTTACGGTTTATAGAAATTAATTCTTTAGAGATTTGTGATTGTTTTATTTAATTTGAGTAGGGCTGTAAATGAGACAAGACAGATCGCGAGCTACTCGAGCTCGACTCGGTCAACACTCTACTTGATTGGACTCGACTCGAGCTCTTAACGAGCCGAGCTGTAACACCCAAAAGTTTTCCTAATTTGAAAACCCTAAATTCTCAATCCCTAATTGATAAACTTAATTTTGTGAATTTCCAATTTATGAAATTCTATTTTTTAGGGATTTTGAATCGATTTGCTAAAAATTGATAATCAAAGTTCTAGACTAATTTGTAAATTTTTAAATCTTTCAATTTGTGAACCGTAATTTCTAAGAACATTTGATCTTTAGTTTTTGAAAATTTTAAATTCAAGACTAAATTTTGAGAAATCTAGGTTTCGGGGTCAAATGATAATATTTGAAAATTCAAAGATCATTTTGTAATTTTATAAAACTTCAAGGTCAATTTTGTAATATTTCGATGTTTGGAGACTTATTTTTTTATTTTTCTAAAACTTCATAAAGAAATAGGTAATAATCAAAAGTTGGGGTTACTTTAAAAATGATCTTCATGTTTGAGGACTTAGTACACAATTAACCCATTGTTCTATAGAAAATTGAATTCCCGTTTGTTTTGGACTCTTATTCTGCTGATTCAACCTCACTTTTTTTTGCTAATACAGTAATAAGGATGTAGAGAACTAGGCCATCCGATCAGCCTCGAACGCCTCAAGGACCATGTTCGAAGGTTCCAGCAGCCACTCTTCACTGTGCGACTCTCCTTTCAGCAGCCGTGAAAGACGATCTGTCACTCGATTCTCTTTCCTTCCAACATGTTGAACGACAACCTCCCAATCTCGACAGAGCATGCCAAGAATCAAATCCACCAAAACATCCCCACGTAGGGCCGTTGATTCATTCCGAAGAATTTTAACCACTTCCACGTTATTCGACTCGACAACTACCCTCCTATAACCAAGCCTCCATGCATGCAACAAAACATCATGGACCGCCCAAAGCTCCGCCATCAACACTGTGCAACGTCCAATTTTCCGAGAAAAGCCAAAAACCCAATTACCATTCCCATCACGTATCACACCCCCAGCTGCCGCAAGTTGTTGAGCTCCATAAACTGCCCCATCGACATTTGCCTTTATCCACCCTAAGGGTGGTCGCTGCCAGCGAATCAGGACGCCAGGCCTTCGGTTCCCTCCACCGTCGACATAGGAAGCCCGACTAAACTTCACTGCAAGACGAAAGCAAAACGGCAAGAAATCATTTGAGTCCACAAAACCATCATCAATCAGCACACTGCATCTACGCTTCCACAGCTGCCAGCATATCGCCGCGAATTGCGTCACCCAGGTTGATGATCCATCCGGTAACCTCCCGTCATTGCGCAGGTTAAAAACCAACCAATCATCTATGCCCATGGTCTCAAAATCTATCAAACTTTGCGCGGGTACAACCTTAGCTCAGACTTGCTGCGCAAAAGGGCAGCGTCGAAGCACGTAATCGACGTCCTCCATCCCTTGACGACAAATCGCACAGCCACCATCCATGCTCATATGTCGACGATAGCGTTCCATGTTGGTGAGCAACCCTTTGCGCATAACCAACCACAAAAATATCCTCACCCAATGGGGCATATTATTATTATTATTATTATTATTATTATTATTATTATTATTATTACTATTATTATTATTATTATTATTATGGGTTAGGATCAACTTACACAGTGTAAAAATCTATAAGTTTTACACGTTTTTTGGATCGTTGGATGGGGGAAATGGATAGTTGAGATTAACTCCTTACTTTTCTTTCCCAAGTGATAATCTTCACATATTCTACTGTTAATCTCATCCATATGTTTCACTCATCTAACGATCCAAAAAAACGTTTCACTCATCTAACGATCCAAAAAAACGTATAAAACTTAAAAAGTTTTACATTGTGTAACCGAATTCTATCCCTATATATATAACAAACATTATGGTTTGAAATTTAGCAAAACCCTATTTTTTTCCACTAACCATAGAAAACATTTTCAATGTTTTTTTATGTGCCGCACCACTTGAGCTTGGTGCTAAAGATGTAAAAACGATTTATCAATTTAGACCGCACCACTTAGCTTAGAATCGATCGTGCAAGTTTTGCCTATGTTACTACTTGCTACTAAAAGAAAAGCATCGACTTATTAATATTTTCTCAGTCTTCGTAAATTAATTTTACGTCTTCGATAATTAATTTAGATTAGTGTTTGCGATGTTGGTTTGGTAGCATAGTGTTAGATTTTGATGTAGAATTTTATATCGTAGGTTCTGATTCAACTAGGTCCAGTGCTAGACCTGATGTGAGAGACGTTCTTCTCAATATTAGAGCTATTGCTACTTGATGTGTGTTTCTTCTGGTGCTATACATAAAATAATTTTTTATATGATTTTACGCTTGCTTGATTATGATCCGCATTATGGCTTGTATGGTTGACATCACATGAATTTTCTGAATGTGTTTTAATTATGACTTATGAAACAATTGATTTATGAAACATCGATTTTACGGAAGCATGATTTATTGATTTATGGACTTATGATATATGAAGTATGTTTATGAAATTTCATATTTATAGAATCGTGTTTATGAAATTTGAGTTTTAAACATCATATATGTATGAGCATGAGTTGGGATTTGTACGGAGAAAATTCAGTGGTTTCACCCTTCGGATGACGGACGCATCGAGGAAGTTATGGGAACCTTCCTCAACTTTAGAGGACGTAGTTGGGTGCATTGCATTACGCTTGTGATATTGTATCGTTTGTTTTATGTTTTAAAGATTTTTAAGTAAATAATATTATGTTTTATGACTATAGTTTTCTTGCACGTTAGAGCCACACTTAGCTCTTTAGCTTACTCCCACATAGTTTTCTCTTACAAATATCTTTGGAATTTAGACGATGTGGTACTTGGAGAATCTCACATTTTATCCCAGATATTTAATTATTCAGCGCGAAATAATTTTTTAGTTATTCAGATTATTGTTTATTATTTTGAGATATTGATGTAATTTCATACTTGAGAGACTATTTATGGTTTTCAGAGTATTTAAGCTTCTTTTACTATGATTTTATTTTAGAGATTTTATGTAAACATTCAAATATTTATTATGATATTTATGTTTTTATTTATTATAAGATATTTATTAAATTAATGTATAATTTTTTAAAAATTAGTTTTCTTGAGGGTTAAGTTTTCAAACGTGACTTCTTGAATTCCACAATTTCTTCTGGGCCGGGTTTAGGGGGTTACACAAGCTACTTGATACCCGACTCGAAAGGCTCGCGAGCTACTCGAAAATATAATAAACTATTTTTTAATTTTTAAAATTAAAGTGAACTAAAGTGCATGTTGAGTGTTTTAGGTTGTTATGTTAGTTTAATTTTTAGTTTTTCTTTATATTTTTATGTGAATTTTTTCCCTCCTACTAGGATTAGGGATTTTTAACGAGGCACATGGAAATATTATTATTATTATTATTATTATTATTATTATTATTATTATTATTATTATTATTATTATTATTATTATTATTATTATTATGAACATAGTTATAAATGAAACGAGACAAAACGCGAGTTACTTGAGTTCGACTCGGTCAAAGCTCGATCAATCACTACAAGAAAATGCATTTTTAGTGACATTGAAAATGGTCACTAAAAGTATTAAATTTAGTCACTGTAATTTATAGTGACAATTTTTTTGAGTCGTCACCACTCGTTACTAATAACTCTGTCACTATTATACTTGTGACAACTTCATGCATTTCGTCACAATTAGTAATATTTTTTGTGACTACATTTTTGACACAAAAGATTAACAACATTGACTAAAATTTAGACACTAATGTTATTCTTATTAGTGACAAATATTTTATCACAAATACATATTGATTAGTGTCTAAAACATGTTGTCACTTTTCAATAATAAAAATGTTAATATTATATTTTTAGTTGTAACCATCTTATTTATGTCCCTTAAATTTAATGGGTCTTTTGCATTGTAGTCAACAAATACTTTTTTTTGATGAAAGCTAAAGTGATTACAAGTAGTATCTGTTCTAAATATACTCTCAACCATTTGACAACTGCAGCTGCTGGTGCTCGAACCCGTGTCCTCTAGGAACAACAACCGTTCCCTTAACCACTGAGACAAGTTGGTTCGTGCTCAACAAATACTTTTAACCATTCATTAGGTCATTGAACTTTCATTATAGATGATGTGGCACCTTTAGATGTCAATTTTTATTAAATAAATACAATATATGGCTTCAAGGAGGATCGAACCTGGAACCTTTAGGGCGGGAATGCAATGTTTATCCATTAAGCTAGGCAAGAAATTTAATGTTATTTTAAAGGTATTTAGGTTAAATTGTGATTGAAATTAATTTTATTTATTTTTAAAATATGTATTAATAATAACACTAATTATCATAATGATAATTTAATTCATTTTACTATGGGTTTTTATACGAAATGTGTTTGTTGAAGAAAATATATAAAAATAATTGAGTTGGTTTTAAAATATAAAATGTAAATATTAAGATTTACGCCTAAAATAATGAATATTATATTTTAATTAAATAATTTAATTTAATTTAAATTATTGATAGAATTATCCTTTTTATGTGATAATTATTGCGCATACTGATAATGCAAATTTTAACTCCACAAGCAAAGTTAAAACAAATATTAAGTGTAAAATTTTTCATAAGGTAAAATTTTGCTATCATATATTATGCTAAGATTACATATTAGTCTTTGTACTTTAATTTGGTCACTTTAAGTTTCTGTATTTTTAAATTTTTAAATTTTTAAATTTAGATCTTGACATGAATGGTAGTCTTTAAATATATTAAGTAATTTTTTAGCCTATTTGTTATATATAAGTTGCATACTTAATTTTATTCTTTTATTTGATCATTTTAATCATTTTAATTTAGTCATGTTGTCGTTGTCACGTTTGGATTAGGATCGAAAATTTAAAATTTGAAAAACAATAGGGACTACAATTGATCAAAACATAATGACTAAAACAAGAATTTACACATAGTATAGAGAATAATAGAATTATTTTACCTTTTGACAAACTAATTTATGGTAACTTCAATTTTTATAATTGTTATTATTACTAGTATTATAAAAATAAATAAATTTATTATTGTGACAATATCTAATTTGTCACTAATTTTTTTTTTGCAATGGTGACAAAATTTATCACAACAAAAGTAAAATTTAGAGTGACAAACTATTTTACTGTCACAACAAAAATCAAATAATAGTGACCACTTTATATATCGTCACTATTACGTGTCAACGTTTTAGTGTCAAAGAAATTTCTGTCACAGTTATAGACTAATAGTGAGAATTTAATTGTGAAAGATGTAATTGTCACAATTACTACTATAACAATGACAAAATAAAAATCCATCACAATTACTCATACTAATAGTGTCGCACACAAAAATTGTCACAAAAAGTTTAATATCTGTGACAACATTACTTCTAGTCACTAGCATTTTGTCACTAAAAACATATATTGTTGTAGTGAATACTTGAACTGGAGCTCGACTCGAGTTTTTAACGAGCCGATTCGAGCTCAACATACTGAAGCTCGATCTCGACTCGAATTCTTAACGAGTCGAGCCGAGCTCAACACTACTCGAGTTTGACTCAGCTCGTTTACACCCCTATAGGGCGGGGCGAAGACGGTTTTACATCTTTCATTTTGTCTCTAACAATTGCGGTTACGATTTTGAAGAATCTCCATTGAATATTTCAGAGAATTTTCATCTCCATATCTATACTGCACGAATCCCCACGAGTTTTGGAAAATCTCCATATCTAAAAAAATTAAAAAATAATAAAAATTTCAGTTTACGAATTCATATATTAATTAATAAAACAACAACCCTATGGAACCTTAGCAACTGTCGTCGCAGCCTCTGCCCTTCAAAAATGTTCTCGGCAGCCACATCAACCCTCTTCTCCATACCATTAACTTGTCCTCCCTATAAAAATCACAGAAGCAACAATCAAAAGGAAGGAAAGCAAAAACTGAGTAAGATCAATAGATGAATTGGTGAAACACTGCGCAATCGGAAGAAAAGAGAGAGGGAGTTAACCTTTACCATCACTTCAACGACGGCTGGAACATCTTCAGCAAAAACGAATTGTGGAAGGACTTCAACTCCCTAAGAACGACATATCTTGGTCGAAATGTCCTGGTCGAAGGCTTAGCAAGAGAAGGTGCAAAGCATGCAAACTGTTTTAAAGCCGGGTGGCAGATCCTTGGAGTTATCTTGGTTCTTGGCTTTGTTGTGGGATGAAGTAGCGCATTTATGCTAGTACTTGGTTCTACTGTATGCTAGTATTAGTTTCTACTTTGTTTTGGCAGTTGGTTGGTGTTGGTTGTTTCTTATCTGATTTGGTTGTTCGGTGTTGATTGTTTCTTCCCGACTTATGTGTACTCTTTTCCTTCATTTAGACTTAGGAAGGTTTTTAACGAGGCACATAAGTTGGTTCGACTTTTATATTAATAAAATTATATTTGCCGAGCAAAAAAAAAAACACTACATATCTCGAGTGGCTCAATGCGATGTTGGATATTTGAGATCGAGCAGGTAAAGTTTGAAACTTCTTTTTCAGTCTACAATATTTTCAATGCGATGTTGGATATTTGAGATCGAGCAGGTAAAGTTTGAAACTTCTTTTTCAGTCTACAATATTTTCTTCCTATTTTGCTGAAAATAATCATGGATCCTGCATTGGGAGAGAGAAACGAACGAAAAATATATATATAATTTCTGTTGTCGTCGATAAAGGAGAGAGTGAGAGAACTCTCTGTTTTGTTAAAGAATAATAATAAATGAAACAAAAAACATAACCCCTAATTAAAACATCAAACGATAATAAAAGAAAAAAAATATTTTTTATGAATTATTATTCTATACACTGACAGTGGGTAACAAAGTTTCCACAAGAAGGGTTATTTAAGAGTTTATGATTTTAGTTTAGGGTATTAAGATTATGTGTTTAGATTATAGGGTTTAGATTTTAAAGTTCATGGTTATAATTTAGAGTTTAATATTTAGATTTTGGGTTAGAGTCTTAGGGATATTTAGGGTTCAAATTTGAGATTTGAGATTTTAACTTAAAAATTTGCATATTTGTGTATTTGTTTTACACTAACAGTATATTGAATATTATTTTTTTAGTTAAAATGAAAGGGTGAATTTGGAGAGAAAGAAGTCATCCATTTTTTAGGTTAAGGGTTACTTACTCTTTAGGTCTTAGCGTGTTTAAAAATTTACATTTCAGTCCTAATGTTTATTTTTAAATTTTAGTTTAATTTAATTTAGTTACAAGTATATATATTTTTAAAGTTTTGTAAAATGTTAGGGATCCCTGCAATTATTTTTTGGGGATTTCCATTGGGGGTTTTACGTGTACTGTTTGTGGATTCTTACGGTTCGAATATAGTTATTTTCATTCTTATCTTCATTTGAACTTTAGAGATAAAATCTCTACTGTCTTCGTCCCCTATAAGTAAATATTTTGATTATTTCCAATCTCGTCGGTTCGAATCATCACAGTTTTTGGTTATTTTTCTCTCGATTGCCACTTATATTTATTGGTATTGATTTTATAATTAAGTTCAAATTTTTATTATAGTATTAATTTTAAAATTTAAGTTTAAATTTTTATTAGAAATACAATATGAATTATCACAGCAAAACATAGGCAATTTTGGGTCAATAATCCCTTTTAAAAAATTAATAGGGAAAATGGCTCTCAAAAAATATTATTTAGCAAAATGACCCCCAAACTTGCCACGTCGGTGAACCTCGCTTTATGTAGGACGCGAGGTCTGATATCGCGTCCTGCATAACGCGAGTTCAGTCTACGTGGCCTTGTTGTTTGTGTTAACGGTTTTACAGAACCTCGCGTTCTGCAGAACGCAAGGTCCACGAGAATTTGAAAGGGCGGCTGAATATATCGCATAGACCTCGCATTCTGCAGGACGCGAGTTCTGTGCAACTTTGGGCTGAAGAACTAGGGAAAACAAGTGTGGGTAGGCCTGTTCGAGCCCAATTTTGGGTGTGTAAATCGTATATTTTTAGCGAATATCGAGTTTGGGGTCGTAGTACTGGAAATTCTCTATCGTATGATACCAACATGGTTAATTTCCGCCCATTCTACAATGGTTTAAAATGGTTTCGAAAACCTTATGTTATCATCCTTTTTTGAATGAAGTTGCATTTGAACAAATGTCGATTTTCGGTTTAGTAATCCCATAAAATTTATTCAAAACTGAAATTAAATAAACATTTTAAAGTTTAATTATAATAGATATACAAAACTATAATACGACATTATCCTGACCATCGTGTGGTGGTCCCTGGTCCCCATTATCCTGACCATCGTGTACGATATGCGGATTTGTGCTGGGCCCAGGCGGGGAGTAAAACAAGCTACCCACCGGCGTATTATCCACAATGCTAAAGTCATACTGAGATTGCAACTGTGGATAATCGATAAGCTGAAGGTCAGTCGTCGGCGTATGGGGACTATAGGCATCGGAGGAGCCGAACTGGGGTGGAGGCATCATCTGCTGGAAACTCGATGGACCGCTATAAGTATGAAATGTTGCGCCAGAAGATGAGGCCCCTGCAGTGTCATGTCGTGGTCTCGGACCGCGATGCGTCGACTGCATCTGCCTCTGGCTCTGGGTCGCTCGACGGGTGCTGCGTGGGCAGTTTTGGGGAGGCTGGGGAAGCCCTGCCTCGCGCTCGGCCTGAGTAAGGATATGTGACATCCCATTGAGCGCATACCACTGGCGGTAATTGAAAGCGACCGAATCAGCCCCTTCGATAATGTGTTGGAGAAGGGGTCGGCGTTGGACAAATCGATTAGCCCAAACTGCTATCCAAGCAGCGTGGTACTCGGACCAGTCAACCTTCGTCTTCCCCTGGCGCGTAAGATGGTGGAATCGGTCCATATTTTGCGGAACCAGGGTTGGAACATTTTGGACGAACCCGAACTGTCGGAGAACCCTATCCGTAGCATGCCATACGACAATTTCGTAGTTGAGCAGCGGCACGACGAAAATCTAGAGCTATTGGTCACGCAGAATCTCGGGTGGAGTAATCTGCTGAATCTCCTCTGAAGCGTAGGGCCTCCACACGAACTAAAAAAAATGAAAACATTTGTAACGGTTATTGTTGAGTGTGTAAAAGTTCTATTATTTACACCCTTTTTAACCCATATTTCTGTTGTATTCAAGCATCATTGCATTGCATTTAGGTTAGTTTACAGCAAAACATCACAAATAGGTAAAAGGTACGGATTCTACTAAAAATGGCTGATTTTGCAGGATGCTGCCATCGTAGACGAAGAAGGCAGGCGCAGGGCAGAGAAGCAGAAGAGCTGAACTGGACAAGCAGACGATGAGGACGAAGCTGCCAAGGAGCTGTCGTGATAGCAAGGTGACAGCAACCTAATGAAGAGGAAAAATAAAGTGGACCTCGATAGATAGAGAAAAATCTGCTCGTCTGTCGTGTGAAAGCCAAATATTTTTCCAAGCCCCGGATCAAAAGATATGTCAAGCCAAAGCTCAAGGAGAGGAATTCCCATGAAACAAGGAAGCGGCTGAAAAGTAAGAATCCTTAGAGATTAAGCATTTATTAGAATCTTACTTTTCATTAAAGTTGTAATCCTTGTTAACTTAGAATACTGGAGCCCAAAGCTTATATAAGGGCATAGATTTTAACCTAGGGGAGATCATCCCTCATCTTACCCCATAACCAATAACCTAAACCCCTCTGTCGTTTACCCGTCACCAACATGTTCTAAATTCCCCCTAGGGCCACGGGTTGTTTTGTAAAGTAGTTGCAAGGGTTGTTTTGTTTTAGGATTTTCCAAGTTCAATAAAATAAACTTCAAGTTCTCTTATTTTGGTTATTAATATCTTGCAAGAGCATCGGGAGAGCATTGTGAGGTTATCCATTTACTTAGCATTGGGGGAGTTAAGTATACGAAAGAAATAAGAGCGAGTTCTCTAGTTTATAGTTGAACTATCTTGTGCCTAGGGATAGGGCAAGGTTAAGTGGCTAAGGAAGAATTCATACACATCGGTGTTCATCCTTCGATTCACGCCGGGAGGTATCATCAAAGACGTGATCATCGACAGACTTGGACCTAGGGATAGGCCAAGGCAGATCTGGGATTCTTGCCAAACTTGAAGTACGGAGTTGGTGTGTTTGCTGCCGCGACAGCCAACGGACAGCTGCCGCGACATGTGCTGCTGCGACAGGCGCGACGACAGAACTGGAGTTCCTAAGCAATACAATACCTGCACTACCGAGCAATTCAATACCAGTCCATTCTCTCTATCTTGATATTCAAACTCTTTTATTTACGTTTTTCCTTATTATTTTCGTGACAATTCTCTTAATTATTTTCTTTACTTCGTGCAGTGAAATAAGGTGAAGCTATTAGCCCAATCCCTGTGGAGACGATATCCGATACTTCGTATCACTTTACTACTTGTGTCGTGTACACTTGCACTACAATTGCGATAGACTCTTTTACACGCAACAAGTTTTTGGCGCCGTTGCCGGGGATTGGCAACATAACTACATCTTTCTTTTATTGCACTTATCGTTTTTATTTTTATTTTTGTTTTCGTTTTTATTTTTATTTTTCTTTAATTTTTCTTTAGTACTTTCAACTCTTGCTTTTCACGGGGCTTTCTTGTTTATGCGCAGATCTAAAAGAGGTGAAGATCCTGAGTATAAATTAGATCCGGAAATCAAACGTTCCTTCAATCTCAAGAAACAACTTCGCCGCCTTTTAGACAGAAACGAATACCTCGAGGAACAGCTAGAGAAGATGGGCCATAACCAACCTGCCGGCGGTCGCATACCACCCCTTGGCGATAATAACCCGCCTGTCGGTGATCCACCGGCAGCAGATGGACGACGGTCATGTCGTGACTACATGCTGAACGATCATGTAGAGCTGGAGACCACGCTGCCGGATATTGATGTTGACAACTTCGAGCTTAAACCTTTCATGTTTAGTATGATCAACAACGTCGGGCAGTTTAGTGGTGCTGTGACAGACGATGCTAGGGAGCATCTCAAAACGTTCCAGGAGATATGTGGTTCGTTTAGACTGCCAGGAGTTAATCCAGAGATACTGAGGCTTCGGTTATTCCCCCATTAATTGAGGGACAGAGCTAAAACTTGGTGGAATAAACTTACACCGGGTTCAGTCGTAACTTGGGCAGATTTATCTCGTGAATTTTTATCTCGTTTTAATCCTTCGCATTTATCTGAGCGATTACGTAATGAAATTGCTACTTTTCAACAGGAAGATGACGAGCCAATGCACGAGGCCTGGGACAGATTTACTACTCTTCTTCGGAACTGCCCAATGCATGGATTTCCCGTCTGGAATCAGGTAACTAAGTTCTATAATGCTGCTAACTTACAAACTCGCATTCGAATTGATTCTGCAGCAAATGGACTATTATTGGATAAAGATCCAGACGAGGCATTGCAAGTTTTGAAAAATCTGGCTAAGAATGAGGAGCAGTTTCCGACTGCAAGAAGAGGGGGTAAACGGGTACTTGCTGTCAAGGACTATGAGGCCGACAGCACTATGAAATCACAGGTAGCATTCCTTACTAAAACAATGAAACGGTTATTGAATGAAGATGAATTACAAGGATTTGCTGTCGAGGAAGTTTGTACCATCTGTGAGGGAAATCATAGTCGGGATGAGTGCCCAATACAAATAGAAGAAGGAAAATATGTTGGAAATTACAAGCCGAATTATAATTCCAACAATTATAATCCTAATTAGAGGAAAGATCCCAAATTTTCCTGTAGTAACCCTAACAATGCCCTGAATCCGCAAGCACACAATCAGAATCAGGGAGGGCCTAGATTGTTGACGCGACAACAACTGCCGCAGCAACTGCCGCCGCAGCAGCAACAGCAGCCACCACCTGCCACGAGCAGTATATTGGAGCAGACTCTGGCCACTTTTATGTCTCAGACCGGTACGTATATGGAGAATATGAATCAGTTTGTCAAGAAAACGGAAACCTTTATGGATAAAACCGAGATGAGGATGACAAATCATGAAGCTACCTTGAAATCTCTAGAGACACAAATGGGTCAGGTTTCTCAACATATTAAGCCGAGGCAGAATGGAGGATTCCCTAGCAATACTGAAAATGCTAGACCACCCACACATGAGCAATGTAAGGCAATTACTACTAGGAGTGGGAAGAAACTACCAGGGCCAGAAAAAGATGCTGAAACAGAAAAGGAACCTGCCTTGGATAAACCTACCGAGGAAGCTGCCCTAACAGGTGATAAACAGACTGCTGCCGATGAGCCTGTCACGACAGCAGAAGTGACAGAGGAGAAAAACGATGATTACCGTCCTCAGATTCGCATGCAGTGGGAAGGACGTATTGCTGATTACCGTCCTCCACCATCTTTTCCCCAACGGATACAACAAGCGAAGCATGAATCTCAACTTAAAAAGATTTATGATATTTTTAAGCAGGTTCATATTAATATTCCGTTGTTAGATGCTGTTAGGGAGATGCCCGGTTATGCTAAATTTCTCAAGGATGTTATGTCGAAAAAATCTAAACTTGGGGAATTCGAAACGGTAAAGATGACAGAAGGTTGCATGAGTATTCTTCATCGGCAGCCACCCTAGAAAAAGAAGGATCCGGGGAGTTTCATCATACCTTGCGTAATCGGCAACAAATTTGTGGGTAAGGCACTTTGTGATCTTGGTGCTAGTGTTAATTTAATGCCAAAATCTATTTTTCAGAAATTAGGTATTGGAAAGGCGCGGCCCACGACAGTAACTCTGCAGCTGGCCGACCGCTCTTACGTTCATCCAGAGGGAAAAATTGAAGACATTCTGGCAAGAGTGGATAAGCTTATTTTTCCTGCTGACTTTCTTATCTTAGATTGTAAAGCAGATGAAAACGCACCAGTCATCCTTGGGCGACCCTTCTTAGCCACGGGAAGATCATTGATTGATGTGGAGAAAGGTGAACTCACCATGCGAGTGAATGATCAAGAGATTAAGTTGAATGTTCTCCAAGCGATGAAACATGCTGATGTGGACGAGGAATGCAAGGCTATCATTGAGGTGACCCTTGATCACCCCTGCATCAGGTCGGGCTGCCATGATATAAAATTTGGTCACTACCGCGACAGCCACCTACAGGCCTGTCACGACAGCAACGACGACAGCACCGACGACAGCGACTCCTCTGATTCCGATACATCTGATACTGAAGATCAGGAGGAGGT
Organism: Hibiscus tridactylites; assembly: GCA_958450335.1. Classification (NCBI taxonomy): domain Eukaryota; kingdom Viridiplantae; phylum Streptophyta; class Magnoliopsida; order Malvales; family Malvaceae; genus Hibiscus; species Hibiscus tridactylites. Next base: position 4,770,892 of record OY288287.1, on the reverse strand, counting down.
AAACTGGATAGGCAATCGTCTAGGTAAGTTATTCGAACCTTTGAATTACACTTCGGATAACCATTTAATCCAAAAGCCATCTACTGTTGAACCACCTGTCTTAGAACTTAAGCCCCTGCCAGGGCAGTTAAAATATGCTTATCTTGGTTCCAATGACACACTGCCCGTAATCATCTCTGCTAAGCTGCCGCAGGAACAGAAACGGCAGCTAATCGGCATGCTAAGGCAGCACAAGAAGGCTATTGGATGGACGATAGTAGACATACAAGGCATTAGTCCGGCGTTATGCATGCACAAAATCCTCCTAGAGGAAGGTCATAAGCCGACTATTGATGCCCAAAGGCGGTTAAACCATGCGATGAAGGAGGTCGTGCGTAAAGAGATAATTAAATGGTTAGATGCTTGTATTATTTACGCCATCTCTGATAGCAAATGGGTGAGCCCGGTGCAATGTGTTCTTAAGAAAGGAGGAATGACCGTAATAACCAACAAAAACAACGAGTTAATCCCAACCAGGACCGTGACCGGTTGGAGGGTTTGTATGGACTATCGGAAGCTTAATAAAGCTACCCGAAAGGACCACTTTCCTTTACCCTTTATTGATCAAATGCTTGATAGATTAGCGGGTAAACCTTACTATTGTTTTCTTGATGGTTATTCAGGTTACAATCAAATCGCTATCGCACCGGATGATCAAGAGAAAACGACTTTTACATGCCCCTACGGAACATACGCGTTTAGGAGGATGCTGTTTGGTCTCTGTAATGCACCTGCCACCTTCCAAAGGTGCATGATGGCCATATTCTCCGACATGGTAGAGGACTTCCTTGAGATTTTCATGGATGATTTTTCCGTCTTTGGAGACGACTTTGAGAGCTGCCTTGGCAATCTTCAAAAGGTACTTGAAAGATGTGAAAAAGCTAATCTTGTTCTAAATTGGGAAAAATGCCATTTTATGGTGGACGAAGGGATAGTCCTTGGCCATAAGATTAGCTGCCGTGGGATAGAAGTCGACAGGGCCAAGATAGAAGTCATAGAGAAGCTGCCGCCGCCGACCACAGTCAAGGGTATTAGAAGTTTTTTAGGGCATGCTGGTTTCTATAGGAGATTCATTGCAAATTTCTCAAAAATCACCAAGCCCCTATGCCATCTCTTAGACCAGAACCGACCCTTTGACTTTAATGAAGAATGTACTGAAGCATTCGAGGTTCTGAAGGAAAAACTGGTGACAGCCCCCATAGTACAGCCACCAGACTGGACACAGCCATTTGAGATCATGTGTGATGCTAGTGACTATGCTATCGGGGCAGCACTTGGGCAGCGCAGAGATAAATTGTTTCATGTCATATATTATGCCAGCAAAACATTAAATGACGCCCAAGTGAACTACACCACCACAGAAAAGGAGCTGTTAGCTGTGGTGTTCTCTATCGACAAGTTTCGTTCTTACATACTTGGGACGAAAGTAATAATACACACCGACCACTCTGCCCTAAAGTATTTGTTCGCAAAGAATGATGCAAAGCCTAGATTGATACGGTGGATCTTGCTATTACAAGAATTCGACCTTGAGATCAAGGACAAAAAGGGGACAGAAAATCAGGTGGCAGACCACTTGTCGAGGTTGGAGAAGGGACAGAGTCTACCAATAGACGAGACAAACATACTGGAGACCTTCCCAGATGAGCAGCTCTTTGCTGCCGCAATCGCTGTCGCGATAGCCATGGCGGCAGGTAAGTCTTCTGAACTCCCATGGTATGCTGATTTCGTTAATTTTATAGTTAGCGGAATACTTCCTTCTAATCTTAATTATCAAGCCAGGAAGAGGTTCCAAAATTATGTTAAACATTATTATTGGGACGAACCTCTTCTTTTCAAACTATGCGCAGATCAGGTTATAAGGAGGTGTGTACCACAAGAAGAGCAAGAAGACATTCTCCATCACTGCCATGCTTCACAATATGAAGGTCACTTAGGAGGCAATAAGACTGCTGCCATGCTTCACAATATGGAGGTCACTTAGCAGTCAGGGTTCTACTGGCCGACACTATATAAAGATGCACAGGACTTTTACAAGAACTGTGACAGGTGCCAGCGGACAGGTAACATCTCGAGGAGAAACGAGATGCCACTGCAGAACATTCTAGAAGTCGAGATCTTCGACGTTTGGGGGATTGACTTTATGGGACCTTTTCCATCTTCGTGTGGAAATCTATACATTCTCCTAGCAGTGGACTATGTCTCTAAATGGGTTGAAGCCATCTCCACTCAAAAGAATGATGCCAAGACGGTCCAAAAGTTTTTGCACAAAATTTTTTTTTCTAGATTTGGCATCCCTAGGGCGATTGTCAGTGATGAAGGGAGACATTTTGATAATAGGGTAATTGCTACCGCCTTGAAGAAATATGGTGTCAAGCACAGGATCGCGACAGCATACCACCCACAGACCAATGGACAGGCTGAGATTTCCAATAGGGAAGTGAAGAACATTCTTGAGAAGATGGTTAAACCAACTAGGAAAGATTGGTTTTTACTTCTGAACGATGCATTATGGGCATATAGGACAACTTTTAAAACTCCATTAGGCATGTCTCCATACCGTTTAATTTATGGGAAAACCTGTCATCTGCCTGTTGAGATCGAGCACAAAGCATATTAGGCAATAAAAGCAGTGAATATGGACTTGGACAAGGCATGCCAGAAAAGGCTATTAGATCTGAACGAAATTGAGGAATTACGGACAATGGCCTACGATAATGCAAGAATTTACAAGGAAAAGACTAAGAAGTGGCATGACAAGAAACTGCTGCCACGATAGTTCTGCCCAGGGCAGCTTGTGTTGTTGTTTAATTCTAGACTTAAACTCTTCCCAGGGAAGCTAAAGTCCAGATGGTCTGGCCCGTTCCAAGTGGTACAAGTTTTTCCCCATGGTGCCATCACAATCCGATCATTAAAAGACGGGCACCAATTCAAAGTCAATGGACAGCGCCTCAAGCATTATCAGGGGACTGAAGCCACAGGAATACAGGAAGTGGTTACTTTAGGAGATGCCCCACAAGGCATCCCTAATTTAACCTAATTTTATTTTTATTTTTATTTTATTATTATTATTTATTAGGAAATTAGTTTATTTTATTCGAATAATATTTTTTTTTATATTTTCTGTTTTTAGGAAATAAAGGAGTCAAGAAGAAAAGGAGAAGTGACCCAAGCCCACCACCCATCCATCAGCCCAACAGAGCCCATTTATTGAAGCCTATCGTTTCGGCTGCCGCCACAGACGGATAAGACAGGCTGTCAACAGACTAACACGGCAGACGCAGAAGCGTGTGGCAGACGCGTAACAGACGCATAAATGCGTGTCAGACGCGTCAGACACGCTAAATCCCATCCGTCGCCCCGTTATTCACGCCTGCCGTTACAGCATTAAACGAGCAGCAACTCGACCGCTATAAAACCCCGTTTTCATTTTCATTTTCCTCACTTCTGCTTATTCTTCCTTGCTTTCTCCTCTAGTTTTATTTGCTTTCTTTATTTACACAACCCTTGCAACTAATATGTCGTCTAGATAGACCCGCCGCAGTGTTGCCTCAGCCTCTTCTTCAGCAGCAGCAACACCCTTCGCCACAAAAGAGTTATGGGAGGAGAGGGGTTTCGTTTACATCCGAAAAGCACCCCACATGGGCCTCCGACCATTCATCACAAGGGCAATCACGGCTCAACTATGGGAGCAATTCGCCGAACAACCGACAGAACTAAACGACACATTAGTCCGGGAGTTTTATGCTGCTGTCGACAGCAGAACGACAACATCTGTCACCGTTCGAGGAGTAAAAGTGCCATTCACTGCTGACAGCATCAACCACATGTTTGGCCTCTACTTTGGCCCCGATGATGATGCCCACCAGAAATTTCTCGACACCCTCGATGCTGCCGCTTATGGTGCTGTCATGGCGGAGGTGACAGAGGAAGGAACAACATGGACAACCAGCAAAAAGAACCCCCACTCTGTCAAAAGGGGGCAGCTCCTCCCGGAAGCCAAACTCTGGAACGCTTTCATCAAAAAGCGTATCATGCCTTCATCCCACCACACGACAGTAAACCAGCAGCGGCTCGCCCTCATTCATTCCATCATGCACGACAGGCCTATTAATGTGGGTCGCTATATGAGGGACAACATCTTGGACTGCACCTTCCGCTCCGACTCTCGCCTCTGCCTGCCATTCACAATAACGTCCTTATGCCGCTGTGCTGCTGTCCCCGAGGAACCCTCCGACAAACTCATCAAGGGCAGAGGCTGGACAGACAACAACGTCAACAGCCTCATGGAGCTGGTAGTGGCTACGCCTATCTCTTCTTTCAACCCAGCAGGCTCCTCAGCAGAATCATCAGAGGAGCCTGCCCTTGAACCTGCCGCCACCACCGCCCCGACAGATCAGTCTGCCCTCATCCTTGCTACGATACAAAGGGTGTAAGAGAGACAAATGGGATTGATGACGTTCATTCGGGACTTCGCTAACTCGACGGTAAATTTTATTACCAACACTTTAAATTTTCCCGATGTTAATTTCCCTACTTTTCCTGCCCATTTTTTCCACATCCCCACCCCTGTCCACACACCTACACCACCTGCCTCCCCACATTCCCACTCTATTGCTTCCACCCCATCACCTGCCCCGACGGCAGCAGGCAGTCCACCGGCCGACACCTCTGCCAGAGGAACAAAAAGACCTGCCTCCGATGACAGCCCTCTGATTAGGAGGAATTTGGAGAGAGAGTTTACGCCTGTCAAGAGGCAGAAGCACGTGGAAAACAGGAAGCTGATGCCCAAGGCTAGCACCACCACCAGCAGCACTTGGGACAGTGGCAGCAGTTCCGACGTCCAGCTCGTGGAGCAACCTGCCCCTGAACCTGCCCAGCCTCCTCCACAGCCCAGACGCCGCCTTCAGATCCGAGTCAGCAGCAGCAGCGAGGACAGCGACTGAAAATTTAAGTTTTTCTTTTTCTTTTATTGCTGCCTGCCTATATCTTTTGTGATGTACTTGCTTTCATTTTTTTCGTTTTTGTTTTCATGTCATTTTGCATTGAGGGCAATGCAACCCTCGAGTTTAGGGGTGGCAACCCTCCATCATTAATGGAGTCTTAAGTACATCTTTTTATTAATTGTTGTGTCTTCTTTTTAAACAAGTTCTCTTAAAAAAAATTAAAAAAGATTAAACTGTTGGCTTAAAACTGTGAAGTTAACTTACCTGTCATGACAGCTCTGTCGTGGCAACATCTTTAGGACAGTTTAAGGAGAAGTTTAGAGCCTTTCTATAGTTCTGAAAATTTAAACACCTTTGTGACTGTTATATTGCTTAGATTTCTTTTAGCCAAACTAGAATAGGATGCTTAGAACTTGAATAGCCCCTAGAGGTGCTTAACACTGGCTCTAGGAAAGAAGTTTAGCAAAAGAAATTCCAAAACCTAGAGGTGCCCGAAACTGGCTCTAGGAAGCTAACTAGAGGTGCCCAAAACTGGCTCTAGAAAAATTTAGCTTGAAAAGAGAAGAAAAAGAAGCATGAAATGTGTCTTCAAGAAAATAAACTTTTGCATAAAATTCGAGTTAAAAAGTTGAATGTTCTAGTGAAACTAAGAGAGTCTTAGCATATAACTGTTCACAAGCATGCACACACTGCACGAGAGCTATAGGGAGATTCCGGACAGATCCTAACCTTTCCGACAGGTTGCTGCCGCCACAGAGAATGAGCGACGGGTAAGGGACAGTTCACTGTTTGAAGGCCAACACAAAAAATATTCATTTTTCTTTTAGGTTTAATTGCTTGAGGGCAAGCAAAAACTTGAGTTTGGGGGTGTGTTGAGTGTGTAAAAGTTCTATTATTTACACCCTTTTTAACCAATATTTCTGCTGCATTCAAGCATCATTGCATTGCATTTAGGTTAGTTTACAGCAAAACATCACAAATAGGTAAAAGGTACGGATTCTACTAAAAATGGCTGATTTTGCAGGATGCTGCCATCGTAGACGAAGAAGGCAGGCGCAGGGCAGAGAAGCAGAAGAGCTGAACTGGACAAGCAGACGATGAGGACGAAGCTGCCAAGGAGCTGTCGTGACAGCAAGGTGACAGCAACCTAATGAAGAGGAAAAGTAAAGTGGACCTCGATAGATAGAGAAAAATCTGCTCGTCTGTCGTGTGAAAGCCAAATATTTTTCCAAGCCCCGGATCAAAAGATATGTCAAGCCAAAGCTCAAGGAGAGGAATTCCCATGAAACAAGGAAGCGGCTGAAAAGTAGGAATCCTTAGAGATTAAGCATTTATTAGAATCTTACTTTTCATTAAAGTTGTAATCCTTGTTAACTTAGAATACTTGAGCCCAAAGCTTATATAAGGGCATAGATTTTAACCTAGGGGAGATCATCCCTCATCTTACCCCATAACCGATAACCTAAACCCCTCTGTCGTTTACCCGTCACCAACATGTTCTAAATTCCCCCTAGGGCCACAGGTTGTTTTGTAAAGTAGTTGCAAGGGTTGTTTTGTTTTTGGATTTTCCAAGTTCAATAAAATATACTTCAAGTTCTCTTATTTTGGTTATTAATATCTTGCAAGAGCATCGGGAGAGCATTGTGAGGTTATCCATTTACTTAGCATCGGGAGAGTTAAGTATACGAAAGAAATAAGAGCGAGTTCTCTAGTTTATAGTTGAACTATCTTGTGCCTAGGGATAGGGCAAGGTTAAGTGGCTAAGGAAGAATTCATACACATCGGTGTTCATCCTTCGATTCACGCCGGGAGGTATCATCAAAGACGTGATCATCGACAGACTTGGACCTAGGGATAGGCCAAGGCAGATCTGAGATTCTTGCCAAACTTGAAGTACGGAGTTGGTGTGTTTGCTGCCGCGACAGCCAACAGACAGCTGCCGCGACAAGTGCTGCTGTGACAGGCGCGACGACAGAACTGGAGTTCCTAAGCAATACAATACCTGCACTACCGAGCAATTCAATACCAGCCCATTCTCTCTATCTTGATATTCAAACTCTTTTATTTACGTTTTCCTTATTATTTTCGTGACAATTCTCTTAATTATTTTCTTTACTTCGTGCAGTGAAATAAGGTGAAGCTATTAGCTCAATCCCTGTGGAGACGATATCCGATACTTCGTATCACTTTACTACTTGCGTCGTGTACACTTGCACTACAATTGCGACAGACTCTTTTACACGCAACAATTATATGAAATATAATTGGAAAAAATAGTATGAAAAAATTCAAATTAATTTTCGAATTACCTGGTCGTCCGTCAAGCTATAGAAAGCAATCCTGAAATGTTTTTGGGACTTCGGCAGGCCGTTGTGGGTCAGTGTGCCGGTCCACCTATAAATAATGAAAAAAATCGTTAAATAAAATAATTTAAAAATAGGAAAAATATAGTAGATTACGTAGTACCTCCGTAGAAGTTGAAATAACATAGCGGTGGGCTGTCTAAGCTGTGGCCTTAAAATAGGCATCTGAAACCAAACCCAAGACTGTAGGAGTAAACAACATCCTCCCATCGATGATCTTGATGCTTCAACGTTTCTGCAGAGCTCTCTGTAAAGAAATGCCAAGACAGCTGATCCCCAAGATTTTCCTCTAGAGTCATTTAAATTTGTAAGATGACGAAGTCACATCACGTGCACCTTTGTGCGAGATTTGTCTGGCATTAATATCCCGCCGATAATGCGCAAGATGTGGGCACGCGTACACCGCTGTGAAAATAAAGATCTAATAAAGACATCCTAATTTAAAAAAAAAAATTGTAACTTCATCCTAAATTTAATAAAGGCATCCAAAAATTAATAAAGGCATCCTAATTTACAAATAAATATTTGTAACTTCATCCTAAATATTTAATAAAGGCATCCTAAATATTTAATAAAGACATCCTAATTTTCAAGTAAATATTTGTAAATTAATCCTAAATTTATTAAAAGCATCCTAAATATTTAATAAAGGCATCCTAAATATTTCATAAAGCATCCTAATGTTGAAATAAATATTTGTAATTTCATCATAAATTTAATAAAAGCATCCTAAATATTTAATAATGGCATCCTAATTTTTAAATAAATGAAATATATTAAAAATATATAAAATAGTGAAAAAATCAAAAAATACCTGAAGTGTAACTTCATCCGCATTGGAGGGAGGGGTTCCAAATTCAGCCTCCAAATATGATAATTCGATTTTTCCACCGTCCCACACTTCCTTAGGGGGCATCACGCCCATTTCTTCAGCAAATAGAGTTGGCCAATAGGCCAACGCTACACCCGTAATAACGTTATCGTCTGTAGGCAACCTCAGATGGTAGGCAACATCCTCCAACGTGATTGTTGCCTCGCCAATCGGAAGATGAAACGTGTAACCCCCTCGTCCCGGTCTGGCCGGATGACCGGTCCGAGTGGGCCACACGGGGAAAACCGAAGAGAAACCCAAGGGTTCCTCCTCGGTTAGCAACCCTAAAATTTTTTTTCATTTTAAACTTGTCATTTTCGAACCCCCAACCACAAACAAACGCCCAAATTTTAATCTTAACTAAAGGTATATTAAATCCTATGTATTTTTCTCTTTAAAAAGACCAACAATTCAAAACAGTGCAATAACAAGCAGAAGTTTCGAAACCTTGGGGAAGGGTTTCGAAACTTTTGCTGGCAGAAACCCCTGGAACCCAAAATTCTCCAAAGGTTTCGAAACCTTGGGGAAGGTTTCGGAACCTTTGACCATAGTTTCGAAACCTACCCCAAAGGTTTCGAAACTTTGGTTGGCAGAATGCCCTGGAACCAAATTCTCACCAAAGGTTTCGAAACCTTGGGGAAGGTTTCGGAACCTTTGACCATAGTTTCGAAACCTACCCCAAAGGTTTCGAAACTTTGGTTGGCAGAATGCCCTGGAACCCAAATCCTCTGCAAAGGTTTCGAAACCATACCCATGGTTTCGAAACCTTAGTGCAGGGGATCACTTTCTGCTCAACCTAAGGACTTCCTACCCAAGAAAAACGTTAAGATCATGCATAGACATGTATAGAAACTTAAAAAGTCCAAAAGCATGATTCAACGACTACAAGGCTCGCACATACGACCATTTCAACAAGCATACATACAACAATCACAGTTGGATTTTAGCTTACAAGCATTGAATATAACAACAATCATACTTATCTAGACTTCAAGCAATATCATAAGAAACCACTTAACAAGCATAGGCATCATACACATGGTTGTCAAACTTAAGGCATGCATAGACCAATCCTCATACAAATTCAGGCATAAGCAAATAATCCACTTAAGAATCATAGAGCATAATCCAAGAAGCAAATCATAACACATCATAGGTTTAACAATTTCAAGCATAACTTCCTAAGGAGTTTGACCCCATCTCCTAACACTCTATACCCCATTGTCTAGGCATTATTACAAAAGCAAACCATACTTAAACTTGCTTGAGAACTCCCAAAAGCTCCTCCTTCACCCGCTCGCCTCCCGAACTCTAACGATCTGCACGTTGGAAGCAAAAAGCATAAGCAACTAGCTTAGTGAGAGAGGCTCTACAATTCACAACATGCAGTTTTTCAAAATACGAATTGTATGCGAGAAAACTATGGATGCACAAGGGTCTATCACAACCACTACTCTTGGTTTGCTCAAGCACAACCAACATACACTTACGGTGGGACTACACATCACCGTTTCGACTAGTGGATGTCCAATGAGACTACACATCAAAGTACTACCCTACTAGTCACTACCGGTGGGACTACACATCACCGTAGTTTAGACCACCATCACGTGAGGCACGAACTCAACACGACTACAACATTGACAACTTAAAATGCATTCAATGGTCACAATGTATATACAATCAACTTGTCACAACAACTTATGAGTAGGGAGACTTACACACGGGTTTAGGCAACCTCTCAAGGGTCTACCCAAACCCCAAAGGAGTCCATATCAAGCACAAAGTAAAAACCAATGAATCTACTCACCGTTGCTACCCAAGAGAAGATCGAAGACCGAGCTCAAGACTCCGAAATCCCCGGATTTGCCCCCGAAGCTTCACCAACCAAAATCCTTGATTCTAAGCATTCCAACACCAAGCAAATAACCCCAAACAGATGCCTAACGTTTTTAACATTACTCAATAGGTGCCTCACTATTACTGTCCGTTTAAAAAATCTCGCTAGCCAATAAAAACATGACACATGACAGTACTAATCATTTTCTGAATTTTATTTTTTAAAAACATAAATAATTTTTTTTTAAATATCCTGAAATTTTCAAATAATACCAAAATACTCCCCAAATTCCTAAACCCCTCCAAATCCGGCCACTCCCACTGGCACTGGTTGCATTTTCGGTGACGGAAGAACCCACACATCGTTCATCATCCGTTATGTCTCTGTTCATCAAAAATTATTCGAATGAACCATTCGACGATTTCAGCATTTCGCACGGCATCAATCAATAATTACCTTGATAAGCCATAATTATATAAATGATGATCCAAAAATTCGTTTGGATAAAATATGCCAACCAACAACGATAAAAAAGTTTTCTTTGAGAATTAGAATACAATGATTTAAAGAAATTATAATTATGAGCAGGTACATTTTGTCGGTTGATTAAGCTGTTCATTTTTGTTCCCTCATATTTTTTTAGGTCATGAATTCTAGGCTCAATAGAAATACTCTCTTCCTTCTCATAGAGTTCTTCTTCCCCCTTTTAGATTGGATTAGGATTAGAATTAAGATTTATAAAAAAATATAATTATAAAACTTTTTTTATATTTTAACTACGGATGGCAAACGGGTGGGGCGGGCGCATATACCCCCTCCCCATCCCTATACCCACCTAAAATTTTCATATCCACCACCACCCACGACGGGTACAATTTTCAAAGCTATACCCGCCCACATGAGTACATTCACAAATTCATCCCCACATCCACTACCCAACTGGACATCCACCACCCAACCCGTATTCGCCTACAAGCAACCACTAATATCGAATTATGTAAAAATAATCATATACTTTTGTGAATAAGAGTACAACTTCACATACTTTATTGATTTATCAAGTGTAATACATTTACACCGGTATAAATTTAACTACAACTAACTAACTAACAATCGCTAACTTAACTAAAGCACATTTTCACCAGTATAAATTCTACTTAACTACAACTAACTAATTAACTATAGCTAATTTAACTAAAGCATATTTACACTTATACAAATTCTACTTAATCACACATATCACAAAATTACAACCTGGTTAATTCAAGCTTGATCTTAAACAATATATTCAAACTTGACTATAAATCATCAATTTTTAAACTAAATTAATTGAGTTCAAAGTCTACAAACTTAAGGATTAACGTAGATTTTAAAGCAAACCAATATCTTAGTACATAAAACACCATAATAAAAGGCATAATCAAGGTCTACAAACATAATTGGTCTAAAATTCTTATGGTGGGTAGTTAGTGGGCGGACGAATACGAGGCGAGTTAGATCTTAAACCCATCACCTACCCACTACCCACGACGGATATGACTTTTTACATCCACACCCGCTCACTACCCACCAAATTTATAACCATCCTCACCTCAACTGAGATGGGTGCAATGCGAAATCCGCAAAACTATACCCGTTTGCCATCTCTAATTTTTAACAATTCAAGTGATGTAAATTTGATTATGGTAAACTTAAATCTAAGAAATTATAATGTCCCAATATCGTCCTGTTATAGTGGGTTTAATCATTGAGCCAAGAGCCAAGTGGCCAAACCTTATCCACAATATATATAAGGTAATTATTTGATACACTGGTTATAAACTAAAAGTTTCTACACCCGCCTTAGTTTTAGGGTTTAGGGTGTATGGTTTAGGGGTTTATGCGTATGAGTTTTGAATTTAAGGATAATGGTTGAAATTTACAGTTTAAGGTTATAGTTTAGGATTTATAGATTAAAACCTAAATCATCATCATATTACCCTAAAAACTAAACTCTAACCTCTAAACTCTAAAATTTAACCCTAAACCCTAAGTTTTAACCACTATCCATAAATTATAAATCCTTACACCTAAACACCTAAACCCCTACACCCTAAACTAAGCCCATAAACCTTAAAACTAAGGTACTTGTGAAAACTTTTAATTTTCATCATCAGTGTATAAGATAATAATTCGTGTATATATATATATATATATATATATATAATACCTTGAATAGCACTGTTTCTCAAAAATACATTTCATTGTTTCACTAACTAATTTTTTGCTATTGATAAAGGAAAGCATTTCTTTTCCAACAAAAGATAATGGACGGTGCTATTCTCTTTTACTTGATCCCTTTGATGATTTTTGTGGCCCTATTTAAGTCTTCTCAATTTATCATCGACAAAACAATACGAATTTATTGTATCTTTATCAAAAGTCCTCCTTTTAAAATTTAGAACAATTTTATTAGTGTTTTAGATTTGAGTTTTATTGCGCGTGAATTGATGTATGTATGAATTTTCGTTTCACTTTTTTATGTGGAATTCTATCCAAATTATTTTGTTCAGGTTGAGATATTTAATGATCTGATTCTCAATCTAATTATACTATAGTGTTTACTTCTTGTTATATATAGGTTTGATTTGATTACAATTGTACTTTTTTTATTATCAAAGATTGGATTGTATTTGTACTTTGATTCTTGGTTTATGTTGATTACTATTGTCACTTTTGTGATTATACTTGTATCCACTTAAAAAACGAGTGTGAGATAATTCAGATTTATATATTAAAATGGGATAAAATCGTTTACCCTTAATTATTCTTTTATTGTTGCCTCTATTTTAAAACAAAAGATTTAGGGTCTAGAATTTGAAGTTTAAGGTTGGGTTTAGGTGTAGAGAATTAGTTGTATTCACTTAAAAAACGAGTGCAAGATAATTCAGATTTATATATTAAAATGGGATAAAAATCGTTTACCCTTAATTATTCCTTTATTGTTGCCTCTATTTTAAAACAATAGATTTAGGGTTTAAGATTTTAAGTTTAAGGTTGGGTTTAGGGTGTAAAGAATTAGGGGTATGATGTATATTTTAGGATTTAGGGTTTAAGATATGGAAATTAGGGTTAGGACTTAGAATTGAATTTTTAGGTATTTTTTAGTATGAATCATATAAGGAGGCATGTTTAGGGGCAGAAGATTTTTACTCATTAAAATATTTAGGTTGGATGTAGGATGGAAATCATCTGCCCCAAAGTATGCCCCCATTTGTGCCCCACTTTAAAATAGTGGGTTTAGGGTTTAGGATATAAAAATTAGGGTTATGGGACATAATTTAATTTTTAAATATTTTTAAGCAGGAGCATAGAAGGAGTCATGATTAGGGGCAGGAGATTTTTAATATGATGATTCTAGACCAAATCTCTCTTTTTTTTAAGGAAATTACAATCTCTCTTAATTTTATAGGTATATTTATATACTTTAGATAGTCATTTAACCGAGGGTTAAACTGTTGAATAAAATTATTTTCGTGATAAATTCAAATGTATGCATAAACGTAATGTTTCGTTCAATATCAGAGAGAGAAAAAACCATGGTAGGTGTGTTTTTCTCATTTTAGTTGATATCGGTTTGTATATATATGCACCGATTTATATCGATTTGTATAATATTTTAGTATTTTAAATTATAATTATTTAAAAAAAGATTTAATCAAGTTAATAAACTTTATTAATGATTTTAAGATTTATTTTGAGATAAATATCTATGTAATGGAAGTATACTAGCATGATAAAATAATGATAAGCCTGAAATGGAATACGAGGAAAAAAACAATATATCCATAGATTTTTGTGGATATCATGTAAAAACCACCTAGCCTAGTGATTGTCATCCCCATTTGAGTCCATGGAACTTTAATGGCTTCCTTTCCATTAAGATATATACAACATTAACATACATATTGATAAACATACCGGTAACAAAGCTCTCTATTATGCACGAAATGTAGAGAGAAAAACCAGCAGCATTCCAGTAGATTACAGAAACTGAAAGCTTCTTGATCACTACACAGGATCTCTTACCATAGGATTACACGATTTAAAGGACTAATCTATCTTCAGACATCCTTTGCCTATTGACCCTGGCAATGAAATCATCGGCTCTTCTCTTCAATTCCTCGCTAGGCAAAACAAGCTCCTGCACGTCTCCCAGGCAACCCTTCTTCACCTTTTCTTCAACGCCTTTCATTTTCTTCTCTTTCTTGAGTTCCGGGGTCCCAAGGCGGCGTCGACGGCTTCGATCCACGTATTCCTCGTAGTACATATTCGTATCCCTGGAAAACGGAGAACCTGAAGCAAAAAACTTGGATTCTCCAATCACAACAACAACAACAAGGTTGCCTGCAATGAACATAAGATTGGGGAGATCACAGATGAAGAAAAAACACAACGTACAGCATCCGAATGCTATGAATATATATGTGAAGAGCTTGTCCTGAAACTGTTGTTTCCCGGTCCCGGAGTTGTTTGATTTCTTGTTGCCTCGAAACTTTTGCACCACGACTGGATCCATGGGAGACCGGAGACCACTAACGAGCTCACTCCAGGGGATGAGTTCAGATGAAAACTTAATCTGAGACTGATCCATAAACCATTACAATCAGAGGATTATATAGGTGGGGAAAAGGTGGTAGATTTCACTAAGATTTCCACAAGTGCCTTTTTTTTTTCTTTTTTTTTTCCTTTTCTATAATGGGTTGGTTACTTTCTGAAAAGCTATGGGAGAAGTGTTTATTGCTCTACTTTCCACTAACCAATCAATTATTTCACATCTTCCAAACACTTATAAATTCTTAGAATAGAAGGAAGTAGAATACATGATTAGAAGATAGAGTTCAACTGATTCAGATAATTATAGTTTAAGAGGTTATATAGATTCAAATCCAAACATCTTTATCATATATTAAACTTTTATCAATATCGAACCCCACTTTAAAAAGCATACATGTTTTCCTTTACATTATTGGCGGTTGCACTAGCAGATCTTTACCTTTTTCCTTCAATAATTCTATTAGTAGAGGGCACGTCGTCCACTAGAACTGTGAAAGGAGGCTGCTGTAGCCTGTGGGACACTGGAAAAGTGGGGGCATGCAAGCCATGTTTGGATTTCCAATAAAAATAAGATAAAATGGCTCGTAAATATGCGATAGGATTACTAAACTCCTTAATTCAGCATTATGTTAGGCAAGGGTATCATTTTCTTTAAGGATATTAAAGAGAAATAATTTTTTATAAAAGAGTATCAATTTTATATATTTTAAAATTTTTATATATAAATTATATGAAAAAAATATAATTTCCATCAATTTTAGGATGTCTGTTTGCTACATGTAGCTCCGCCCATAATGGTATGGACCATCCATTATTAAGCATTCAATTCAAAACAAACTGATAATAAGTTAAGAAGTTTAACCAGAATGTACCACAAAGATTGAGAAACCAAAACGCCGAGTAACCATGACTTGGAAGATGTGTTATATGGTCGGTTGAAACAATTAGCTAAATCTGAAAAATGGTATTTTTTTTATTAGTTATGCCTATTTTAGGTCTATGTTCATGATTTACGATATTTTTTTAAAGTAATATTATCTCTAAGATTCGAACATGAATTACCTTTTAATTAGTTTGAAAAATTGTGTTTCTAATTTGATGATAATAATTCTCATAATACTATAAAGTTTATCCCTTTGATCTTTTTCGATGCAACTTTACAAGCCATAGACTGAAAAACACTACTTTAATTGATTCTTTATGTTATGGTATATATATCTACCTACCCCAATCTTATGTTTGGATAAACATTACTAAAGAAAAAGAAAAGAAAAGAGATCCATGGGAGGTTAAAGAAAAGGTATGATACATTTAATTCTTATTTAGATAGTTAAAATTGATGCCTACATTATAACATTGTAATATTTTGATGTTGAATATCTAATCAAGTGGTCTGTCTCGTAAAATAAAATCAGTCCAAAATTTTCTTAATATTAAAAATACTTTTAGAAAATATTATCATAATAATTTTAACAGAAAAGATATCATAATCTTATATCACTTCATCACTAGTTAAAATAATCTTTCATCTTTTATCATCACCATTGACATTGGAATATAGACTGATACTTCATCCCCAAAGATCCATTGCTCTAATACTTCATTCTTTTGAGAAAATGCTAACTTATTACTGCTAACCTTCACGATTCTTTTTCCATCTCAATAATAAAAGCTGCAAATGAACAGACCATTCGACAAATTATTCATGTGTTGTCCATATATTTTTATTTTTATTTTTATTTGTATATTAAGAGCTAAATAAATTAATATGAACAAAATTTTATGTTTGTTTATTAAATGAATGATTTTGAATAAAAGTGTGTTCAATTTATTTATTGTGAAACCGATATTTTAATTTTGATATAACTAAAGAACCTAAGAACTAGATTAAAATGTGAAAACAAATTTTTAAGTCCTCAAACCTCTCTATATGTTTTAAACAATATGCCTAAGTTAAAAACTAAATTTATCAAATGTTTTCTAAGTGTTCTTAAAGCCAAAACAGTGATTTTCGAGTCACCGTTTCGAAACGGCCTTAGGCGTTTCGAAACAGTTTCTCTGATACCACCAAATGTAACCCCCTTAGCCCGGCCTAGACGGTTGACCCGAACTACGAAGATTACATGGGGAAAACCAAAGTCAACCCAAAAGTCAACCTTGATTAACGACCCTTTTTTTCTTTTTAAACTTTTCTAGATGCACATTAACCCTAAGCGTACTCTTGAGAAACACATACGTGAAAAGCACAGCGATCAAATTATGATAAGGGACTCAATTGCACAATTCACAAATATTAGGGACCAAAATGTAAATTTTGGAAAGATGGAGAATTTAACTGATTTTAAGGTTACCAATACTTAATTAGTCATATTACATGCTTCCCTGTCAAATTTCACCTTAAACGGACATCTCGAACTCAAACAATTGCAAATACAATTTTCGGGACTAAAACGTAAAGCTTACAAACCTCAAAACCATTCAAATCAGTGCCCAACGGTCACATGTTTCGAAACGGGGTTGACCGTTCCAAAACTGGGGTTCGTTCCGAGACCTGTATCGAAACAGGGTCTTCCAATGGCCAAACCATTTCGATACGGTCACCAGTCGTTTCGAAACACCAAGGCCATTACAGGCCCGCGTTTCGAAACGCCTGTGAGTGTATCGATGCGGGTTGCCCAGAAACTGCAGAAATTACTGGTTTATCATGCATTTAACCACTTAAACACATCCTAATGACTTTCTAATCATGCCAACAAGTCATCATGCATATAAGGTACATAATTGCAACATCAAAACACATTCATGGCATCAATCAAGGAAATCCACAAGTCTATAGGCATGCATCCTAGTATCCAAAAGCAATCAACCAACAATACACCAAAACAAGCATCAAAATGGCCATTTACAAATCCAAATCATTTAAGGCATCATGCCACAACTAGGGAGCCCAAAACATCTCCCAAATCACATCCTAGGTTCCCATTGCCAAATATCAAAAACTAATAATGTTGTGAAAACATCACCATACATGAGCTTAGCTTTCCCTTGGATTCTTAGCCTCCTTGTTGCCTCAAACACTTCAGTTATCTGTATTATTGGTTCAAGAGAGAGAACATAAGCACAATTGCTTAGTGAAGCGTGCTCTAAAGAAACAACACAAAAATGCATTTTATAAAACACTTTCCACAAAGCTTTCCATCACATAATCATCATTATTCATGCAACCTTGCATACATATCAAGCATCTCATGCTTCAATAAAATCAACATGTCATATTGGCTTTCAAGTGATAATCCATAACCATTTACAACACAAAACACAATCGGATACGCGGATTACAAGCGTTGTCTCATACGCTTCATACACACTACCGAACACACAAGGTGGAGTTTACCGGTACAATCACAACCCCTCAACACCTGTGATGGAGTTTAACGGTACAATCACAACCCCTCAACATCACTCATCGGTAGTTGTATAACATCACTAACGAGAACACGAGACACACAACACAAGATCCACACATGGACTTTTAACCACCATTGTGATCTTACCTTTTTCGTTAGTGTACTTGGATGGAGTTTACGGTACAATTACAACCGCTCAACATCCAAGGCGACTTTATTCACGGTGCACCCAATCTATAGCCGGCTAACTATATCCGATTCAAGTACTTTAAAACCAACACATCACTTGCCAATATACATCATTTATCATCAACAATTCATTGTTTTAAAGAATTTAATCAAAGCCATTTAACAAAATGCATCACTATGCATCAAATCCACATTTACAACATATCAAACCAAGGATCTCTTACCTTGAGCATCCTTCAACATATGGCTTTCAAAACCAACATTAACCATGCTAAAACATGCTTTCAAAACAGAATTTAAACATGCAATTTATCAACAATGCATCAAACCACTCCATGGCTCACACAAGAGAGTTTTTCCCGAAAACTTACTCTTGAGCTTAGTTAAGTTGCTTAGACTTAAACTAAGCTCCCAAACCTTTAAACATTCGTTACAAAGCTGGAAATCCAACTCCACTCACCAATTCCGTTTCGCAAGCTTGCCGAAACGCCGATCAAGCCTTCGGATCAACACCACAAGTGTCCGAAGATGTCTCCCCTGTTTTAAACACATCAAAGCAGAAGATTAATGCATCATCATGCATTAAAATCTTCAGCCATCACACCTAAACTCGCCGCTCTAACCAATTCTAACATTTCGGCTACCAAACACAACTGAAATCACCTCTAAACACTTCCAAAACATAACCCAGCCAAGATCCATCACTTCTAACCATTTCTAAACATCAATTAACATCCAAAATGAACCTAAACTCGTCCTTATACCTCCAGCTATAACAGAACACCAAGATAACCCCAAAAACCACCATTTTTATAAGCAAAAACTTAGGAAATTTAACCTATTCGGGATTGCATTGATCAAACCTCAATTACACATCATTAAACATCCAAAATACATTTAAAAACCATCTCAAAACAGAGCCCAAACAATCGCCACGAATTTCTTCAAGATTTCTTCCAAATCTTGAGTTTTAAGCCAAAATCAAGTTCATAACATTAAATCCATTTATAAAACTTAAATCCAGGATTGATAACTTGGGAATTTCAGTAAAGAACTGAGTATTTAGAGGAGAAGAACAACCTTACCTCTAAATGTAGATTTCTCCTTGTTTAGAGCCAAATTCCTTGAAAATTCAATAAACAAATCAAGAGGATTTGATGTAGAAAGGATTAAGAATTAATTGTTGATTGAAATCTCATCAATTGCTTTGAAAATAAATGGAAAAGATGCTGGAGAAAAGTGTTTGGATGAGGGAATTTTGAGAGAAAAAGAGATGAGAAAGTTTTAAGAAAAGTTAGTTATGAAAATCTAAAATATGGTTTTCCACTTTTCATTTAATTAATTAAACATTAATTAAATCATTAAAATCTAAGAAAAATCTGGAGAAATCGTTCTTGGGTAAATTACCTCCTTAAAGATTCAAAGTTCAATCCTTACAAAACAGTCACCACTGAACTTTTCAAAAATCGCATTTTAGTCACTATTTCAAAATGTCGCACTTCCAAACCTTATTTTGTAAAATTGATTTCACCACTCTCTTATATATATTAAAAGAGAATTTTTAGATATTTTCCCATATTTTTAAAGCATCCCGAACTAGGCTTTCACTAAAACCTCCTTTTATATTCAAACCGAAAATCAGACCGATCCGGTTCAGACCCTAAACTTCTAAGCCCAAAATTGGGGTGTT